>JAOTAY010000191.1:36100088-36129377 GCA_025629805.1 Erythroxylum baracoense
CTAAAGGCTTCTCCCACCTGCCCGCTAGTGGCATGGAGCTCCTTCATGGACTCCCTCATGTTTACGACTACACAAAAACCACTAGGTGGGATTGTGCTAATTCGTTCTGTTCATGACTTCACAGGACCATTATATGGAATTGTGATTGTTCGTTCTGTTTATGGACCTTCCAAACCATTGTGATGTGCTTATATGTTGTGAAATGTTAGTAAGATTGATGCATGCATGAATTATATTTGTTCATGAGTTGTTTGATAAAGGGAAATTGTTTTTGAAACAAGTACTTAATGATTTTTTAAGCAAGATTACTATGGTTTCGGAATTGTGAAATTCAATGAGTTTTGAAAAAGGGTTTCACTTATTTCTTAATTATAAACCTGTTACCCATGAGCTTTGAGCTCACCCCCTCCCAATTCTGTCCTATTCAGGTGATGAGCAAGAGCTTATGTAAGTCAAGAGTCAAGGCAACACTCCAGTTTGCATATTTTCTTTTGTATTCTTAAGTTAGATTTTTGAGAACTCAAGGCTTTTGCCACATTTCAAGCTTTACTAGTTTAAGTGGATTGATGTATTGTAGCTTGTAATGTTATTAAAGCTTTATAAAGACTTCTGCGAATTGATATGAATGAAATATATGTATGTTCTGCCCATGATTATGACCACTGTTGAGTTTTCACGTTGCATGTATTGATCAAATGAGTTAGAGGTTTGGGGAAGCAGTGGATGTTTATGTTTTGTGTAATTTGTTTCTGGAATGGAATGAATGAGGGTGGTTGAAAAGATTTAAGTCTGCATTAAGTAAGGGAGATGGTAAGAAGGAAACACAGACGAAATTCATCGTTTGTGATGACGTCACACACAGACGCAAATGAAAGATAGATGCAAGAAACATAAACGTGAGGAACACAAATGACACGTCATAACACAGACGCAAGGAATCGTCTGTGATGACACGTCATAAGGCAGACGATAGAAAGACAGACGCTAGAAAGGCAGACGATAGGTGGTCAACCCAGACGATAAAAGTCAACTACAGACGATATAACATAAACGATAGGGGGTCAACCACAGACGATAGAACACAGACGATAAAACACAGACAATGGGTGGTCAACCCAGACGATAAAAGTCAACTATAGACGATAGAACCCAGACGATAGAACACAGACAATGGGCCAACCATGGACGATACAAGAAGAAGTTAAGTCAGTATGATTGAATAGTCACTTAGTTGGAATTAAACACAGAATTCACTAATAAAGGATTAAGAAGTGATTATCAAGGATTAAGAAGTAGTTAGAGACTTAGGCTCTAAGTACAAATCAAGGGACACTTAGGCTTTAAGTACAAGTCAAGGGACAAAAAGTTGAAGAGATTAAGATGAAAATCTGCCATGATCAAGGATTGTCCTGGTGAGGGCACTCCACCCTTGTGGAGTGCGCGTCTAGATGTCACTCAGGACGTCGGACACGTGTCTCACAGGGGTGGGGTCCCAACAATCCTAATATCAAAGGTTTAGATTTTTTATTCAAAACATGTTGAAATTGCGTTAGAAACCAAAAACCTAAATTAATAGGAATTTTTCTATCCATACATCACAAAAAGTAAAATTCAACTTTAGAAAGTGTTCTCGTAGAATCCTGATGCCCTAAAAAATTATATGCTAAGAGTCGATGAATAATTTTGGAAATAGGATTTTTCAAATACGAACTCTTAGATATACTAGCATTATATGGATTAGGGTTTACGGACCATTGAGTCCACAATTCAGATGCATTAAAATCATCATGATAATCACATCGAGAACTTAGAAATGGCTCATCTTTAACATCATTAGCTGAAGCAAAACCCATAGCCACGTTAAAATCAGCAATAGACAAAGCAAATTCCTTTCCTATAACTCTAAATTCTACGATTCCTTTAGTAAACAAATCAAATTCTTCATGAGAATTAAATTAGAACGTGCTGTAAAATTCTCTTATTAGTTTAACATATGCATGGCAGTCAAATTAGCAAACACATTCCAATAAATTGGTCCCATCATTTATTCAAAGGAATCATGAAATTGTAAGGCTTGAAGAGTATCAGTAAACATATACTTAAAAGGATAAATTTTGCGTTAGCTGAATTGCTGAAATCATTCGTTATCTTTCGAGAGTCAAAAAGAAGTGAAGCCTCCACTTCTTAAGTTCCATTGGCTACGGTTCTCCACTTGTTTACTCTTCCTTGTTCTATTTTGTGTTGATGGGCCTGGTGTTGGTGTCGAAATTGGAGGTACTAATGAGGTTGATGCTGCAGCCGTGTGTGCCATTGTCGTGGTGCTCAATGGAGGTTGAATGGTCGCCAAATTTGCAATGGGATAGGCTACCCTTTATGAATCACTCTTCTTTCTTGGCATGATTTCAACCTGGGTGAATACACAGTCCTGAACTCAGAATAAAGAACACAAAACCAACAAAATGTTGGTTTGGTAATGGATGGGTTATGGAAGAGAAGGTGTGAAAAGGGTGGGTTTTATGTTAAAATAAGGTGGGTGTAACGAAATTGCAATGGTTGTGTAAAGTCTGAAGTGATTGAAAGTGGAAGTAAGAAATAAGTGAAGGAGGGAAGTAAAAATTGGGGGGCGGTAAAAGGTAATAGCGGCGAGAAGGAGAATTTTTTTATAAAATAATAAAATTGCATATATTAAAAGAAAATTTGGAAATGTGAAATGAAATTCGTAACTGGAATTAAAAAACTTAACAAAATAAAAAATAAGAACTACTAAAATAAATAAATAAATAAAAATAAATCTGAAATGGAATCTGAAATTTTTGGGTTGCCGCCAAATGCGCTTCTTTTAAGTCGTTAGCTGGATGTGTGTGTCGACTTACCTGATTAGAGATAGGTTGGGGTTTCAACTCTATCTCTTCCACATGCTCGACTGGATAGTTTTCATAATATGGCTTCAAATGGGGTCCATTAACTTTAAATACCTTGGAAGTATCTAAACTTTGAATTTCTACTGCACCATGAGAAAAAATGTTAGTAAAAATAAATGGCCCGAGTCAGCGAGATCTTAATTTCCCTATAAATAACTTAATCTTTGAATGATAAAGAAAAACTTTTTGTCCTATTGAAAATTGTTTTCAAGAAATCATTTTATCATGAAAAGCTTTAGTTTTTTCCTTATAAATTTTTGCATTTTCATACGCCTCATTACGGATCTCTTCTAACTCTTACAATTGCAACTTCCTATTGTTCCTAACCTCTACCTGATCCAAATTCAATTGCTTCACAACCCAGTAGGCTCTGTGTTCTATTTCCATAAGTAAATGGCAAGGCTTACCGAAAACTAACCCGTATAGTGACATGCCTACTAGAGTTTTGTAGGTAGTCTAGTACGCCCACAAGGTATCATCTAATCGTAAGCTCCAATCTTTCTTATTCAGATTCACCACTTTTTCCAATATGGATTTAATCTCTCTATTGGATAATTCAGCTTGTCCATATGTCCGCGGATGATAGGCTGTAGAAACCCAGTGTGTGACACCACATCTCTTCATCAAAGCCTAAAAAATCTTATTGCAAAAAAGGATCTCTCGATCACAAATGATAGCTTGAGGCATTCCAAACCTGACAAAAATGTTAGATTTAACAAAATTTATAACAGTTTTAGTATCGTTAGACAAAGTAGCCTTAGCTTCAACCATTTCGAAATATAATCCACAGTAACAAAAATATAATTCTTACCAAAGGATGAAGGAAAAGGACCCATAAAGTCTATTCCCCATATATCAAAAATCTCACATACCAGGATGTTAGTAAGTGGCATTTGATTTCTCGATCCCAAGCTACCTATTCTTTGACAAGGATCACAAGACTTGCAAAACATGTAAGAATCATAAAATAGTTTAGGCCAAAATAATCCACATTCAAGAATTTTTCGAGCTGTTCTTTTGAGACCAAAGTGTCCACCACACACAGATGAATGACAGAAATTTAATATGGAAGGAATTTCATCATCTGTAACACATCTTCTAACAATCTGATTAGCACAAAATTTCCAAAGGTGAGGTTTACCCCAAATGTAATATTAAGCCTCTTATTTAATTTTATCTTTTTCAGCTTTAGATAAATCATTAGGTAAGGACTTAGTTACCAAGAAATTAACTATGTCAACATACTATGAAATTACCTGTTGAATTGCGAAGAGACTTTCGTTCGGAAATTTGTCTTGGACAACAACAGATGCATTGGTCGGAGTGATCCAGCTAAGATGATTGGCCACCAAATTTTTAGCTCCTTTCTTGTCGCGTATTTCCAAATCGAATTCTTGGAGAAGTAAGATCCATCGAATCAATCTCGGCTTTACTTCTTTCTTGGTCACCAAATATTTTAGAGCTGTATGTTCTGAATAAATGATCACCTTCGTATCCCATAAGTAGGACTAAAACTTTTCCAACTCAAAAATTACAACCAAAAACTCTTTCTCTATCGTGGAATAATTCTTCTGAGCATCGTTAAGTGTCATGGAAGTGTAGTAAATGACATAAGGTATCTTGTCCACTTTTTGACCCAGCATTACTCTAACTGCATAGTTCAAAGCATCGCATATTAGCTTAAATGGAATATCCCATTTTGGTGGTTGAATAATTAGAGTTGTAGTGAGTAGTTCCTTGAGTTCATCAAATGCAATCTTGCATGGCTCATCAAAATCAAACTTCATCTCTTTTTGGCGTAGTCTACACATGGTTACGTAAACTTTGAAAAATCCTTGATAAATCATCGATAGAATCTTGCATGACCAAGAAAGAGCAAACTTCCCACACAGTTGCGAGGTAAGATAAAGGTCGAATAACATCTATCTTAGCCTTATCAACTTCAATTCCCTTAGAAAAGACTGTATAACCTAAAATTATGCCTTGATCAACCATGAAATGACACTTTTCATAATTTAAAACCAAATTAGTCTCAATGCAACGTTTAAGCACTTTTTCAAGGTTGATAATGCATGGTTCAAAAGACTCTCCATAAACTGTGAAATCATCTATAAAAAATTCTATACAATTCTCTACAAGGTTAGAGAAAATACTTATCATACATCTTTGAAATGTCGCTGGTGCGTTACATAACCCAAATGGCATCCTTTGGTAAGCAAAGGTGCCGAATGGACATGTGAAGGTTATTTTCTCCTGGTCTTTTAGGTGCAACCAAAATCTGGTGATCCCCTAAATAACCATCTAAACAACAATAGTGAGATTTACCTGCAAGTCTTTCAAGTATTTGATCAATAAATGGAAGCAAAAAAAGATCTTTTCTAGTAACCGAATTTAGCTTCCTATAATCTATGCAAATTCTCCACCCATTTTGAACACGAGTGAGTATTAACTCACCATCACTATTTTCTCAGTGAGTATTAACTCACCACCTACCTGGACCGAACTTACCCAGTTGCTATACAAAATTGGATAAATGATTCCAGCGTCAAGAAGTTTCAAGATTTCCTTTTTTACCACTTCCATTAAGGGTGGGTTTAAACGACGTTGGGATTGCCTCACCTCCTTGGCTTCTTATTCCATCAATATTCGATGCATACAAATGGTGGGACTAATACCCTTTAAATCTGCTACTGTCTAACCGAAAGCCTCCTTATGCTCCCTTAGAACTTGAATCAATTGATTTTCCTACAAAAGAGTAAGTTTTTTAGAAATTATGACAGGTCACGTGTCTTGCTCACCCAAAAAGATGTATTTTAAATGGCTAAGCAAACTCTTCAACTCCAATATTGGTGGCTGGATCAAAGATGGTAGGAGCTTGGAGCTATTGCGTGATAGCTCCAAATACGGCAACTTCTTCTCCAACTGATTGGATTTCTCCAATTGACAAAACAACACCTCCAATTCGTTGTTGGGCAGTCATGATTCCTTGATGGCTTGCCACTGTGATGCGTCTCTCATCTCCAAGATTGTTTCAATTTCATCTCTTCCACTCAATAATGAATTTTCCTATACCTATGTGTTAATAAAATCCACAAAAACAACAGGTTATTCATCATCTAGAAATTTCATGGTGTTGTATATATTAAATTTAATTAGTTCACCATCAAATTCCATAGTCAATGACCCATCATGAACATCAATTTTTGTTCTAGTGATTTTTAAGAATGGCCTTCTAAATAAAATCGAGGTTGAAGAAGATACATCATCACTCCCCATCTGCAAAATATAAAAATTAGCTGGAAAAAGCATATCCCCCACTTGAACTAAAATGTCCTCTAACATGCCCTTTGGATAAGCAATGGAATGATCCGCTAATTGAATCACTATATTAGTTTCCTTGAGAGGTCCTACGTTTAAGACTTATAAACATCATAAGGCATGACTTTTATGGATGCACCTAAATCTAACATAGCTTTTTCAATTCTCAAATCACTAGTTTGACATGGGATAGTTAACATACCTAGGTCTTAACACTTAGGCGGAAGCTTTTTTTGTTGCAAAACGATTGAGACATTCTCCTCCAATTGCACTTTCTCATCAAATTTCAATTTTTGTTTTGAAGTGCAAAGTTCCTTAAGGAATTTATCATAACATGGGATTTGTTTTATTGCATTAAGTAAAGGGATATTTAAATAGACTTTCCTAAAAGTCTCCCATATTTCCTTCTCTTGCTCCTCCTTCCTTGCCTTGGTGAATTGACAAGGAAAAGGGGCCTATATAACTAGATTCTACAAACCTGTCTATGTCTTTTTTGGCTGATCAAATGTCTCCTTCATTGCTTCTTCTTCAATTTCTCTTTTGGAGGTTTTTGGAAGTGGTTCCTTCAATTCCTTACCACTCTGTAACATGATAGCTTTAGCACTTTGTTTGGGGTTGATTTTTGGTTGAGCTGAAAAGTTTATAAAACTTTGTGCCTCCAATCGATTAATGGTGGTTACCATTTGGCTCACTTAATTTTCAAGATTTTGGATACTAGCTTGAGTATCTCGTTGAAATGTCAAGGTGTTAGTAGCCAAATATTGAACTATATCTTCCAAGGAAGACTTACCTTCGGAACTGGATGTCTTGTTGATGTTGTCTAAGTACATATGGTTGTCTAAATTGTTGGAAACTTGTGGTAGCTTGCTGTCCTTGAGAGTTTCCATAATGCAAATTCAGATGATTGCGCCAACACAGATTGCAGGTGTTGGAGAATGGGTCATATTTCCTCTGATTTGGTATAGCAAAACCCCCACGGCGTTCACTTGTTTTGCATTTTCTTCCTGCAAAACCAAACATGCGTCAGTGAAGTGTCCTAACATCAAACATATTCCACATACCTTTGCTTCTTCTTTCTTTATAACCGCAAGTTGTCGCACCAAAGATGTAAAGTCATCCAATCTTTTCTCCAATGCTATCACATTCACCTCATTTACGTGTTTTGAACCCTACCCAGAACGTATCCCGAATTATTATGTATTGGAAACCATATTCGTTATCAAATCCCTTACGGCTATCGATGTTTTGTCAACTAAAGGTCCACTACTTGTAGCATCGATCATACTCCTATCTGTGAGCAAAAGACCTTCATAGAAGTATTGAATCAACAACTGGTTGGTTATTTAGTGATGGGGATAGCTAGCACAAAGCTTCTTGAATCTTTCTGAATATTCGTAAAGTGTCTCCCCTATGTGTTGTCGAATGCCACAAATTTCCTTTCGAATGTTGGCAACTCTTGATGCTGGAAAATATTTCTTAAAGAAGAGTCTCTTCATTTTAGCCCATGTTTGCACATTTTCACTAGTTGAATAATACAACCAATCTTAAGCATCATCTTTGAGAGAAAATGAGAAGGCTCTTAGTTTGATTTACTCTTCTGTTACATTTGTTGGCTTCATACTCATACAAACCACATCAAACTCCTTCAAATGTTTGTAAGGATCCTCTTCCGGTAAACCTCTGAAAATTGGTAATAAATGAATCAGCCCAAATTTTAATTCAAAAGTATTGTTGTCCCCTAAATTTAGAAAGTTGATGCAGTGGGGCTATTGAGCATCCGTGGGTGCGGTTAGTTCACGAAAAGTGCGATTCATAGCCATCCTTTCCGTTGTCTGCACTTTTTGTTGCTATTTTTTCTGTTTTTGTAACCTCTTGACTGTCTTCTTGATCTCTGAATCAAATAGTAGTTGAGTTGACTTGTCTACTCGTGTGACATACATATACCGTCAAAAAGTTTCCTGACAACAGCGCCAAAATTTTGTAATGCTATTGCCTGCAACCAAATTAATACCAACTCTAGCAATGAAAAACATAGTTAATGAAGAGTTGAGATCGTTCTCACGAGAAATTTTAATGGTAAATGTTATACAAGTTGAAAACTAAAACAAATTGGAGGGGAGGGGAGTTTGAATTAACGTAAATTTAAGAAATTAAAAAGGCAAAAATTGAAAATTAACAAAAATAATCAGATTTGGAAATTCAGTAAACAAACCTTAGTTTCAGATCACCTACGTTATCAAACTAATATGGATCCTTGATACAAAACTCAGTCCATTAACAAAAATTCATTGGATAATGTTTTCTCTTAAGATTAAATGAATAGAAACATGTATTCTAAACATTCTTATTAGTCAACAACTTAGATACGATCTTAAGTTGAATTGATTAATAACTTTAAGGACTAAGAAATGAATAAACAAGACAACACACGTACAACATGCATTTAATCAAGTTAAGTGTCTTCTTAGAATTTCCAAACTCTAATGTAAAGATGATAATCCTAATTCCCACATTGGATTAACAAGACTGAATGTCAAATCCTACTAATTTGAATATAAATTAAACAAATCAATTCCTAGCTGCGCACTCTAGAAATCAATCAATTCAATCATGACAAGCAATTCGGAAGACACTTAATATTCATCAATGAAATAAACACTATATAAATAAAATAATAAACTAAATGCTTTTTCAATAAAATTGGACATTTAACTAAAAATAATCTTTGAATTAAACTAAGAAAATAATTAGTTTTAAGATGTTTTCAGGGGATAAATTATTATATATTGACATATAAGAAAGTTAAGAAAATAGTTCTAATTAGATATACAAATTTTGACTTTGGTATGTGTCTAAATGACAAAAATGTCCATATTAAGTAACATATTGATGGTAGTAGATATAGTTATTTTTTGGGGCAGACCTTGGAGTAATTGGTAAAGTTAATGTTCCTCTCTTGACTCTCGCAAAGTGGGAAGCCTTGTACACTGAGGTTGTTGTTGTTGTTGTAGATGGAGGTATTTCAAGAAAAGTGTTAAGCAAACACTTATTATCTCTTTTATCATACATGTTAAGTTTGTTGCATGTTATAGAGTCACTTCATAGATGGTGTGCTTGAGAAATTTAATTTATGAATTATTTGTGCTTGATTGATTTTTAGACATATCTATTTGTATTGTGATAATCTACTTTACAATGTTGTTTAACAACAATAAGCATATTATAGGATTTAAGCATTTAGAGGCCAAATGTTTGGTTACAAAGGAACTTGTACCAAAAGGTGATATTATAGTGGAGCATGTTGTAATTGAGCATATATTGGCTAATCCTCTAATAAGAGGACTTCTTGTTACTATTTTGGATAGACGTGTTTACATTATGAGTCTGTCGAAGTTCTTTGACACCAATAGTTAGGTAAGATTGTATATTTGTTCCATATACTATTTTATTTTCATGTATTATAACTATATTTTTTAAATGTCAATGATAATTATTTTGTTCTCAATCATATATATTATTTTGCACTATTAAAAAATAGATAAAAGTCTTAAGATTCATGTCAATCTTAAACATATGATAGGTCACTGAGCATATTTACAATTTGACCTTGACATGTTCATGTATCTTAAGATATTTACAAGTTTGTGAGATATAAAAGGATATAAGTTTTAATACCATAAAAAATTTTCTTTAATGCAACTTAACATATAATAAGAGAAAACCCATTTTTTTATTACAATTTAGTATAAAATTTTGAAAATCGAGATTGATAAACACAAATATAATACATTATAGATCATTAAAGTACCACTATTATTTATCAAACTTCGTTTTCTTATTCATAATGATAAAATTATTATACATGCGTATTAGAACTAGGTTATCACCTATCACATATATTTATGATATCTTCCCGTTTTAGAAATCTTTAAAAAGTCAATAAATATAATAATATCTTTATTCTCATAGTCTTTATTATTTACTTTATTAAAATATGATAATTAATATTTATTTAATGAGGAGAATATTCAAAGTACTATTTTCTATCGGATGTTTATTAATTTTTATTTTAAAATTAAAATTAAGAAAATTTTAATTTTAATTTGTATAAAGATAATAAAATAATAAAATAAATGATTTAAATTGGTGACTTAAAGACTAATGAAACAAATGACACAATGCTGGTGTGAGCTGAACACATATTTGACTTGTGAAGAGGATGGCCAACAACGATAAAATAAAATAAGTCATTGATAATTTAAAATCTAGGTATTTAACCTTTAATTTACGAAACGTATTTTCTGGTTTGAGAAAACATGGACAACGCAGTGAGCAAAATGTGGAAATATATAAAGATAAGCACACATCTTTGCTTTCATTTTTTGCAATCATTTGATGAATAACATGTCACGATCGAGTTCGTGGTTCATGGGCAGTTCGCAAGATGGAATCTTTTTCCCTTTTTGTTTTGCGTGATTTCTTTTGAGTTTATGGTCCTAGTTCATTTATTTTTGGGTAGTTCCGAGCAGTCGAGCAATGTGCTAATGGGGGAAGCAAGTGAAAGGAGAGACATTTATTAAGGGTGTGGCAACAACGAACAAGAAAGCTGTGTGTCAGTTTTGGCGTGCATGACTGAGCAAAGTGGTGAGTCATGAGTGCATCTTATTGCCTTCCAAAACACTGAATCAATATCTCCAACTTTCCTGTAAAAAGTTAAAGCGAACACAAAGAAATGTAAAGAAACTCCTTTAATCTCTTTCGTTGCTTCAACTATACAATGTTAATGCTGGTCCACTCAATAAGTTTGATAAAGCATTTGTTGAACTCTTTGCGCTCAAGCGTAATAAATGTTTCTGAAGGTGTCTATTTTTCATTGTTTCTTCGGGATTCCTTAACTAGGTAACAGCTCTGTTCGTTTGGGACACGTTCTGGGTCGTTGGTCTCTTTAGCCTTTTTGTCTTGGTTAACGGGTTTGGCTCTCCAAGCTCATGCTTAGCTTCTTTGCTGTGTGAGTCTTGTTGATTTAGCATTTTGAAATCTCCTTGTTCATTGATGAGCTTACTCTTCTTTTCTATTTCTTTTAGGATTTATGCTTTAAAGTTTTGGTTTATAGTTGATGTTACTCGTGGTTGAAAATCGTTTCATGTTTTTATCTTCATCGGTTCCAACAATGAGGTGGTACTGTGCATGACTGTATTGATTTTGATACACTAGTAGTCTTGGGTTCTGTTGGGGTTTACACGGAGAGTGGCTTTTGGGACTTGTCCTTTGGTTTCCAAGTTGGTTGGATAGTCGCATTTCTTCGATATGATGTGGGTTCTTATGATTATTTTAATAGACATTTTTCAATATATTCTGGTAGATTCCTCAGATTTCAGTTTCAGTTTTAGTGTAATTTTTGTTGTTGTTGATAGTTTATGTTTGATTGTTCATTACCAACATCTTCGTCTATCTCATTTACTCCCATACTCAGCCTTTTTGAGAAAAAAATAATAGTAATAGAGAAAGATGCTTGTTGTCTCCGTTATTGGCGGTATCTTCAACTGAGGCCAAGATGCTGTTTTCGGTTGCAGGTTTTCCAAACTTCAACGGTAAAAAGTATTGATAATGGGCATGTATTGTTTTAGTACGTCAAGTTTGGAACTTGAACGTGTAGTCAGGCTGCAGTTCACTGATTGATAACGGTCTTTAAATAAAGAGAAAAGACAGGCTAAAGAGAGAATTCAGAGAGGAAAAGACAAAGAAATAGTGAAGAAGTGAGGTGGAATCGGATTTATGCTTGTCGAGTGTCTGTAATTAGTGAATTGTTTACTGTAAAGCATCTGCTGGCTATGTCTCCTGGGGTGATTCATTGTGCCCGGGCTCCTTGGGCTTTGCCGCCGGCTTAGGCAACAGCCACTTCTTTGGCTTTCTTGTTCTTTAAGATATCCTTTCGCTAAATCAATCCCATCTCCTCAATTATCCCTTTAAAACACAACCTTAGGGTGCTATATATTGTTCAAACGCTCTTTAATCTTTACTGACTTCAGAAATTTGGTCCCCACACCCTGGGGTATTCCTTTCCACTTCAGGAATTCTTCCTCTATGCTTCATTGGGAATGTGTTTTCTGGAGCTTATGCCAAAAGGTATTTCAATTTAGCATTTCTCAACTGAGTAGCGAGAAGGTCAGTTTTGAGGTAGCATAGGAAAAGCTGTATCGGTTGGTAAAATGAAGTTTATGAAACTTGGGTCAAAGCCAGACACTTTCCAGACCGATGGAAACCGTGCTAGGTGAGTTCTTCTGAAGCCTTATGGTCCTTTTATGCCTTCTGAAGCCTTATGGTTCTTGTATGCTCTATCTTCTTGGCTGAAGTTCTATTTGGTAATTCTCCTGTTACTGTCTTGATTGATGCACGCTACGTTACCGGCAGAGAATCCTCTTGCCGGTGATTTCTTTTCTTTATTGGTTCTGTTGTCATTGAAATATTGCACAACTCTCTCAATTGGGTTGATTTAGGAAGGTTTCTGGCCAAAGAGACAATCAGGATCGTTTTACTTTAATTGGGTAGTTAGGACCATTTTACTTTAATTTTTAACTTAAATCAGGGATTTTATATTGCCTGTCATGGCTTTTAATATCATGTATATTAACATCACTGAAAAGTTTATGTTTGTGAAGGTTGTCAGTTTTGTTACTCCAATTGGTGAATGATTCACCAAACAATTATTAGGCAAGTGTTGGGTTCAATCTAGTTCAAATTTGAGTCTCTTTTTGGTCTATCATTCTGCAAACAAAATGAAGAGATCCACTTTTGGAACACTTGACAGTTCTTCTATCTAGAGTTTATTTTTAGATGCTTTTACTTTGTGGGTGACTTTTATTTGGGTGAAGAAGTTTACTATTTAATTCCCGATAGAGCTACTCACAAGCATAAGCTAGGATTAATGGATACCGTTGTATATTCCTTGTTGGAATTTCCTCCATTATACTTTCACATTAGCAATACTGCAAACTTCATATGTCCAGCCTGCTGTGTTCAAACTTGATATAGATTACTGCTTTATATATTGGCTACTAGCGAACGTACTAGTTTGTAAATATTGTCTTTCCGACATCTGAATGACAACAATTTTCTTCTGCAGGTATGTGGCCAGTGAATTGGCAACTGATATTGTTGTTAATATAGGGGATGTGAAGTTTCACTTACACAAGGTACAATAATCTATCAATATATCAACTGCTTAACAATATGGAGAAGACAGTTTTTTTTTTTCTTTTTTCCCTTTTTCATGCCATTTTATTAATTAGCCTTCTGAGGGTTGTGTCTTTAATATCAGCTAGTCTGTATGATCTCAATGCTATAATGCAATATTGACGCTCCACATGTTGCCATTTATGTCACCGTTTCTGGGAGTTCAGTATTGAGATTGAATGTCCTTGATCAGTAGAATCTGTTTTGGTCCATTAGAGTGCAACCAGATAATGCAACGCAAAATGGGGAATAGTTGTTCCATTCATGATGTCAATCCAAACCATTGGTAGGCTTTAGATCAGAGCAACTTGGCTGGTGAACATGGATTTGACTGGATCAGATTTGACTCCGAATTCAATCATGTTTTCACAGAGTTTAGAATCTAGTGAACCCAAGACAGGCCTAATCACTTTTTTCAGCTTTTGTTCAGGTTTACAGTGCTTAAAGCCTTAGAAAGTTTTGAATGATTGTGAAATATTATTGCTATTCAGCCCAAGAAGGATGCTACATGCCAAGACATTTAATACCTTTAAACCTGATTCACAAATAAATCTAGACAAATTATTAAAAGAACAGGGAGCTGGCCTCATTTCTTTCCATATGGACGATCATATTACCAAGGAACCAACTTTTAAGTAGTCCCTTAAACGTTTGAAAGAGGAGGGCAACAAGCACCATCCAACTAAGAGAAAGAACAGCTCCCTCTCTTTAGTTCTGCAGCCCAACTCCTAAATGATGTAGATCAGTGTTTGATATCTTTCTCATTAATGCAATTCATGAAATAGAAGTTTATGCGACATCTAACACTAGTTGAAACCTTAGATGAAAGACATCAGGTCGGATTAGTCTGTTACAAGTTCTTGAAAATTGAACCAAAACTAGTGTTTTGGTCTGAAATGGGTGGATTTAGGCTTGATTTCAGGTTAGTTGGTCTGATCCCGTTTGAGTAAATAAGACGTCCTTGCAGCACTTGTGTACGTAAAAGTGAATAGTAACACAAGTCGAACCTATTCTGCAGTTTCCTCTTCTGTCAAAAAGTATTCGCCTGCAGAAGATGGTCACTACTACTACTAATGCGGGAAACTGTGATGAAGTTGACATTTCTGACATTCCTGGTGGGCCTGCTGCCTTTGAGACATGTGCCAAATTTTGTTATGCCATGACAGTTACCCTCAATGCTTACAATATTGTCGCGGTGAGATGTGCTGCTGAGTACCTTGAAATGCATGAGATGATCGAGAAGGGGAACCTCGCTTGCAAGATTGATGTATTCCTGAACTCAAGCATTTTCCGCAGTTGGAAAGACTCGATCATTGTTCTTAAGACAACAAAGTCATTATTGCCTTTATCTGAGGAACTGAAGGTAACAAGCCACTGTATTGATGCTATAGCTACCAAGGCCTGCATTGATATTTCCAAAGTTGACTGGTCCTTTACTTACAACCGCAAAAAACTTCCGGAAGAAAATGGTAATGATCCAAGTTTGAATGGTACACGAATCCAGTCGGTGCCCAAGGATTGGTGGGTTGAGGATTTGTGTGAACTTGAAATTGAGTTATATAAGCGTGTTATTGGGACAATTAGAACCAAAAATATACTCTGTAATGCGGTTATTGGAGAAGCTTTGAAAGCTTATGCTTATAGAAGGTTGCCTGGTCTTAGTAAAAGCATGATTCAGTCTGAAGAGTTAGTAAAATATCGATCAATAGTTGATACAATCATAGGGCTATTGCCCGGTGAGAGAGGTACTGTTTCTTGCAACTTTTTGCTGAAGTTATTGAAAGCAGCCACGTTTGTAAAGTCAGGAGATGTGATGAAGGGACAGTTAATAAGGAGAATAGGCCAGCAATTGGAAGAGGCTTCGGTTCATGACCTTCTGTTACAAGCTGGTCAAGAGGAAAATGTGATTTATGATGTTGATACAGTGAAGAAAATAGTTGAAGCGTTTCTGATGCGAGACCAAAATCATGCAATTGATTCATCAGAAGAAGGCCACCAGATTCAGGAAGCAATAAAACCAGGAATTCGATCAGATGCTTCAAAAATCATGGTGGGAAAACTCATAGATGGTTATCTTGCTGAAATTGCAAAGGATCCCAATCTACCCTTGTTGAAGTTTGTGGAGCTGGCTGACCTGGTGGCTGGAATGCCCCGTCCTGCTCATGACGCAATCTACCGGGCAATTGACATGTATCTTAAGGTAAGAATACGTCATCTTCTCTGGGTTTCAACCAAATTGTGAAATTTCACATTTTTCTTTTTCTTATGGCACAAATGGAGTAAAACAAGCCGTTTTGCTTCTTCTTGTTCTTCTTCTTTTTTATTTTCCCCTTTTCAACAGCTTGCTAGAACTTACTACTGTAGATGGTTATGGTGTAGAATTGCAAGAGGGACCAAAAGGGTTATTACATGCGTACATTCTGTAGGGTTTGCTTACGTACAGAGTTCCATTGTGTAGGAACACCCAGGCATAAGCAAGAGTGAGATGAAGAGAATATGCAAGTTGATGGACTGCAAGAAGCTATCAGTGGATGCATGTCTGCATGCAGTACAGAATGAAAGGCTCCCATTGCGGGTAGTTGTACAGGTACTCTTTTCTGAGCAGCTCAGGGTGTCTGCCTTATCAGGCAGCAACACTCGCGACCTTCCTCAAGGCATCCGTCATCTCAATAATGGGTCTCAGAGGAGCTCCATATCTGTTACTCCAAACCAAGAGGAAGATTGGGATGCTGTGGCCACAGCAGAGGAGCTGAAGGCTTTAAAGAAGGAAATAGCATCCTTTAGATTGAGTGATACAGAGAGAAAAGGTGCAGATGGTAGAATTAGTGTAGATAAGGCTATTAGTAGCAAAATGAGAGGGTTGCTCAAGTCAAAGAAGATCCTTACAAAGCTTTGGTCAAGCAAAGGAGAGAATAGTGGCTCGTATTTATCAGGAAGTATTGATTCTGCAAACCTAGAAGAAGTTCAATCCACACATTCCAGAAATAGAAGGCATTCAGTATCTTAATATTATAATCAAGTTGCTTATGGAGTAGAGTTTTGAACCTTTGACCTGTCCTAGTGATCACTCAAGTTTAATGTTTAAATATTCAATGGACCGTCATATAAATGGTATGAAGTGAAAGTTGAAGAGTTTAAAATAGAACCAAAGAAATCTCCAGTCTTCCCTCCCCTCTCTCTTTCTTTCTCTTCAACTTCTCTGCTTCAAGTTCCTATTTTGTGCTTCTTAGTGAGACTTTGCAAGGTTCTTGCTCCAGGAAATTGTCATAAAAAGTACTTTTAACGTTTTGTTCAAGTAGTTTCGATTTAGAATAACGAAAGTCCATGAGAGATTGTAGATCGAGTAATGTTACTTTAGATCTCGATGTAATATTAATATATTAAATTATTAATATATATTTTTAATTTTAATTTAATATATATTTTTTGAAAATTAAAATAACTTCCACCATAATTAACCGCATGCCAAATTATGGTGAATTTAACTTTTAGGTATATATATAAAATCGTGTATATATACACACACGTGTATGTATATAAGTCGTAGGTGTTGACCAAGTGTGGAGTAACGAAATCCATAGTGATGGCTTTGATAATGTCAAGAACTTCGATTTCTAGATCTTCTCAGTACGTTTGGAAGTATATTCAATGGTTTCAAGAAACCGATTCAATTGGCAAGAGACATATTCTCCACCTTGTTTTTTGAGTTGGAACTTTGTGACAAGAGGGTAAAGAGAAGACAATTTTCTTGAATGCAATTAGTTCTGATTGAAACGACTTACCTAAATTTCGACTGCTAACATAGCTGGGAATTGAAATTATATCTTACAAACTTACTTCGAATTATGGCCTTCAGGCATAAATGAAACTTCCACTAGACATTTATTAGCGTACTAGTAAAATCAAAGTCCCTAAGTTGTAATAGGAAAGTGCAACTTGTCCCAAGCAGGGAAACAATGGATTGGTTTGCATGCGATCTTTAGGAACACACACGTCATTTTAGTCACCCACAAGTGAGACCAGATGAGGGTTTCTAGTTTTGGTTCGATAATTTCGGGATTAAAAAAAAACATGTAGGCTTCAAAACCAAGATGACATCTTTACACATCAAATAGATATGAACAAGCCTAAGAATGGTCGTCTCAATAAGTTATGATTTGTATATGAATTTGATACATAAACAAGCCTAAGAATGATCGTCTCAATAAGTTATGATTCGTATATGAATTTGATGATATGCTGTAGCTAAGGCCAATATTCTGATCATATAAACCTTTAACTGAAGCATGTAAGGTGTAGCTGGTGTCAAAGTTAAGGTTGCGTCGTGAGATTTGTGGATTTAAAAGCTATTTCCTGTTAACGTCATGTCCTGGCTGTGAAAAATCGAAAGCATCGATTTTGTTGCTTTCAAATGTCTCTCAAATCTCAACAGAAGCTAAGCTGCTAAGGGCCCGCAAAGCTACTCGGATTTGACAGGAGCCAAATTGTCTTACTTATGAAAGACATCTTGCAAATCAGTGAAAGGATATGTCAAGTTTTTACTCTTCTATTTTCATTGACATGATTTGTTGACGTTAATTGTTTTCATTCATCTTTCTTCAGTTGCTTTTCAGGGGTCAGAACAGGAGATAAATTAGGGTTGCTGGATGCCAGAACTCCAATTGAAAAGAGACATGAAGATCATAAGCTGATGATGCAAATCGGAAACAAAAGTGTGTCTCAATCAAAACACCATTTTCCTATGTGGCCTCCTTTAACAAAAGAACTCACTTTAGAATCTCTAGCTATAGGCCAAAAGTGACCTGTTAAATTACATTCTCCACAAACTTTGATGTCTATTTATCAGATATTACACAAGAAGTTATTATATGGTGTGTCTGTTCCGGTTGCATTGCCTATAATTGGATAAGGATGCCACCACTGAAACTTCAATGACTCCGCCTCATCGTCATCAACCTATTCAGGGTCGTTGGTTATATTGCTCGACGATCTCACCTTCATTGGTCACCAAGTCTTTGGAGTTTTTACCTCTTGACATAAGGCTAGGAATACGCACATTTCTCAATTTAACCCAAAAATGTCTAAATAGTGTACAAATTGTACTGAATTTAGTGATTATGACACATAATCTCACACTTGCATATTATAGCACTTGCTAGTAATTGGATCTGGACGCATCATTTCACATGTGGGACTCGAACGTTGGCAGCAAATAAGCTGTCAGTGCCAGCACCACCCACAACTATCAAAACAACAAAGAGCATTCTTTTCTTAGTTTAGCTTTTGACAACTTAATGGAACGTCACTCTCCAATCCATTTACCCTCTCTTCCAATCAAGTGCAAAGGCGAAAGAAGAAACCACTATCACTAATTCAGCGTCTTAAGAAGCCCGGACTCCGCGGAAACATGGAGCCGCTTTCGTCCACCTCTTTTGGAACCTAAAGCCAAGACCAACAACACTCACCCTAAGAAATATACCTAACTCAACCATAGTCAGTTAACCCCTGCTCAATTATTATTTACCTGTGCTGTCTTCTTTCTCAGACTGCCTATATATCGTTACTTGTGTCCTTACCTATAGTTTCTTGCTCAAAAATCTGGTCTCATCCTTTTATTTCTTGTGAACTAAGAAACCGAATTGACGCACTTTTCTTGTCCGGAATTTATCACTTTCATGTGCCGGAAAATCCTCCAAGATGAGCTGTAATGGGTGTCGAATTCTGCGAAAAGGTTGCAGCGAGGATTGTGTGCTAAGACATGGCTTGGAAGGCATAGACAACCCTCAAGCACAAGCTAATGCCACCATCTTTGTCTCCAAGTTCTTTGGTCGCGCTGGTCTCATGTCTCTCATTTCCTCCGTGCCCCGAAACCAACGTCCCTGTTAGTGATACATATCGTAGCGCATTTGTTATTAAGTGATGAAAGTTATGATCTTTTTTGCACTGTCGGAGAAGAACTTCTTGTGGCTTTAAAAGAGTCGTTTAGAATCTGAATGAAGATTTAAGTCTTTCTTTGACAACTATCAATTTGAATATCTCGAACAGGGATAATGTTGATGTTATGTGTTATTATGCGTTTTGCGAAGCTGATTCTAGTTTCTGTTGTTTTCTCTGTCAGCGTTGTTTCAGTCACTTCTATATGAGGCTGTAGGGCGAACAGTGAATCCAACAACTGGTGTGTTAGGACTTCTGTGGGCAGGAAACTGGCCCCAGTGCCAAACAGCGGTCATGACGGTGCTTTGTGGCGGTACTATAGAACCTCAACCATCAGAATTTGATGGCAGAACTCCAGGACCTGATTTTGCTACTTTCCCACAGCGTGGTGGTTTTATGCCAAGAGGATTAAGACATGCTGGTTCAGGGTCTTCAGGAAGAGCGTCGAAGAGGAATACGCCAGATGACAGTGACAGTGACATAGCCAAATGTGGATTAGCTGTCCTTGATCTCTCCTTGAAAAACCCAACGGAGAAGCGACGAGCAGAGTCGCCATCGGTGGAATCTGAAACGACGACGTTAGGGAGTGAGGCAGGGTGTAATACTGGAGGCTTTCAGGCAAATGAAACAAAGCTTTTGAGACTATTTGTTTGAGAACAATATCAGATTGATACCGGAAAACGCAGCCAAGTGCATGCTTGATCCAAGAGTGGTCACTTATTCTTAATCAATCAAGTTAAGAGAGACTCTGATGAGAAGATCATACAAAATCCTGTCTCCTGGCAAGATAATAAAACCTCCCCCAGCCGAGCCTAATTACTTTCCTTAATTTTATCCTCTTTTCTCCAAGTTGTAATCAAGATATGCTTATAACATCCCTGGCAGAGAATGTTTTGAATATATTTCTTTTAATTATTTTATTATGAGAGCTTTTATATCACTTAGTAATGCCTTTCACAAAGAGCTGTGGCCTGTGGTAAGCAATTCCTAATAGAAATTCCTAATATTTCCTGCCCATCTCTCTTTTGCAAATTCTGTTCCTGTATCCATCTCAAGCCAGTAGTTTTGACTACTTATGCACTAAAGATTAAAAATAAAAGTTTTAACTACTGTGTAGTTAATCAATAGTTGCCTTGTTCTGACGCAGTATTGGCAATTGCTCTCGTGCCTTCAGATCCCTTTATCACCTGAATGGAGGAACATAAGGAGCTGTGATCAACTTTTGTGCTAACTACGTGTTTAATGGCTCAATAAGAGTCAAGGTAGGAATCTTACATTTTTTCCTTTAATGGAAATATTTCTTCTTATAGAAGTGTGAACTAAATCCACGTCAAGAGATCAATTGCTTGTAGATCTTCTTAGCTTACATAACCAAATACAAGGAAAATAATAAATGTTTCAGTCATCATCTCACAATCCCATCATTGATGATTACAAGTTCTCAACTTCTTAGCTTCAGGAAACTTTGCGCAGAAGTTTGCCGGTAGGTTGCTGAACATATTACCAATATTGGGGATTTGTTCAGAGCATATTTTCAATATATAATTAACATCAAATAATACATGATACTCTTTTCTGAATTATATGTAGAACATTGGAAACCATAACGTGCTTTGAATTATTTTGTTACTCAAATTTGGCCAACAATTGATGCATATTATGGTACAAGATCTCTTTATATATTTTCAAAGCTGTATTATGGTACAAAGTGAATCTTGCCTGCAAGTGGACCATTAAACTAGTAGGATTCTACAGATATGGTACTTGAGAATGTTGGAATCTGCAAAAGTTGGTTAAACTTTTGCAATATTTACCATATCTCAAAGATCAAGTTTTAAATACTGTTTAGCTTATGTCCCTGCATCAAAAATTGCACACATGAAAGCTTATATGAGAATAGGATCACAGGGAATTAATCAATTAGGAGGACCTTTTCTTTCCTCGGTCTAACAAACAGGTCATGAAATAAGAAAATAGATTAAAGGTTTAATTTTGATTTCTTTCGACTTTTTTCTTTTAGTTTTTGAATGAAATGCAAGAAATGAGTAAAAGTGTGTACATGACTTTGGTTTATTGCATCTTTTAGTACACATAAAATCCTTTGTTCCGATTACGGTGTTCCAACCCTATTTCATTGAATCTCATTCACACATTTATGTAGATTTCACATAAATATGTGAATGAGATTTAATAGAATATGATAAGAACATCATAACCGAAACAGATGATCTGTTCACCATTTAGTGGGCTTTAAGGTGATAAAGAAAGCATCGTATGATTGGATATTTTAAATCCAGGAAAAGGCGATTATGATTAGAATTGTTTATTTTAATAAATAATTATAAAATAAAAATAAAAAATAAAGAAAGAGTCACACTATTAATTTATAGTGATTGAATTAAACAATTCTTGATCTATTTCTATTTTTAAGTTTTATTTTAGAAATAATTATATTCTTTTTTTAATAGGTGGGGATGAACTTTTTATATAACATCTTACTTATCATAAGGAAAGATCCTTATAATCATCTTGCTTTATCATACTGATGAGAAACCCTTCACAAATCTTGTTCAAGGTCAAAATAAATACTTACAATCGTCTTACTTTGTAATGGATGAATAAGAACCCTTTACAACTCTTATTTGAGATCAAAATGAACCTTCACAACATCCTAACAAATTTTCCCAATAGCAATAATTGTATAACTATCTTAAACTTTCTCTTTTTGCTCGTATTAATAAACTGTGACTTAATATATGCTATACAATGCACACATATATTCTTTAGCCTCTCAACTTTCTTAACAATTTTTGGTATGCCAAAAATTCTTCCCTTAACTCAATCTTAACATATTTATACTACAACATATTTCAAAAAGTTGTTAGACACAAGCTAGCTATAATAAGTACTTTATAGACAAGATTGAATAGCTAATCACCTTCTTTGAATTAATTAGACATCCTTTTATTAAGTTATTAGTTAGCTAGACAAAAATTCTCAAATTATTAACTTTTGAAACCCACCATCAACTAGTCATTCATAACCTTTCAGGTAGTTGATGATCTAGGTAGTTACATCCAACCTATTATATTTCTTTTTAAATATGGGTTAGGCTAGTCGAACCAAACCTTTAGGAATAGAAACAAACATCTAATAACACTTTAAACATCAAATTTCAACACTCCAAGTTTTTTTAAAATAATAATTTATCCTATTTTGATAAATTTTTGATTTAAAATCATTTCAAATTTGTTTGAAGATTCAAATGTTTTCTTTAAAGTCTAAAATTAAATTTCTCTTAATTATGAAAATATTTATGCATTATACCTATATGTAAATGATTATGCAATGATTGACCATTAATTCATTGAAATGACTAAGATAAGATTAAAGTAAAGATTACAATAATTGTTACATATGAAATGACTTTATTCTTTCTTATTTTTGGTTCATTTAATGTCATGACCTGAACGGGCACAGGAAACTCGAAAGTTGAAGTCCTCACATGTAAGATTGAATATTAGTGACAGAAATAACGCAAAATATCAAAAAATAAGTGACAATATGGGCACATGTAAGTACAAACACAATGAAGTATAATAATGATGGTGTGCATAGGAAGAAAATTCTTTTTTCAATATGCAAAATCATATCATTGAGGGAACTACAATATAAGTACAGGTGAAAACAAATGAAAAGCATACATAGAAGTAGATATATTATAGTCGACGCTCCTCGAAGTCACCCATATGAAGTTAGTGGTACCTGACTTAAAAAAGTAGAGTTGAAGGGAGTCAGACCTCACTAAGTAAGTCCAAGTCGCTCTACGACACCAAATGGCATGTTCACATAATATATTGTTTATATTAGTATAAACAAATATGTATGATGCATGACAAATCATATGCAATACATATTAAATCGTGAAGAAGGAATATATATAACACCCTAGTCTCTAAGGATACATCCTCACAACACTATACCTCGAATGGTTGTGGGGAGCTAAGCATCACTAATTGCCGAGCCATACACCTATACTCATATAATAAGGCTCTCTTATTCCAAAGGAGCTATAGAGCCAAGTGTCACCAATAAACCAGCCCTCATTTAATACGTCCAAAGTCACAATTACATCGGTCATATATGACAAATAAGGACTTGACTAGGAGCCAAGCATCAATTAGGATCACCTGTATCATATCTCAATGTTATATCACAATCATCTCTTATAGTCAAACCAGTGCATATCTAGTCTTGATGCAGACCCATTAAGTGATATGTCCTACAAATCTTTTCTCCTCCATATTCACAATCAAACATATCCATACATAAACCAAATATTAATCACGCAATTTCTTAAAAAAACACTCAATCATGTAAGGACTATCATAAATGCATGCAGTATGGTATAGGTACCCAAAACTATATCCATATACTTAGATATCATTGTATTACTCGTATAGGCATCGCAATAACGACTACTTAAATTACGTACGTATGTGTATATACTTATATTTACTTGTATATATATATATATATATATATGTGTGTGTGTGTGTGTGTGTGTGTGTGTGTGTGTGTGTTATAATATAATATCATATCATATCATATCCACGTGCATAAGGATATGAACATCCATCCTATCTTAATTATCATCAATCATATTAATCTATAACCATACTAATAGAGGGTATGGATTTGGTATCGGTAGATACATATCAACTTACCTGATTGATGTACTTATTAGTTCGAACCTTGTGACATGGGTCCCAGTCCTAATATACCTATAAAATAAGAAAAGAAATATCCTAATCAGTGTCATTTACAAGTTAATGGGCTCAATTAACAACCCAAGACTCATTGGGTTTGCTAGGATGATCCAATTATGCAATTCAGCCATTGATCCTATTCTCATATAAACTTTTCATGATCTTTAATTCGCAAACCGTTTAGAATCTTGATATGGTTCCTAAGGTAAAATTGATCAACACAATTTATAGGATTTTGAAAATTTTATAAAATAAAATTCATCAAAAGATCACTTGAACAGTATCTCTGACGACTAGAATATTCCTAAAGTCATTGAAATATTCGTCCGACAACAAAATTTTTTTCTAGTATAAAAAATCAACAATTTTTATACCAAATGAAAGTTGTTGATGAGTAAAAAAAACTTTTATAACTATAAGAAAATCAAAATATCAACTAATCTTAATAAAATGAAGAAAAATTATTTCAGAGCCTTAACCTCTACTTTCGTCAATCGACAACGATATAGGCAATGATCGGCAATAAGACCATAGGTATTTTGCTCATGATATTATGGGGAGTCTAATGGTAGTAGTGATGGTCGACAACACTCACTAGAGCAGGCGATTCAAAGATTTAATTTTTCTTTGGTTTTTCTTATTGATTTTATGATGATTCTGATTTTAATATGAGGCAAAATAGGTATGGATATGACAAGTTTAAAGAAAGGAGTTGATTGGTGTATATGGTTGGCCAGTCAGAGTCATCAGCGGTGAAGAATAAAGAAAGGAATGTTTTATAAATAGTAACCTTAGGGGGTGACAATGAAAAATTAGGAAAGATGAAGGTGGACCAGTATGCTATACTCGTCAACCAATACGGTGAATATAACCATTATAATAAATAACTAGTTTTTGGCTCTAATGGCTATTTTGGATCCTAAAAATACTATAAATAGGTGTTTTCTTATTGGTTTTAGCATTAAGAAGGTTTTGTATGTTAAATACACACATTTCAAAGAGTTTTTTAGTCATTTGAGTATGATTATGTCATATTTGTATGAGTCAGCCATTTTTAAGTTATCAAATGATAAAGTGAGGCATTTTGAGTTGTAATATTTAATTGGGGCAATGTGTTATTGTATTTAGGGGTGATACAAGTGAGATTGAGATTCTTCTTCACTTTAGAAGAAGGATATAGAAAGGATTCATCTTTACCGAGAAATATTGTAAAAATGTTATTTTTTGCCTTAAAAGAAGAATTATCGTGGAATTCTGAAGAGAGTCTTGAGAGTGAACGTAGGTATAGATCATTTAACAAACCACTATAAATCGATTTGCATTCTCTCCTCCCTATAATTTTTAAATTATTGTTCAATTGTATATTAATTTATATTAAATATTTTTTTTAGAATTTGATAGTAATTCATTAAAAGCCTAATAATGAGCATAAAAAAGGAGAATGTATAAGTGTACTCCATAATCTATCTAAGCTTTTGTTACAGTTAACAACAAAATAGCATGTAAAGGAAATTAAGCATCATTCCAAGCTCCATATTCTTCGTATTGGTACTCAATCATTCAGCAAGCCTATAAGCTATCAAAATTTCTCTAATCTAGCAACAAACTTTTTAAGTACATATCACTCAATTTTGTAATTCCTAGATAATGTATTATTCCTTTCCGACCAAATGGAGTAAACTAAGCAAGTTATGTAGAGACTAAGACTAAACTGGTCTTTTCCCATTCTTTTGTACAGTTTATTAGCCCAAATGAGGATGATTTGCCATTCTATAAATGGACAGAAACGGTTCAACATATGCTACATCCTAGCCCATATAACTTCATAGTAGTTACATTGGAAAAACAAATGGTTAATAGTTTCAAGCATGAGGTTGCATAATAAACAAATTTGCTCAGCAGATCTAAAAAATTTGCCTTTGATTTTTAGTATGTTTCTTGCTTCTAACCATGTAACAAATGAGGCTTGATGCAAGGTACCTTTCCTAACTATGTTATACCATTGGATGTTAGGCAACTGGGGCTGAGAACCCTTAGACAAGAATGATTAGAGAATTCTTCACTACTGTTGGGTATTTAATGATTGTTATCACCCCTTGTGTGATTTTAGGGGAGGGGTTGGGGAGGGTAATCAGGAAGATAAACTTGAAGTCTAATATTACCTCTAAAATTAATGACCCAATCATCTTATTGAATAGCTCTCATAACCCGAACTTGAATAGGAATCCTAGCTAACATTAATGATAGATCCTCCCTAAGGATTAGGGGACTTTGCTTTGACCAATTATTAAACCACAACTAAGAGCTTTGTCCATTACCTATATGTGTTTTGATTAGGAGAAAAATTCATGCCTTGTCCTTAAAAATTGTGTAAATAGCCAGGAATGTTCTTTCCTCTCTCTAATTTTCTAGAAGCTTGAGTTTTTAAGAAAATATTCATTAGTCCATTTGGTCTAGAGATCCTTCTTATCAGTAATCAATCTCCATATTCTTTTTGTAACTAGGATTAATTGAGTCATCTCCTGTTTTCTCCAACAAAGTTGTTCCAACTTAATTTTTGCACCTTTAAAGTTATTAACAATTCCACTCTATAGAAAATTCTTAAGACATTTTTCAACTCTTTGTTGTTCTTCTTTGGAAGAAAGATATGGGTGCTTCAATGAGTGTGTCAGTTCCTAAGCATAGAAGAGATAACTTAAAGCATCTCTAAATTCGACAAATTCCTATTCTGCCATGCATTGATTCTTCTCTTGTAAGTTTCCAGAAGTAGAAGACAGTCATGATATCTTAACTTCTTAGAAGATATGGGAAATCCAAGATATTTAAATGGGAGGCAGTGAGCATTCAATCTAGTAATCATCCTTAGTTTGGAAGTGTTTTCCACATCAGAAGAGAAATAAATCTTTTTTTTATATTGATTGACACTCAAACTTAAAAGCCTGCAGAACTTCTCAAGAGAATTATGCAATATTGCTATAGAATATATATTAGCTCTACATAACATAATCAAATCATCTGTAAAGCTTATTTGAGTAAGCTTTAACACCTTACATTTATGATGAAACTTGAATATGAGGCTTCTTTGAGTGTTCTTCATAATCAGCTTAGAAAGAATTTCTATAAAAATAGCAAAAAGGTATGGAAGAGGATCCCCTTGCCTTATTTTATTAGTCCCTTTAAATTGTTTACTTGGAATACCATTTATAAGGATGCCAAATGAAGTGGTAGAAATTCATGTATTTATCCCGGAGATGAATTTGCAAGGAAATCCAATCCTTTTAAGACGGTATATAGGATAAACTTCCAATTTATATTATAAAAAACTTTTAAACAGTCTACTTTAATTAGACAACTCTTAATGGATCTATTAGTCTCATTATCTTTTAACAGTTCTTGAATCAATAAAATACTGTTAGAGATGGATCTACCTGAAATGAAGGCACCATAGGATTGTAACAAGAGATAGGGAAAAAATACTTGAGGTTATTTGGACGGTAGACATGAACTCTTGAATAACTTACGCCAAAAGGCCCCTAGTAATGTCCCAAGTAGATTGGAACAATATACTTTTGATTTCTAAGTAAGAGGCTAGGTTTTGTAAATCTTCCAACAGATCCTCGTTAATAGAATTTGGAAGACCAATCAAATCCACTAAGTCTTGTGGCTTTAGTAGGCTTGGAGCACTGGAATCTAGAATCTTCTTGTAGTAATCAACCACTATATGTTTTATTGCATTTTTGTCTATAACTAGTTGGTTATCTTTATCAAGCAAACAACGTATTTTTATTAAGGTTTCTTCTAGCAAGTATAGAATTATAAAAGAACCTGGTGTTGGAATCACCACATTTCAGCCAGTTAAACTTGGCTTTTTGTAATAGAGGAGAGGTACAATCATGTAAAGCCCTGTTATAAATATCTACTGACCTAATTTTTTTTCTGTTTCAGCTTGATTGTTTGGATCCTGGTAACATAGGAATTATTTTAGCTTTTCCTTAGCAATTTACAAACTTTGAGCAGAAGGGGAACATCATGCTTTAAGAAAATCATTTAGCTTAACTTCTAAAAGCCTAACTTTTTTCATAAGCTATAAGACTTGCATAATAGAAACTTGACATCCTAAACTTATTTCACTAAATCCATAAACCCTTCTTTATGAATTAAAAAATTGAAGAATCTAAAAGGAGCATTGAATGAGATTCGAGTAGTAAGGTCATTAATTTCCATAGTGGAGTGATCAGAACATAAAGGAGGACCAAAATGAGTAAATGGCTAGGAAACTAAACCTATCCAAGCCTGATTAGCCAAAATTTTATCAAGTTTTTTCCTTATGAATTATATGCCTTGTTGCTTATTACTCTAGGTGAAATGATAGCCTACATACTTTAATTCAAACACCTCCATCTTGCATATTGTAATATCTAACTCCTTGCCCATATTACTAAAGTTAACCCTATCATGTTGAGCCTCAAAGGAATGAAGAACACAATTAAAGTCACCTACTAATATCTATAAGCTAGCCATTGAGAATTGAATAGTAATAAGGTCTTCCCAAATTTTAGATCTTTGGAAAGGAAAATTTGAAGCATAGATGATGAACATTTAAAAGGAGACTAAGTAATCCACCATTTTGCACACCAAATGGAAAATTAAGAGCTATTTTGTGCAGTAATTTGAACTTTTTCCTTATCCGTCAGCATAAACAATTCTTCCACTATAATCATGCTCATGATCGGACCCTAAGATCTAGTTAGAACCTAAGAAATTCATAAATTGTTCAAATTTGGGGGTTTTAATTCTAATCTCAAGCAATCTAATAATGATAGCTTTAATGTTACTTGTGAAGTACAACAATTATTAGGAAATAATTGAGTGCGGGTTGTAGCTATGAGTGCGATAGAGGGTCTAATGAGAGGAATGGAAGTGATTAACACGGGAGCTCCTCTAAGTGTTCCAGTCAGTGGGGCCACTCTAAGATGAATTTTCAACGTGCTTGGAGAACCTGTGGATGAGTTAGGTCCTGTAGATACTCGCACAACGTCCTATTTTTCTTAATCGCTTTCCTAAAAGAAAAATCTTTCCATTTTTGGATTGGATTTCTCTCTTCGATTCATTTT
>JAOTAY010000191.1:36129477-36152795 GCA_025629805.1 Erythroxylum baracoense
GCACTTTTTGTATAAATGTGTATTCCGAAACAACTAAAGTGGTTTTGTATTTGTAAAAAGGGCCCAAATGGCTATTGGAATTTCTGACGATTGTATTGTGTTGATTGAACATGGTTATGGATTTCTGCACTTTATGATTATAGTTTAAAAAAAAATTATACCGATTTCTGAGTGATTGAGTGCTCTAGCACACCACCCTCGCGGGGTACGAGCTCGGACATCACCCATCGATGTCGGGTTCGAGTCTTGCGAGAATGGGGTGCTACATTTTTAATCATATTTCGATTAAAAATAATTAGTATACTAGTTAACCAATATGTTGAATATAGCTGTTGTAATAACTAGTTCTTAGGTTCAATAGCTATTTTAGGTCCCAAAATACTATAAATAGGTGTTTCTTACTAGTTTTAGCATCAAAAAGTTTTTAGGTGTTATATACTCACATTTTAAAGAGTTTTTCAATCATTAAAGCATGATTGTATCCTATTTGTGTGGGTGAGCCATTTTGGAGTTATAAAAAGATAAAGTGAGATATTTTGGGTTATAATATTTAGTTGTGGAAATATATTATTGTATTTAGGGGTGATACAAGTGAGATTAAGGTTTCTTTCACCTTATAAGAAGGTTATAAGAAGACTTTCTCTTTACTAAGAAAGATTGTACAAATGCTATTCTTCACCTCGGAATAAGAATTACAATGAAATTCGAATAAGAGTCTTGAAAGTGGATGTAGGCAAAGGTTGTTTACTGAACCACTATAAATCGCTTTGCATTCTTTCTTCCCTATATTCTTTAAGTTATTGTTCAATTGTTTGATTAATTTATATTAACTAATTTTCTCAATAGTTATCATATTGATTGATGTTAATTTGAGTAGATTGGTTAGAAAAAATGTTGAATTTTGTAAATACCAAATTCACCCCTCTCTTGGGTGCCATTAGGGACAAACAAATATGAAAATAAATGGTCATGTCATTTTATATACCTTCCTCACTTGATTCAACAATTAGTCATTTGATAACAATTTCCTACTTAATTTATGTGAGATTTCTTGATGAGTTTTCTTTTGAAATCAATTATTGGGGACACCATTATTTTTCTTTCTTTTTTTAATATCAATGAAGGTGATATCGATAATTGATATCCATTTGATGCCACTTAATATTGTCCTATAAAGTAAAGCAATTAATATATTCTATGTATCTACATAAACTTGAGTCCTTTAGGATAGTGCTTAATTTTTTTTTCCTACCTATATTCTTTTGAGTCTATTTAAGAAACACGACTTCAAAGAGCAATTATATTTTATACGCTCACAATCACCATAAATATGTCAGTTCACATGATAAGAATTGAAAGTATTTCGTGCCATATAAGAAAAACCTATAGGAATATGTCATATATATATTTTTAGTCTTGATGAATAATATAAATGACATTAAACTCTCTTTTGAATATACAATGTATTAGGAAATTTTCTTGTGTGAGTTTGAAGCCTAGCATATAGATTGAAAAATTACATTCTCCTTTAATAGAAATGTGACCTATAATAATAAATAGGGACATGATTCATGACTTTTGATAAATGTCAAGGCCTATAATGATAATGAATTTGTTTCATACCATTTTGAAGATAAAAATGCCTATTGTGAATGAGAAAAAGATTGTACGGTCTTTTAACATATTTTTGGAAAAAAGTTACTCCTATTCTTACTTTTTAAATTATGTCTGATAGGTTTAGGTTATGAACCGTACATAAACATATGTAATTTATTTTTAACTTAGGAACAAGAAGATAATGCATGGGCATTGTAATTTCTATTTATAGAATGAAATGTTATATATATGCGTATGTGAAGATTTAGGTCACAAAAATTATATTGGAATTGAACGATATGCACTTCTACAAGTGAAACTATTCTTATGCCTATTATTTGAGTTCTTGTATGTTCTAATTTTTTTTATTTTGATTCCATAAAGTGAACTTGGACAGTGATTATTTGGGAACATTGATCTCTTTCTTCGGTGTCTTATTCTTATACAATAAATAACGCTCATTGTCATTTGTAGTAACCACACTATTAGATTTTATTATATCATGTAATTTACATTTCAATTTCTAATTTGTGCATGTATCTAAGACATTTTTAGCCCATTATACTTGAAAAGAGACTTGCTCCTTTTCATGCTTATTGCTTTTAGGCATTCAACTAACCTATCATGTGAAAGTTCAATAACATAATCATCACTATCAATACAAGAATTGGATTAAAAGGGTACATCATTATTATTAGTCATTATGCAAATGTATGCTACCTTAATCTCGAGTTCTTCACACTCCAAATTGCTCGTATTATCCAATGTGGCGTTGATGTCTTCTTTATCTTGTGATCCTCTTTCCTTCTTCGAACTTCTTTCTTTCTTCTTCATTACATTTCTTGATTCATTGATATCATCATCATGCATAATTTTAAGTATGCGCTAACTATTATGAGCATTTTCACACAATGACACTCTAGTTAACACATTTTTATCAACTGATCCAAGAAAATAGGTTTTGCTTTATTATTTAAAACATTCAGTTTCTCATCATTGACATCCCACTAAATTTTCTTTATAACCACTCATAAATCAAAAGTTTATTAAAGTATGTCTGAAAATTAAGAGAATTTTTTAAAAAATCTAAAATAATTTTTTTTCTTAGTTATGAAAGAATTTATGCATTATTACGTAAATGTAAATGATCATAAAATAATCGAACCTTTTATTTATTGAAATAACCTAAAAGGGTTATAAGAAAGATTATAATAATTGTTTTTATACATAGAATGACTTTACTCTTGATCCACTTGAATTGAATTGTCCTGAACGTCTTTTGAATTGTATTTAGTTTTCAATTTTGTTTGATCACCTTGTCCTTCAATTAAACATGATCATTGACCTTTTGATCATTAATAAATTGATTTCTTGATGTCACCAAAGATAAAAATATTAGTATTATATTTTGTTATTATTAAAGCCTCGATTGGCGCAATAATATGTATACCTACATATGATTTGCACATATTACATTTAAGGAGATGTGAAAGAAGACGGTTTGGACTATATGCCCCGAATTGCATGTTGGGTTATGGAATGGGCTCATTGGACCTTCACTTCGCCATACGCTGGAACTTGTAACGTGAATTGTCGTTGAATATGATTAGTTCCCGTAGTCAACTCAACTTTCATCACTTGGCTATCTTTTTATGTAGAAATTTTGCAACGAGAAAAATGAATAACCAAAATTGGCTATATATAGTGAGGAAGAACTATCATACCATTTATCGAGTATTTCATATGGAGCGTTCATATATAACAAGCATTGCTGCTAGAAGATGTGTTATTAGTCTAGTATTCCAGCTTTGGACCATAGTCATTACGAGGGCAAGCTGCATCTTTCCGGCCTAGTTTGAGTAATCTACGCCAAGTTTTCGGCCATAATCATCGACTAAGGCAGTAAGGCACATCATTACTTGTACATTACAGACATAGGCACTCCTAGTTCATAACTGTACCTGCATATTGTTGTTCCACGATGTAGGAAATTTGGCAAACGGCTATCCAGAGGATGAATGGTGCTTGGTGAGACAGGAAATTGGGTTTCTTTTGGATGCACTCATTCTACCATGACTTAGAAACTAGTTCACCGAACTTAGAAGCAAGGTAACAGAACTTACCACAACAACCAAGTACCGCAAAAGGATATTGGAAATCAAGTTTCCAAAAGCTACACAACTTATCACCGATGAGCTGAATCATAAATGTTACATATATACACACATACACGATTTCCTTTTGGAATGAAAACCGAGTGTACTTGTATACAACTAACTACTAGGAGGGAAAGCCTTTTCTTTGTATCTTCTAATAAGAAGATAGAATAAATTACTTATAAGATCACAACTACTTCAAAAAATACCAAAAGGTGAAGCTAAACTAATCAACAGTCCGTGTTTATTACCTCCGGTACACCTCCACCCAGTACAAAAAGAAGAGGTCGGGCGTAAAGTTAGCACTTGAGAGTGAGAAGTCAAAGTGAGATCAGTTCTACATACGTTGTCAGGCTGCTGGCAGTTGAAAACGTTTTACTTGTATTATATGCGTTCTCAAGCTACAGTCCTTTACCTGTTTTATGAACAGATCAAATATATTTTATAAATAGATGGGGTAGAAAATAATATGCCAGTTACACCATAAGAAAGTAACACCTTACCTGCATGGCCGTTAATGAGGATAAGAAATCTTTACACTGTTCAAGCATAAGTCTTTCCTTGCCAGTCACATTCACAATTTCAGCCACCAGAGAATTTGTTTCTTCTACCTGTAACTACAAATGGCTTCAGTTCCGTTGACAAATGGGATAGGTCTAATAAAAGTGATCACGTTATTGTAAAACAGTTTTCTCTTCGGGTGAGGAATAAATCCCAATAATTGAATAATTTTCTTCCTTCTCATAACAGTTACTGGGCTGCTTTAAATAAGCAAAGCCATTTACGATCATGCAGAAAATGAAGGGAAACTAGCAGCCAACTAATGAAAACTCAAACACTTACACAGAGCTCAAAACAGAACAACACCAACAGAAAGCAAAAAGATGTAAAATGCGTAACTCCTGAAAACCCATTCCTACGTAAACTTCTAACTCTAACTTCCCACGTTTCCAACGACCCGTTCTCGTCTCTTGTTGCATGCTGCATGCATGCAACGTAAACTGCATATCGATCACGTCCGACTTATCCCAAATATTTGGGATTGGGTTTACGTAACCTCATTGACTGTTGTGGCCTATCAATACTCCCCCCGTTCAGCCGAATTCATTCAGCAATTTCTTCGTTTGTTCCCAGGTGGCGTCCTCCGGTGGTAGATGCTTCCGTTGCACGAGGCTCTCTTCAACCAACTGGCCTCCCTGTTTGACCCAACGGTTGTCCAGCATCAATTGTGGTTCGAGTTCGACCACTCCCTCATTGGAGACTGGTGGCAACGGTGTCTACTGTGGTTTTGTAAAGCTGTCCTTTTCTTGGAATCGTTTAAGTAGCGACACATGAAACACTAGCTGGATGCGCGTGCCCACACCCCAAAAGCTAGCTTATGAGGGTGAAGAGACCAAAGTCCTTATAAATCCTACACCAACTTTTTATTTAATCAATGTGAGATCCAAGTCATATACATTGCAATTAGATCAAACCGTAACATTGGTCCCTCAATAAGGACCAACGTCCTCGTTGGTCATGACTGACACTTTCAGGTTACCACTCTATGAGCCACCACTCCGAGATCCGTGTTGGTCACAGCCACGTTGGTCACGGCTGACACTCCCAAACTACCACTCTTTAGGCCACCACTCCAAGACCGAGCTCTGATACCAATTGATAAGGACTTTTAGGAGACCCACACCTCAAAAGCTAGCTTATGAGGGTGGAGCGCCCAAAGTCCTTATAAATCCAACACCAACTTTGTATTTAATCAATGTAGGATCTAAGTCTCATACCTTGCAATTGGATCAAACCATAACATTTCTGAGCTTAGCATTTCTTGGACCTATTTTTCAATCTCCTCCTTTTGATAATGCCCATATCGGTACGGTCGCACGTCAATTGGTTCGGTTCCTTCCTTCAAAGGAATGTTGTGATCAATTGCGCAGATGGGCGGCAACCTTGAAGGTTCGGAAATACATCAGAGAATTCCTGCAGTATTGCTTGCAAGCTCGGATGTATGAGGTCTTGTGAGTTCGCCTTGGTTACTAAAAGACAAAAAGCAAGGATGGTATGGCCCGATCGAACGCCCTTGGATATTTCTTTAAGTGATGCCGCTTGAATATTTTGGCCATCGATCCCTATCAAACGTCTGGTCTGGTTGTCCCAGGAAAATTCCATGGTTAACCTTTTCCAGTTGCAAACTACGGACCCGAGTAGCTCTAGCCATTGAATTCCCAAAGACTAAATCCAATCCTGTGAGTGGTAGAGAATAAAGAGTTATTGAAAAAGTTATGCCTCGCAGGTTTACTGGTACCTCATCGAACCTCCCATGGCATCTGAGATTGACTCCTTTAGCTACCCGCATTGTGAATGCTTCAGTCAGTATCACTGGTAATCGTAGTAGGCTGGCCAAACGCTCACTAATAAAATTGTGAGTCGATCCGCTGTCAATTAATGTGATGACTTCGTGGGCACCAATCCTGGCAGCTACTCGCATGGTCTTGGGTGTTGTCCAACCTGTTAGAGCATGCAACGTAATCTCTAGTTTGATAGTCCCCTCCTGGTTCTCCTCTGCTGGTGGTTCTTCGATTACAGCGTCACTAGGGTCGTTTTCGCCATCGTGACCCTCCAACATAAGAATTCGGGGGGCCTGAAATTGATGTCCTACAGTAAAACGATCGTTACAGTTAAAACATAGGCCTTGGAGTCGCCTGTGCTGCATTTCTTCCCAACTCAGACATCTAACAGGGGTGGTCGATGTTATTGGTGTCGTTCGGTTTACGAGAGGAAGAGATATGGGAGCTCGCACTGGAGGTGGAGGACGTATGAATCTCCGCTGTTTCATTAGCTGGTCCTCTCTCATGCGCACGAAACTGATGGCATCTTTCAATGTTTGAGTTTTAAACATTCGAATCCTGTTCGAGATTTCCATTCGTAACCCACCCATGAAGGTGCCTACAAGAGCTTTTTGTGTCCAGCCTCTTACTCGATTGCCCAAGCGTTCAACTTCCCATTGGTATTCCCACAAGGACCCAATTTGTCTGACCCTCGAAAGGCTTCGTCGAAATCCTCGCACTTCTAAGGTCCGAAGCGAGCCCAGAGTTCTTCCTCAAAATCTAGCCATGAGTGCACACGTCCGTCTTCCTGGAATGTTCTGCGAATCCACTGCCACCACTGGTTGGCCTCTCCTTCCAAGTGGTAGGAGGCCAAATAAACTCTTTGTGCCTTGGGCGTATTCTGGAACACGAAGGATTGGTTCACGCGATTGAACCACTCCTTTGGATCATCTCCTAAAAATCGAGAAAATTCAAGTTTTGCCGTTTTGGACGATACCACCAGCCGTACTTCTTCATGGCCTTCTCGGTGCTGATGTCCGTGGATGGGATTCTCCTGGTTTGCAAGCAAGACATTGGAAAGGCGGTTGAGAGTTTCTTCTACGTGACAAAGCCGGTCAGCCATACCAAGCTCTATCCTGTGTAACCCTTCTTGTACTCCACCAAGTCCTACTTCCAACTGCTCGATTCGCTCCTTATTGGTTCCCATTAATTGAACCCTGGACTGTGGGCTATTGGCTCTGATACCAATTGATAAGTCTAATAAAGGTGATCACGTTAACGTAAAATAGTTTTCTCTTCGGGTGAGAAATAAACCGCAATAGTTGAATAATTATCTTCCCTCTCATAACAATTACTAGGCCGTTTTAAATAAGCAAAGCCATTTACGATCATGCAAAAAATGAAGGGAAACTATCAACCAACTAACGAAAACTCTAACACTTAAACAGACACGTAAAACAGAGCTCAAAGCAAAACAACACTAACAGAAAAAAAAACACGTAAAATGCGTAACTCCCGAAAACTCATTACTACGTAAACTTCCAACTCTAACTTCCCACATTTCCAACATTCCCTACGTCCCGTTCTCATCTCTTGTTGCATGCGGCATGCATGCAACGTAAACTGCATATTGATCACGTCCGACTTATCCCAAATATTTGGGATTGGGTTTACGGAACCTCATTGACTGCCGTGCACTATCAAAATGTGCCCCAAAAAGATCGAAGGAAAGACAACAATGACTTCATTCCCAATCTTTTAATAAGTGCCTTTAGAACTAATTGTTATAACACTGCCACCACATCAAATACTGTTTCGCTTATTATTACAAAAAATTACTTTCAGTCTCCTCAATAAATTATATTTTCAAGAAATTAACAATCTTATTCTGGTAGTATTGAAAACTTCCAATACTATAGAGAGGTTCAGAGCACGGGGGTCTGCATGAAATTGAACATCATGAAGGATGTACAGATGGCAGGCATTTCATTTCAGACCTATCTGGTAGTAAAGTGGGTTGTCTTGAGCCAGAAATTAAACAACCTGAAAAGCAGGTCTCCCAGCTTTGTTACTGCCATCTACAATCTTATCAAACCTCAATTAGATCTGATCAAACCAAGTTATTACAAACTTTCTGGGTGCAGCTCCAGGTAACGTAAGCTAGTTATAAGTTAATCAGCATTCCGCTAGTGATCATGCATCCTGTTGTTTCTTTCCCCTTCACCGCATACCTAAACTGACTTGCTAACCTTCATGTTAGAAGTCCATTTGCTACGTTTTCCAATGAAAGACAGATGAGGTATTGATAATTTAATGCAAGTTCTTGATTTAGAAACAGAGGAATCTAGTTCCTCCAAATTCTAGTTTTATTTGAACTAGAATCCATACCGTTCAATAAAAAAGAAAAAGTTACCTTACAGGACAATGAGCATATGGAGGATGCCATTGCTTGCATCACATCAACAGCTGAACTAACAGCATCCTTTAGATTGTGTACATCAGCCTATAAGGAGCAAGAAAATTTGGTTTCTTTCAAGCACTACACTAAAGGAATCCACTTTAAACTCAAAGATCAAAAGTGAATGCACTCACAACAGCTTTCCCAATAACTGGAAGACGAAGAGTGCTGGCCTTGAAAGCTTCAGTTGCTCCTTCCAAAGAGTTTGAGTGATCTCTATCTAGATTAGACCATGCTTCTAAATAAGAAATCTACATTTACAAGAACAACTAATTTCAGCTATGACAAAGAGACAATTCCACCACAAAATCAGCCGACTGAAAGCTGAGCATGAAGGTACTACATTCCAATAAACAATTTATACCAGCAGTCCAGTACCATCAACATCAATGATCACAATCAATCTTAGATATCTATTTCCTTTTCTGCAGAACTATTACTATAAACAGCTGGATAAATGACAATTTACAGCTCTTAATATGTCTAGGAATGGAATTCCATTGAATTACGTTTCCATTGAATTACGTTGGGGGTTAGGAAGTTCTCCATCATGCATCTAAGGCATAGTGAGTGTCCCTGAGGACCATGTGAAAAAAAAGTTTCAAATCCCACTAAAAGATAGAATGCTTCTTGTCTTCTAGCTTATGTGGTAATTCCTCCACAAGATTTAAGGAACAAATATTCCAGATTGCTCAATTTCTAGATTGGCTTGAATAGCTAGAAATGACCTTGCAGCAAATTGAAAACTTTTCCAGAACAATGCATTTTAGGGTATTATTTCTGGTAGGTAGAATGAGACAACCAGGTTACCAAAAAACTACATATGTCAAAAGAAATAACGAGGAAACATTTTCAAGAAGAGAAAGGAAAGGATAACAGAATCATTAAGAATGTTAGCAAGTCCTGAAGCATTATATATTTTTGTTAGTGGTATATGCTTTTGGTACATACAGACATACATATGTACGTATTATTTCGGGCAAATGGCATAAATTCTAGGAGGTGTAGTTGATTTCAAGGGTTTACAGACTGCAAACTGGATTACTGCATTTGACTTGTATGGACTGCACAATCAGAACGAAGGGGAATCCCATCACACGTGCAGAACAGACGATATGCAGAATCCACATTTGTCAAGAAAACTATTCTGAGAATTGGTGGAATGGCAATATATATTTCTCCATGATTGGTTATGGACTATCCCAGAATATGTTCACCACAAATTCCAGCTTATGTCATCAAATAAAGCCTGACACACTTCACAACAAAAGAATGTTTGAACCTACAATTATCGTAAAGATGATCTGATTGAACACAAAACACAGATAATCGTAAAAACATTTAAGCAATAAAGTAAGTCCAGTGATCTTACTTGTCCCTTCAGGATAGAAGTTAGCTTCAACTTTTGCCTCAGTAATAAAAGCTTGATTCTTTTAAGAGTGACAGAATGGCGTCGTTCTGAAATTGTCACCCATGCATTCCACAAATTTTTCTGGTAGAAAGAATAAAAATAACTATGTAAGATTGATATAGTGCTCTCTGCTAAGTAGTATAAGAGCACATCAAACATCTTTTCTTTGCACATCGAAGCCCCTTAGTAAAGACCAAGTCTACAGAAGTTTAAGATCCAGAATTGAAGTATTAGGGGAATTGATGGAACCACCTCTAGGACACAATTTAGAGGAGTTAATATACACCAAATATGAAATTTCTCTAGACCTCGAGTTCTGGTCATAGAATATGCAGCTAAGATATGCTTTGTCTTGGTCTATTTGGACTAAAGAAGCTTTCACAAACTGTAAGTTTCCATTTCTTTATCTCTACATTTCATTTCAATTAGCTGTGAACTCTGACCAAAAAGATACAGTCCAAAGTCACACATGGATGATAACAATCCACAAACTAAAGCACTAAATTCTCCTTTAACATACCACTACATGATTAAGCCCCAGGCCTTCATCTTGAGCTTAGTCAAATATAAAAGAAAACACTTGAGCATGGTGATAGAATGACATTTTAATTATTCGGAACTCTTACAAAAAGCATATAAATGCTACACCATCCTATGAAGATCAAATATCATGTTTCGCTCATGGATTTTAAGAATTGAAGGTAAATTTTCGTTGGCACATAAATAGGTAGAATTATCACGAACTAATTTTAATGAGACCTTCAATGAGTGGAATCTCCTTTTTTTTTTTTTTTGCAAATAGCAAGTAAAAGTCAAATCTACAGAATCACTTTCTTTAGTCAGTACATCTTTAACCTCCAACCACATTAGAGTCTTCTATGTGCTCAGAAACCTCAAGACCTTCTTATCAATGTCCTTCAACTATCCTCAAACACAAATAATCTCCTTGCTTCATTTAGTTCATACCTCTGTTGGTGTTCCAGTTGCCGCCTCAACACCTTTGTTTTCGGGTTCAAAGTTCTTTTCATGGATATTAGAGGTTATAAACAACTTATCTATGCTAAAACAAATATCTAACTGAATACAGATTTTGAGTTTTATAATGGAAAGCACACAGCAACTTTTATCATGCGAGACTTCAAGAGTTAAAATGATATTTACACCCCAAAATGAGGTAAGACTCATATATGACCAACAGTATCAAAGCTGTTAACTACTAGATAAAAGAAGCAAATATGGCATTAAATTGTCCGAGTTCGGATCCTCTATCCAAAATAACCCTGTCCAACGTCTAATGTGAGTTTATAGACTCTCGTTTTGGACAGGATTGGACAGTGTTATTCTGGACAGAGGATCTGAACAGCAAACTGTCCACCTAAAAATAGACGAATTACCATACCTCAGCATTAAGTTTCTGGACCGTGAATGTGGCATCAGCCCTTGCATTTACAAACCGCCATTGTAATTGATGATTATAAAGGAGCCTCAACATATGAGCATCATTTATTCGATTCTTCCCCATTTTACTTCTCCTTAAATCAACGGAGAAACTAAGAATTGAAGGTGTACTACTAGAAGTGCTACTCGTTGGTCTCACCCTTGAAGGACTAGATATCCCTCCCGGTGGAGATGAAGCAGACGATGTCCAAAGCTTACAAGGTGAAGCTGGCCTGGTTCCTCCCTTAACAGGTGAAGAAGCAATTGTTCTTGGAGACGCCAATGGACCATCACTACTAAATCTTTTAGCTTGTGTCATCTTTGAAGAAATACTCATTCTAGAACCAGGACTAGTAGACAAAGGCGAGCCTGGATCCTGCAAACGTCTCAATCTGCTATTAGTTTCTTGCCAAAACCTTGCAGAGACAAGAATGCCACGACCCCGACCTTTTGTTTTCAACATCCCACCACCACCACCACCACCAAACTCTTGCACACCGAAAGTATCTCCAGATGACACACTATCACTATCAGATGCAGTGAGGTCACCAGTAAAAGATGACGCATTTACTGAACTGGCATCTGGGTTTTGCTTAGCACTGCCCAAACCCAAGCTCAATCTTCCAGTATCGTTAACTAGCATAGATTGCTGCAATGACTTGAACCCCATCAATCCAGATCCCATAATCATCTTGTCACTATTGCCGATACAATCCAGACTCCTGCACAACAACGTGTTGCTCTCTCTCGAACCCGAATTCCCCTCTCTACTCCTACCGGGCCACCTTTGTTGTTCCACTGGCTTCGAATTTTCTACCTGATCTTTCACCGGAGTAGACCTCCTCCTCTCCGGAGTCCCTTTTCTTCCAACATTTTGAGGTGTCACAGCCTTAGCTTTACTAATGGGAAGCGAAAAGGCCTCACCTTGAAAAGACACTGATAAACTACGACTAGAAGTGACCAACATCTTTGTTGCAGTAGATATGTCGGTGACATTGCCTTCCTTACTTTCTACGCTTGGTGTTGATGGCCTTTGAGTGGCAGGTCGTCTTCTATCCACAGATTGGGATCTTCTGGGCCCCGAGAAAGAATGAAACTTCGGTGCTGGTGTGTGCGGTGGGCAGGAATTTGTAGAGAGTGAAAGTAAAGGGGAAGGGAATCTCTTTGAAACAAACGAAGAAGAGGAAGTTGAAGAATCTGTAGTAGTAGTAGTACTACTACTAGTAGTGGTGGTGGTTGATGTTGAAGGAGACGGAGAAAGGTACCTAGAAGGGACTTGTTTGCCTCTGGGTTTTCTGGTAGGAATGTGCGCGACACCATTGTTGCATTGGTCTTTTTCAGAGGGTAAAAGTGGAGGTCTTGAGGTTTGATTTGGGGTTTTCTCAGTTGTGGAAGTAGCAGAAGCTGTTTGTGGAATGGCAGCGACCATCATTTGCGAGAAAACGTAGAATCTGGTCTCCAAGGCTCCTCACATTGCTGCTTGAAATGTGCAGGTTTTCACATTAAAGCCGCAGCCTTCAGTGGTCTCATCGTCTAAAAACCTGCAAAAGGAACAAGATAAGCAAAAAGTTAACACATTTAGGAAGAACCCGGCACTCCTGGAAAGGTTAATGGTTCATGATCCTGGATTTTCAGTGTAAAATGCTTTCTGGGTTTCCTGGCTTTGAGAGAGAGATAGCAGGTGAGAGTAAGATTCTGGAGTGGAGAGTCACAGGTGGGCTGTTATCAGTTTTGGGTTTTGGTGAAACTTTGGAGAAACGTTATGTTTATTTGATCATACGTTTTTCTTACTAAGCTTCCAACAATGTTGTGTCTGACTAATTTTATCATCAACGCCCAGATATAGTTAGGGTGTGGTTTTGATATGGGTTTGTTTGTATTAACTGTATAATTTGATTTTGATGGATAGAGAAGAATTAACAAACTTGATAGGAAAAAGTTTAGTAAATGATTATAGCTTTCTACCCAATTATCGGAATCAATTGAAGACCAATGAGCATAGAGTGTTTTGGTTGTTAATATTCCTGCACTTTCACCTACAAATCGCTCTTTTAACTAACGTTTGATAGTTGATAACATAACTGTTTCCAAATTTTCTCTTCTTCATTGCTGGAAGCCCATCGCACACTCCAAAGATTCACATGAACGAAATCACCGTTATTCTGTTGCTGCTCAATTGTTATCATTCACCTCATTTTCTTTATATATGCTCAAATTATCATGGTTAAACAGTAATCACATTATACATTACCATTTTTGTCTCTATCAAAACTGATCAGAATGTCAAAAACACCTTCTGTATATGACTCAAGCTGTAACGGCTAGTTTAAATCAGCATATCATAGTGAAGAAATGGATGAATTAGCTCTTAAAACTTCATGGCAGACGCTTATCAACGAAGATGCGACTAACTTAAAAGAAGAGCTTAATAAGCCGCAAAAAACGCATTGTGACTTCGACAAGCTATATGTTAATTGATTTTCCATTAAAAAAAAAGATGCCACATCTCATTCCATCCATCCTTACTTTTAAAGCATATTCGTGTTTCTTAGAAAATCCTCCAATAACTTTTTTTTTCCCTTTTCCTTTCTCACGATGACCCAGCTGTTGCTTAAGTAATATAGTATTGTGTATCATATGGTGAATAAGGTCAACGGTGTCCCTTATCATCTCTATTCCACTCGAGTTGTTTTCAATTTGGTAGAGAGGTCCCCCTAAAGCCAAACGCAGTGACTAGTTGTAACCCAATGCAGTGAGAGATGGGGTCAACTACGAAAGGTGGGTCATTTTACATACCAATTACATACTTGGATTATAACATGAACATTACATAGCACGTTTTGAGTATCTGCCTATACTAACAAGTTAGTGGCTAATTAGTTGTCGGAACCGATGACGTTTCAGGGGACAATTTTCTTCGCAGAACACCCCTACAAAGAAAAATAGAATTCTTGCTGTTGTCAGGTAGATGTGTAATCTTAAAGTTTCAGTTTTGACTCCCCTGGAGCAAAACTCGAGGTCACGCAAACGGAACAAGTTTTTTATGTGTCTTATCTTAGGCTATATTTAATTGAAGATTTATTAATAGAATGTAATGTTATTCTATTATTTGGGAGGAGGATTTATAATATAATGGAATAGAATGAGATAAAAGATGAAAGTTTTATATTACATTTCATTTCATCCTAAATATTAAAAATAAAAAAAAACCTCAAATTTGGAAGGTTTGGGATGAAAATTAAAATGATAAACAAATTCATAATATATTATATTATAAACCCTTCATCAAAACAACATTTTCTTATATTATATTATAAACCCTTCGATCATTTCCAAATAACAATTTTCTAATATTACATCTATTTACATTTTTTTACATTCTATTATAAATCATTTCATTCTATTCTATTTCATTACATCTTATTAAAAATTTTACGTCCAATCAAATATAGCATTATTCTATGAGAATCTATTTATTTAATAAATGAGACTTCTTTATTAGATAGATGGATGCTCATAGAATAAGATAAGTACGTAATAATAATTATCTAATAAATGAGTCTCATTTATTATATGGATAGATGCTAATAGAATAAGGTAAGTACAGAATAATGAAAATAGATCATATGAATCCTACAATAATACGGTCAATAGCTTCCTACACATTAACGGTCTTCTCATTTATTAGATGGATAGATGCTAATAAAATAAGATAAGAACAGAATAATTAAAACAGATGGTATGAATCCTACAATAATAGGGTCAATACTACACATAACTATACAGTCTTTGCAATATTAGAATTAGTAGTTTATTACAATAAAAGCAGGTGCATATTAGCTAATCTATTCATTTCACCGCATTGTAATGTGTTCATTTCAAGTTTACTGTTTTATTGAAGTTACTAAAGGCAAGTGCGGTCTCGCCAACATGCTGGTCATATATTTGTACAGATACATGTTGATGCTTCAGCACTTATCGTATACTACGGGTATGTCAGAGGGATGGATTCTTCTGAAGGTTTAAAAATGTCTATCTGAAGATGAAGATGAAGATGGTTGAATTATTACATTTGTTATGGAAACAGTGAAATACTTGGTTTCTTCGGGACTGTAACAAGTTTAGGATAAATCAATAAACAAGACATCTTGAAAACGTTGAAAAACACCAGAACCAAAGCTTCTATTTCTTAAACCTTGGGCTTCAATAAGGTAATACACTAATCAAGAGTAATTCTCAACCCTCCAACTTGTCTTCTAATCCCCTTTCTTTTCTCCATATATTTAAGTCTTTTGGGATTGTTAATGAAGCTGGAGTCCATAATTGTTTAGTTTATTGTTAAAAGGAAATGACTCAGCGCGACAGGTTCAAGTTCTAACAAGAGTCCATCTGTGAAGTCGATGGTAGACACAGTGTTTGATTACGTAATTTTGTTACTCATAACTGAGTTTTCCTCAGAGTATAGTATATGCAGCAAAATTTTAATGAGTAGAATTAAGCAACACCCAAGGATCTATATAAGAGCCACACAGTTACTTTTTCTCCTTTGGGATAGGGAAAAAAGAGTTATGGTAATAAGAAGAAATGATGATGAAGAAGACTATGGAGACATAGATTGTCGAGAAATGAGTTATGCTGCCGAAAAGAGAGGAAGAACAAATTTATAACACCCTTTTATATGAGTCAAAAGACTTATTTTTCATCAATATATACGTACACACGTACAGGAGAGTATAACATATATTTAGGTGAATTTTCTAATCACATAAATCTCTAATTTTATGTAATTAAAAAACAAAAAAACTTATAATCAAAACATGTTTTTAATGTTATGATAGTATATAAGTAAAAATTAACTCCACCAATTTGTAATAAATTATAAATTCACAATTCTAATGTTTACATCAACTTGATTAATCTATAGGCAAGTTATAAATGAACCAAATTAGTTAGAGAACATACCAAAAAGAATTGGAAAACTTGTTTTTGCCAGATAAGTATCTAAACTATGAATAAGTTACAAGTTGAAGTTTTCACAATATTCTTACGACCTTGCTTCAACGTAAGTTGCATTTTCTCAAATTTTAATCTATAATGCTTGTCTAAGTTTAGGAAAAACATGAACTAACTTGTTCAAACTCGATATGACATGTTCTACTTAGATTTTTAAGTCACTATAGCTTTGACACCAAACATAGATTATTCCACTGAAGTATCATACTTGTTATGCTTTATTTCTTCATATTCAACATGCTTCATTTATGTATAATCTCTATATTTAATATTAAATCACCTTGTTTATCTATTGAATGGTCTAATGACTTAGATCATAAAACTCATAAAGCATCAAAATATGGACACTAAGTCTAAAAACGCATATAAAGACTTTAAAAGCTCTTCCAAACATAATGCAGCTTTACTCTCTTGCTCATGAGATATCATAATCGTTTCACTCCTTAATTTGGACTTAAGGGATCAATAGCTTGATATTTCAAGAGAAATCATCAATTTCGACACTCTTTCCTTATGTTTTTTCTTAAAACACTAAGTTTTTCACTTAAGGCTCCATATCTCTTTGAAAATACTTTGTTCACCATAATTGTAATATGCTTTGATGAGTACTAAGGCAACTTCATTTCATCATTCATTTTAGCATTCACCTTTTCTTTTTCTTTTTTCTTTTTTTTGTGGTTGGAAAAACTTCTTTTCATAAGAGTCTTAGCAAGCATTTCAATCTCCTCTTTTCTTTTGCTTTAAAAGTTCTCTTTTTAACATCTTTTGCCTAACATGCTTGCTTTAATATTTTCTTACTGTATCTATCACGAATCTTAACTAAAGTATTTGCCCTTTTAATTAAAGCCTCTATGTAAACTTTAAAATTAAGATTCACAACTTTCTTTACTTTCGAAATAGAGTAACACTTGAATTTGTCAAGCCTTCAAATATGCCACTAACTTAACATTTAGTAAAGTGCATGCCATAACCTTTTTCAAGTAATTGATCTACACTAAAAAGGGTTGATCTAATATTGGTACTAATAACACGTCTCAGATTAATTTGATACTTGAATATATTTTGGCAATAGTTATTCCCTTCCCTTTCATTTACATACAATGCCCATTGTTAACTCTTATCATTGATTAAAAACTCTTGTCAAGAACCTTAAGATTGGACCTATATGACATATGCAACTCGATTCTATAAGCCACTCATCCTCGTTATTGTATCTAGACATTACAAAGGTCATTGACAATGTCTCTTCTTTATGTTCATTAAGTTTAGTTTCAATTCTATCTTGTTTTGTCTCATTCTCCTACTCTTAAATACCTTTTCAATGTGTCCAACTTGTTTGCATACCTTAAACCTTACATCTAGTATGAACCAACAATACTTGAGTGTATGATTGCACATTTTACAATATTTGTAAGATACAAATTTGTCATCCTTAATTCTATTAGAATATTTTCCTTCTTGTTCCTCTTGATCTTTCTTCTTTCTAGCTAGGTATGGCAAATCGTTAAGTCAACAAGAAAAAGCTTAAGTTGATTGAGGTCAAGATCTAAGCTGGTTTGGCTAAAATGCTAAAATTCTAAAATGATGTCCTTTCGATGTAGTCAAGATTCAGGTTGTTTGTAACAGCCCAAGACTACCCCCGCTCACAGATATTGTCCGCTTTGGGTCTTGGCCCAGTCAAGCCCTCACGATTTTGCTCTTCTTGCACACTCGCTTGGGAAAATGCGTCTTGTGAGGGAGAGGTATCCATAGCCTTATAAGGCCTACTTCGTTCCCCTCTTTAATCGATATGGGAATCTCACATTCTACTCCCTTAGAGGCCTAGCGTCCTCGCTGGCCCACAGGCCTGGATCACCCCCTAAAGCGGACAATATTTGTGAGCGGGTGATCTTGAGCTATTACAAATGGTATCAGAGCCAGTACCCGAGCTGATATGCCAACTTAGGACGCTGGGCCTCCAAGGGGGTGATCCAGGCCTGTGGGCCAACATTGAATGCTGGGCCTCCAAGGGGGATGATCCAGGCTTGTGGGCCAGCAAGGACATTGGGCCTCCAAGGGGGTGAAATGTGAGATTCCCATATCAATTGGAAAGGGGAACGAAGTAGGCCTTATAAGGCTATGGATACATCTCCCTAACAAGACATGTTTTCCTGAGCGAGTGTGCGAGAAGAGAAAAACCGTGAGGGCTTGGCTAGGCCAAGGTCCAAAGCGAACAATATCTGTGAGTGGGTGGTCCGACCTGTTACAAATGGTATCAGAGCCAGTACTCGAGCCGATATACCAACGTAGGACGCTGGGCCTCCAAGGGTGGTGATCCAGGCATGTGCGCCAGCGAGGACGTTGGGCCCCAAAGGGGTGGAATGTGAGATTCCCATACCGATTGGAAAGGAAAACGAAGTAGGCCTTATAAAGCTATGGATACCTCTCCCTCACAAGACGCGTTTTCCCGAGCGAGTGTACGGAAAGAGCAAAACCGTGAGGGCTCGGCTGGGCCAAGGCCCAAAGTGGACAATATCTGTGAGCGGGTGGTCTTGAGCTATTAAAAATGCTATCAGAGTCAGTACCCGAGTCGATATGCCAATGTAGGACGCTGGGCCTCCAAGGGGGTGATCCAGGCCTGTGGGCCAACGAGGACGCTGGGCCTCCAAGGGGTGAAATGTGAGATTCTCATATCGATTGGAGAGGGGAACGAAGTAGGCCTTAAAGGCTATGGATACCTCTCCCTCACAAGACGTGTTTTCCTGAGCAAGTGTGTGGGAAGAGCAAAACTGTGAGGGCTTAGCTGGGCCAAGGCCCAAAGCGGATAATATCTGTGAGCGGGTGGTCTTGAGCTGTTACAAATAATATCAAAACCAGTACCCAAGCCGATACGCCAACGTAAGACGCTGGGCCTCTAAGGGGGTGATCCAGGCCTGTGGGCCAGCGAGGACGTTGTGCCTCCAAGGGGGTGGAATGTGAGATTCTCATATCGATTGGAGTGGGGAACGAAGTAGGCCTTATAAGGCTATGGATGCCTCTCCCTCACAAGACACATTTTTCCGAGCGAGTGTGCGGGAAGAGTAAAACCGTGAGGGCTTGGCTGGGCCAAGGTTCAAAGCGGACAATATTTGTGAGCAGGTGGTCCGGGCTGTTACAAATGGTATCAGAGTCAGTACCCGAGCCGATATGCCAACGTAGGACGCTGGGCCTCCAAGGGGGGTGGAATGTGAGATTCCTATATCGATCGGAGAGGGGAACGAAGTAGGCCTTATAAGGCTATGAATACCTCTCCCTCACAAGACGTGTTTTCCCGAGCGGGTGTACAGGAAGAGCAAAACCGTGAGGGCTTGGTTGGGCCAAGGTCCAAAGCGGACAATATCTATGAGCGGGTGGTCTGGGCTGTTACATTGTTAGAACAATTAGGCTACCTAAATCAACATTTTAAAAATTTAGGTTAGACAGCCTATTCCAATCCCTATCTATAACTTTGTTCCTTCCTTTTACTTGATTTGTACTAGCTTGATTACAACTTAACTTAGCCTTGGATGTTTCTTCTCCATCTTATTACCTTTGGACCTTACTTTGTTTGAAAAATCGAAGAGAATTCATAAGCGCCATCAATGTGAACTATGGAATATCCTTGAAATCCTTCAAGGATGATATTTTAGATTGAAATCTCTCATAAAAATACAAGAACTTTATTAATAACTCTTTTTTCTTCTAAGTTCTCTCTAAGTAGCCTTAACTGATTTAGAATTTTTATCAGTTTATCGATAAACTATTTAACATATTTATATTCTTGTATCTTCAATAACTTAAACTCCATCCAAAGGTTGAGGATTAGAAATTATCTTATTCTATCTAATCCTAAAAATATTCGTATATCTTATCCCAATATTCTTTTTCAGTCTCATAAGTCATAATTCTTATAAAAATAACATATGAAATTGAAGCATGAATGATTATAAATATCTTATATTTCTTTGCCTTCTTCTCATTATGGTTCTTTGTTGAGAAGATAAATAACAATAACAGAGAATAATAAAAGAAAGAAATAAGAACATAAGAAGTTTTAATAAGGTCTGACCAATTAGGTGTACCTACATCCTTGACATCTAAGAGTATTTTATGCACTATTAAACAATTACGATGATGGTTACATCAAACTAGGTTTACAATGATATATTTATATGAAAATCCTAACTAGTGATGTTTTACTTAAACAATCCCTTTACCAAACTCTACCTAATTTAGTCATAACTCTGGTGAGTCTTAAAATCTTTCTGGAGTTTTAAACCTACCAAGAATGTGTTTTTAGATAATTTTGAGTATTATAGCTACAACCTGATATACGATTATGTCAAAGGTTATGGATTTTGTTTTCTTTCTGTAGAATATGGCACAATCTCTAGCATGCCTATGACCTTATATTGTGAATCTTGCTTCTCTAAATACTAAGACATGGCCTAAAAATGATTTTCTCATAAACTATGGATATTATTGACTTCTTTATGCACAAGACAGAGTTTGTGATACACTTATAACTAAACTATTTTTTCCTTTAAAGACACCTTCTCCACACTAACATGACCAAATTTTTAGCCTATTCCTTTGCCTCTAATTTTTGGAAAAATGCAAGCCCTCTTTTCATAGGTTGAGTTATATCCATGTCTAACATCTTCAGACATTAATAAATTATAAGCAATGCTTAAACTTATTTATGGTAACTCGACTTTGTCAACATATTTGTTGCATTTTTTGAAATGTAAACATTTTCTAAAAATAATGTCTGAATGCAATTTAGCTTCCTGATCTTGCAAACCCACACATCTATATGCTTAATCCTTACATGACATTTTTTATTTTTTAAAATAAATGGCGTTTTAATATCACAGTATGTGCAAACTCTACCTTAATTGATGCTTACCTCCTTTACGCACTATAAGCTATAATGATTCTTTAGTAGTCTCAGCCACTATCATATACTTTGCTTTAACTATAAACAATGTAGTTATAAACTATAATGTTGCTTTCCAATAAATTGGCCCTCCTATAAGAGTAAATACATAACTTATAGTAGACCTCCTATTATTTAAATCTTTTATATAGTTCAAGTTCATATATATTTTAAAACCAAAAGATCACCTCATTGACTACTAAACACAATCTTAGTTTAACGTACACCTTAAGTACTTGAATATCCATTTGGTTACTTTTTAATGTTGTCTTTCAGGTTTTTATATGTATTTACACCTCAATAATAATATGAGCCAAATTTGGCCTTGTACAGACCATTAAATACATTAAAAATGTAATAGCATATGATACCTTAGACATATCATTGACCTCTGCATATGTTTTCAGATGCTACTATAGGGAAACCCATAAGTGATTTATCAATTCCATATTTTTCCAACACCTTCTCAATGTAACTAGATTAAGATGACCATAATTTTTTACATCTCTTATCCTTTCAAATCTCCATTCCTAGTTTTTTTTAAGCAACATCTAAATCTTACATCTTAAATTTTTTCATCTTAAATTTCTTTCTTAATAAGGTCTTTAGTACATTCACATTATGTATACTTTTCACTAATTAGAATATCATCCACATAGAGTAATAGAAAAATAAATTATCCATCATCAATTTTCTTAAGTATACACAATAATCATATTCACATCTCCAATTGCCAATTTAGATCATAAAGCGTCAAAATTTTTCTACTATTAACTTGGAGACTACTGTAATCCATAGAGTGATTTCTTTAATTGACATAACATCCTAATGCCTGGAAGGCTCGGCAACGTCTGTGTGTTGACGTTCCAACTGTGCCTCTATAAAAAGTCAATTATATACACATTATAATTTGAGCAATCAAAATTGTATAATAAATGCACATGTAAGAATTAAATGAGTACTATGCATGTTCATGACGTTCCCGGTGTCAATCAGAAATTAATCCGAAAATTAATCCTTTAATTGATCCACTTAATTAGGGTTTAATCCCATTTCGCCTATAATCACAGAAAAATCCTAAATTTGGTATGGAGAGGTAGAGGACTATTTTAGAAAGCCGACGCTTCGAAAATCGGTTCAACGGAGGTCGGATGGCCAAATTAAACACAAAAAGGTGGATAGGTGTCGGATTTAATACAAAATAAAACAAAAACTTCAAAACGGCAGCGTCGCAAGTTGCGACACTGCGTTGAGGGGTCGCGCGACGAAACGGCGACATTTCAGTCGCGTCGCAATCGTTCGGAAAAACGATCGCAATCCCTCTTTTTTTCAATTTTTTTTTCTTCCCTATCCGAAACATCTGATCGTTCAAAACCCTATAACTTCTTACACATACCTCTTAAATTTACAAATTTGGTATCAATGTAAAGCTACCAAACAGACCTACATTTTTTATGAAGGAATAAAAGTCAAATTCTTCCTATTTATGGTTCAAAAATCACTGAAAACTGAAACGAGGTCTGCCCTATCAATCCCATTCCAGAACAATAATACAACTTTCAGACCTTATAACTTCCTATTCTGTGACTCAAAAATTCCATGCTTTATAGAAATGGAACGCTCTGAACAAGTTATACATTTCTCATGAAGCACTCAAAAATAAATTCTCCCTCAAACTAGGTCAAAAACTCAATATAAGTTTCTGCCCTGTTTCACTAACACCTAAACCATGTTCAGACTTCAAAAATTCATATCTTTCAATACTTACATCCAAAAATTGCATATTATATATCATTAAAAATCTCTAACAATTATCTTCATTTAGAAAAATCTCTCCAATTCAGATCACAAAAATCCATAATTGGCCTCAGAACACAGAAATCACCAAAACCTACACTTATGAACATCTGCATACACAAAACACTTAAATCTTCATAATACATCCGAATTTCAAAAACTCATATCATTCAATACTTACATCCAAAAATTG
>JAOTAY010000191.1:36152895-36172148 GCA_025629805.1 Erythroxylum baracoense
ACAATGGAAATCAAACTAAATGAAAATATACAAAATGAATCCTAAACTACAACAATAATCAACAATTATACAAGAAACACATGCCAATTATTTAGAAAAACATAGAATAATTAATGCACAACTATCAATAATCAATGTTAAACATTACTTCCTTAAAATTAGTATGCTCATAGAATTCATCTGTAAGTAATACATTATCTGTCCCTCTTTTAATATGTAGAACCAATTAGTATAAGGATGATTTATCCTAGTAGTGCATCACAAACTATATGCCTCTTAAACCATTGGTTGTATTTAATATGTATCAACTTAAGATTCATGTTCTATTTAGATATAAATTTGTGATTCTTGAACTTCACTAGGTTCTACCTCACTTCGGTTAGTTTCCTTGAGGATAAATTATATTTTTAAAAAAGAAAAATATCTTGAGGCAAACATATTTTGCTTAAAAGGATGGTGAAATTAATATCTAACACTTTCATTCGATTACTTTATAAATTTATATTTATCTGATTTAGCTTAAAGCTTATCAGATGTTGCATGTTTCATATAAGCATCACATTCCAATTCTTTAGGTATAACAAGTATGGTATGCTACCATTTTATATCTTATGGAAAGTCTTACAAACCAATTTAGATGGAACTCTATTTAGAAGTTAAGTAGCAATTTCAAGGGCATATCCTTAAAAGGAAATAAGAAGCGCTACACAACTCATCATAGAACGTACAATATCTAATAGAGTATGAATTCCCCTCTCATACACTTTATTATGTTATGGATTTCTAGGTGAAGTACATTGTGAGAGAATCTTATTCTCTTCCAAGTAACCAAGAAACTTGTGATCTAAGTATTTATCACCTTGATTAAATCTAAGTGTCTTAAGACTCTTATCAATTTGTTTGTCAACCTAAAGTCCAAATTCTTTGAAATTTTCAAACGATTCAGACTTTTTTTTCATTAAATATATATATACCATATTTAAAATAATTATCTATGAATGTAATGAAATATGAATATCCACCTTTAACCTAAGAAGGCATAAAGACATATACATCTAAATTTATAAGTGCTAGTAACTCGCTGACACAATCTCCCTTTCTAATAAAGGTAGTTTGTTCATCATTTCTAATAAATAAGATTCACAAGTTTCATTTGATTTATAATCAAAATGATCTAAATATTCTTCTTTATGTAACTTTGTGATTCTAGTTTCGTTGATATGACCTAACTTACATTGTCATAAACAAGATAAATTTGGTTATTTAACTTTCTTTATTTCTTTTTTTTGTTATTTATGTTAAGAATTAGTCTTTCGAGATCAAATTCATACAAACCATTCGTAATTAATCCATATATATAAAAAATATCACATTTATAAAATGAATAACTTTATTCTTAATAATAAAGATAAATATTTTTAAATCTAAAAAGGAAATAGAAACAATGATTCTAATAATGATTAGAACATAATAAATTAACTAGTTCTAGTATAAGGCTAGAAGACAAAGCTATACCATAAGTTCCTACAGTTGATGTAGTAACAACTACTTTGTTACCAACTTTTAGGTCCATTTTGTCTTTCCGTAATGATCTACTCCTTGTTAACATTAATATATTATTACAAATATGGGAACCACAATCAATATTTATTACTCATAAATGTGTAATAGAATTAGAAAGATTAATTTCAATCATAAACAAACCTAAAGATGGTGTTATCTTAAGCTTTTTATCTACCAAACTAGTAAGATAAGCTTTCTAGTTCCTCTTAAGATGTCCATCAATTCCACAATGAAACCATATGCCCTTATCATTCTTCTTCTTCTTGACACCACTCTGTGGCTTTGCTACTTTAGTTGAAGCCTTTTATTTTGTATTCTTATTCTTCTTATATACTTTTTCTTACTCTTGTAAAAATCCACAATAAGAAAAAAATTGGGTTCCTTCTTAAAAAATCCCTCAATAGTCTTGAACATATTGAGTAGTTAGGCAATGAAACATCATTGTAGTTTATATAAAAGTTCGTAAAAAATGTAAATAGTTTGAATTAGGAGGCTACAATATCAAATCAAAGATTAACTTATGGTCCATGGCAAAACGTAGTTGGTCTAATTTTTTGATATAGCCAATCATCCTCAGTATGTGTAACTCCAATAAAGGTCCTTCTGGCATCTTGCACTTATATAATGCTTTAGAAGTCTGATATCTCTCTATCATACTTTGTGTACTAAATGACTCTTTAAGAAGCAAAACTATAGTGGGAGCATTAATGTTCTCATGTTACCTTCGAAGTTCAAGGGATATACTAGCCAACGTCATACATATAACATGCTTGACATCATCAATGTTATGCTAATAACACTCCCAAAATTAATTAGTTGCATCTGACCTGGGCCTCAGGTGAAATTAAAGTGTCAAGAACATACGGTTTCTTTTCTTGCTTGAGAATAATTCTCAAGCTATGAAACCAATCTAAGAAATTAGTTTTGGTAAACTTGTTAGCAGTCTATGATGCTATTTAGTTACAGATTGCTTCTCATTTTATTTAATGACTAAAAAGACATAAAAGAGCAAGTATTAGTTTACATCATAAAACCAAATAACATAAGAACTATAATAGATATTGGTTACTCATACTATTTTATCCAAAATAGTAGCTCTCACTATTAAATCGAAAAACTATCAAATAATTTCGTAGTAAGCTAGGATCCTATTTAAACTACCTTGATCTTGAGTCACTAAACAAATCAACTAAAATTAAATAAGGTAGATAAGATTTTTATCAATCATATCTTTTCTGATTCCTAAATCTATTAGGTGATAACTCTTTTTCAAATATATATTATTTAATATTCCTAACTCTGCGTCTGAATTTATATTATAATGAGCCACTTATCCAAATTATATAAATTTAGTTAAGTAGGACCCATTAATTTAACATAAAATATATTCGAGTTAAAGAGGTCTTGAGTTACTACTTAAGTCGTATGATAAATAGAATTATGGCTTCATTCTTAAATAATAGAAGACAACTTTCATATGCCAAAGTTGTACTTAATATTTCAAGGGATTTAAAATTTAAAAATTTAGTTGTTATCAAAATTAATATATTTTCAGTATACTAATTATAACTAATATAATCAAATTATGAAAAAAAAACTTTGAAGTTTTGCTTGATTATGATTATTAATTTTATAATCAATTTAATTTAATAATTCAATCCTTAAAAATTAAACTAAATTCTAAAATTATTCCTAATAAAATTTACCATTCTCAAAATAAATTTTCAATCAATTAAAAATACATTTCTAAATTCGTTAAAAGTGTAAATTAATTCAAATTTAATCTAATTAAGAAGGTTTAATTTAATAAAATTAAAGTTTTAAAATAAGTAAAAACAATAACAAAATTAAAGGGGAACTGTGTGGTCTATACATTACACGCATTGGAGTTTTTCGTGAGCGCATCATGTGTTTGACTTGTTAGGCACCATCTGTTAGAACCCTAAGTCCAGACTACGGGATCGTGCGAGTGTTGGCGAGCCTTGGACAATGCTTGGCACGTAGGTCGGCATGAGGAAGGCGTGTTGACGAAGGAACAAGATGAAGTCTTGCGAGTTGGCAAGCAAAACCTGAGGAACTTGCGAAGGAGGCGAGGGATGTGGGAAGTATCAGCAAAGATCTCGAGAGTAGGCAAGATTCGATACGCGTGTGCATGCGTAGATGCGCATTAGCGGAAATCTTCAACGGGACGTGAGATTCAGATGCAAGGTTGCGTAGAGTTAGCGAACTCAGTCATGCAAGACCTGAGGATATGTGAAGGCATTTGACTTCGACGAGCCAACTTGAAGTTATGTAAAACATGTGAGGTTTTATACTAACTCGGATTATGACTTGTACTTAGCCATGGAGTGATGAGACTGCATCATAAGTGAGCTTGATTATGGAAGATGGACTTGTCCATGGATGTGCATTGATGGACCTATGTGCGGATAGGCCTTGGTGACTTGGAAAACACATCAACAGTGACGTGGCAACTGTAAGTGATGTGGCATATAATGACGTGGCAAGATCAACTTGAAGATCACATTGGAGATTCATCAAATCTAAGAGAAAAAGACCATATGGGAGAATCATCTGAAGATAGCGGAGATCTTCAAGGATATGGATGCAATCTTCCAAGTTGGCATGTATTTTTATTTTCTTAAATTTTGATGTAATGTAGCCAATTAGAAGAGTCCTAAGGGAAAGGGGATGTCTTCCCATTGGTTGGTGTGATGCAGTGTCATCTTTAGTTGATAGAATCAACTAGGATTGTGGAGATCCTTAAAGATCTTGAACTTGCTTTCCAAGCAAGAGGAGCCTATAAATAGCTCATTAGAGTTGAGAGCTATTCAGAGAGAGAGATTCAATCATTGAGTCATTCACTCATTGAGAGAAATCACTCAGAGGAGAGAGCTTTGAGAGTTGAGACCTTTTGGGGGGAGTGGGTTCTCATTATAAGGGCTTTGAGTAGGGAGTTCCTTATAAGGGCTTCGAGTAAGGAGTTCCTTGTAAGTGCTTTGAGAAGGAGGTACTTGTATCTTTTGTTAACATTTTGTTAAGAGTTAACGAAAGAGTAGCTTCGTCTACATATATATATATATATATACCTCTTGTTGCTTGCTTTACTCTGTTATACACTTGTGTTTTTTTGTGTGTGAGAGAAACACTTTTAACACTTGTGTGCTCGTGAGGTGTTCGAGGGCTAACAGAATTATTCGGCGACAATCATATGAGAAGGCTGAATCTTGCTTAAGCGGACCGAGGCGGAATTGCGGCCCGAAGGTAGAAGTGATTTGTGGTAAAAGTTCGAGTCCAAAGTAGAACTTTGTGACATAACCCATGCTTCCCATCGACTTCTTTCATTAGGGTTGCCTTTTCGCGTTGTAGCTTTTACCTCTTCTGAGGTCAGTGCTGCTTATGCTTCTCTTACTAGTAATTCACATGTTTCCTTCTCCTAGGCTAGCCTCTTCCTCCTTGGTGTTTTTTGGCCTTGCTAGTAGTGATTATCACCAGTAACAGACGTCTCCAATAATGGCTACATTTGCTAATGAAAGAACTACCTTCGTGTGGATTCACACAAATTAGAGCAACAAATCGTAATTTCCAAAAAACATTCAACCTTACCATAAGCAATTTCAATCTATTTTTTTCTAGAACTTTCAATCTAGAGGCACCATGTATTACATATTTTCAAATCCAAGTTCTTTCATAAACATAAAAGGGAAACTCGATTTTGATTTTTAAAAACCATAAAAATGGAGGCCTGCATTAAATCCTTTTCAAATACGAGAAAGTAAATCATAGTAATGACTTAAAGAAAACATCGAAGGCAACATATGTGAAGATTTAACTCAACTTTTAAACTCAAACTGAACTAACTAAATCTGAGACAAACTAATAATTTATTATAATTATGTTAAATTATTAATTTAAATCGAAATTTATTCATTTGGGTCAAGTTTAAAAGCTTAGTTGAGTTATAATATTTGTGACATTTAATTAATTCACGTCATACTATACATGTTTTGTTGTTATTTTTTAATCGAAATCTAAGATAAGAAGTTGTTTTAGAAAATCGAAAAATAAAAAAATTCGAGAATTGTAAAGATTAGCAAGTTTTTCTAAAAATTTTAAAAACTATAGGGGAGGTCTATGTCTTTTACCCAATATATTATTGATATGTGAAAGTACTTTTTTCAATCTCAATTCTTTATATATAGAAATTCCTTAAATCACTGTTAATTAAGAATATTTAAATATTCTCCTTAATTACTTTAGAGTAAAGAATTCTTTATTAACTTACTTAACTAGTATATTATATTCAAGTACTACCGACTAAGTTATCCTAGATAAGATAAGTGCTAAATAGCATCAAAATATAGTAATTCTTACATGAAATACTTTAGTACTCTCATTTCTAAGATTCAATTATACAACTATTATAATGAGAAAATCTGTAAACATATAAATAGTATTTTATTTAAAATTTTCATAATCAGGCTAGTTTAGTAAACTTATTCTCTAATAAGTATCCACATACTTATTTATGTATCTTCACACTTTAATTTATAAGATTAATTACTTTTTTCATATGAAAAAATATAATGCATGTTAATTTTACCATATTATCAATAATCTTGTCTTGGTAAAATTACAATTAATAACAATTTAGAAATTAGAGAAAAATACAAATTAGATCTCTTAATTACGATGTCATCATAATTTCAAGTGCATAATAGTTATCCTAAGAATTTTACCTTTAATATTAAAAATCAAATATAATAACAAAATACATAAAAATATCATATTTTAAATCGTAACTATTAGAATAGTTGCATGAGCATAGATTACATCATTATATTACTAAATGTTGCCCGACACTGGAGCTAACTCCATCGAGCCCGTACATATTGAAGAGCAATGTACTCAAAGAAACAAGAGGTGGAAAGGAAATTTGTCACAAATGCTGCAGCTTCTGTCTTTTAATGACACCGCTACCAACTAGCATGTTGGTTATAACTAAGCTTGATCTCTGCACTCCTTACATAACTGTTGGTTGCTGTAGATCTTGCCTTGATTTTTGTCCAACCCTAGATTTTCTACAAGTATAGAGTGATGAGAGGCCAGATAATTTGTGTAATTGATAAGTTGATAAACTTGAGGTAATATCAGTACGGACAAAATGGTGCTTGCTTATCTTTGTGTTCGCAGTTCATTGTCACGTAGTCATCTAGAAGATTCTTCACAAGTCTAGAGAGGATGGAAGACTTTAGAAAGCATAATTAGTTCCTTGATTGGTGGAGTGATTAGTGGGATGTTTGTATAGATGATTCTACAGACTCTTTGTATGATGTTGGATTGTATCGATCCTAACCGTCCATTCAGGGATGGAGGATTATAAATAGGCTAGGGGTCTCACTTGTATACCCACCCCATTCTTTGTGGAGTTCTTTGAATAATAAGAACATTCTCTATATTCTCCAAGTTATCTTGTGTTCCTTCCATCTGTCATATTTCAAAGTCGCTTCTGCCAAATGTTCGATCTAAGTACTCTTAAAAAGTACTTGTGAGAAGGCTGAACTAGCATTCTAGCCAAGGAAGGCATTCCCAAATCGAGGAGTTTGCTAGTGCTGCACGGTTCACAAGGTTGTAAAGTCCGAGCCCATGACAGTTGGTATCAGAGCTAAGGTTTCAACCACATTGATAACAAAGAGGAAGTTCCAACTGAGTTGGTGTTCAAGCGAAGTTCCAAGTAAATGCTTTGCTTGTGTTTGATATTTTGTTTGAAAGATGGCCGGTGCAGGAAACAATGATGCTACCCAAGTTGAGGGAATCCAAACAATCCACTGAGGGAGATCCAAATTAAGGGATGTCTTGGTCGTCATGAATGATAGACTAGCAAGAGTAGTGCTTGTTGTAGCCAAGGGGCAGGAGAAGTTCGAGGAGTATGAACACCTTATCGAGGAACTTGAGGGTGATCGTGAAGAGTTTCGTGGGGAGGTGCAACGTGCCTTGAATGAATTCCTCTCAAGATTTCTAGGCCAAGTGGAGTCCTTGAAAGGTGCTTATCAATCTGAGATTACTGTGATGAAGGATGAGCTCGAAAAGATTTCCAACAAGTTGAAGGAGACCAAGGATAAGCTGACCCTCTACAAGAAGGCAATTGCTCAAGGAGGAAGTATTGCCATCCCGACGGTAGTCACCAATCCTTCGAGGGTGGATATTCCAAAGCCCAAGATTTTCAAGGGGCAAAGGAATGCAAAAGAGGTGAATCATTTCCTGTGGAGCTTAGAGCAATATTTCAAGGTGCTAAGTGTTATGGATGACGCTAATAAGATCAATAGCACTACTCTCTACCTTGAAGACATCACAATGGTGTGGTGGAGAAGGAGATACGGAGACATTGAAAAGGGGACATGCATCATAAGTACATGGGGCAAGTTCAAAAGAGAACTCAAGAGGCAGTTCTACTCGGAAAATACCGAAGAGGAGGTGAGAGCAAAGCTAAGGGGTCTCAATCCAGTGAGCAGCATTAGGGACTAGGTTACCAAATTTTTTTACGTGCTTTTGGAGATCCCAGATTACCCCCACAAGGAGGAATTATTTTCATTCAAAGATGGTCTCCAAAATTGGGTCAAGATGGAAATCCAACACCATGGAGCTTAAGATCTTGCAAGTGCTATAGCCATTGTTGAATCCCTCTTGGAGTTCAAGAAGTCTGATAAGCCCAAGTCCAACAAAGACAAGGTTGACAAGGAGAAGATTGGGGGAGAGCATGAAGGCAAGGTGGACTCACCCAAGCATAGCAAACATGGCAAGCATAAGAAGGGCAAGAGAACGAACGATGGAGACCAAGGTGAGAAAAAGTTCACACTTAAATGTTGGTTTTGTGATGGATCATATCGAGCTAGGGATTACCCGAAGAAAAGTAAGCTATTGGCCTTAATCGAGGAGAGGGAAGGAAGTTAACTCGAAGAAGTGACAATAGGCTTTCTGCAACTCTTTAATGCCATCAACAAGATGGAGGTGCCTAAATCTGATAAGAATGGTCGCTTGTTCGTTGAAGCCAATATTGGTGGGCAAGTGGTAAAAGCATTGGTGGATATCGACACTACCAACAACTTCATTCGAGTAGAAGAAGCCAAGTGGTTAGGCATCAAGTATACCGAGGATGCATGGTGGATCAAGGTCGTGAACTCAAAGGCAACAACCATACATGGAAGTGCCCGAGGAGTTAAAGTATGTCTTAGTGATTGGTATAGTGAAATTAACCTTTCAGTTGTTTCTTTGGATGATTATCCTTTAATGCTTAGGATAGAGTTCTTCGATGCCGTCAAGATGATGCCAATCCTATTTGCCAACGCAATGTGCATCATGGAGGAAGGCAAGATGTGTATGGTGCATTTTTCGAGGGAATACAAGACTTCCAGCCAAGCACAATTTGGCCATCCAACTCTTGGAAGAAGAGGCACCACCTAAGTTACCGAAAGCCCAACCACCTAAGAAAGAGGTGGACCGTGTGAGCAAAAAGGTGTAAGGCACGGTACCTCCCAAGTTTGATAAAGCTAGGAGGTGACCGAAGGAGTCGATGGGTGAAGGATCCAAGTTCGTGAAGAAGGCGAACTTTATGGCATGGAGTCATTTCCTCAACCGTCCAAAGACCACATGGAAGCAAGTAGGTTAGCAAGCTTTTGTGGCAAGTTGTGACTTGGTGATGAAGCCAAAGCCGAAAGGAGCAACCTTGGAGGTGGATGCTCAAAGTATAAAGGCAAGTTTGGGAGCCATCATAAGTCCAAGAGTTCCTTCGGTATATTTATTCAATGAGAAGAAACAAAGCCTACAAGCTATGAGTTCGAGAGAATTGGCAAGTTGAGCAAGGACACATCAATTCGGGCATAAAGGTGGGACATCGAATATCAAAGGGAAGCAACCGTTCAGGCCAAAGAGGCAAAGGTTGAGGAAGGATAATATGGAACAGCATCATAAGTATGTAAGACTGAAGCAACGAGGACGTTGCCAGGTTGAGTGGGGAAGAATGTTACGTAGTGAAAGTTTGCCCCACCAAAGAGGCTATGTTTATCAGTGGACCCTGCAGTCATCTAGAAGATTCTCCACAAGTCTAGAGAAGAAGGAAGACTTTAGATAGCATAATTAGTTCATTAATTGGTGGAGTGATTAGTGGGATATTTGTATGGATAATTCTAGAGACTCTTTGTATGTCGTTGGATTGTATCAATCCTAACCGTCCATTGAGGGATGGAGGATTATAAATAGGCTAAGGGTCTCACTTATATACCCACCCCATTCTTTGTAGAGTTCTTTGAGTAATAAGAATATTCTCCATATTCTCCAAACTATCTTGTATTCCTTCCATCTTTCACATTTGAAAGTCATTTCCGTCAAGTGTTTGATTTAAGTACTCTTAAGAAGTACTTGTAAGAAGGTTGAACTAGCATTCTATCCAAGGAAGGCATTCCTAAATCGAGGAGTTTGCCAGTGCCGCACAGTTCACAAGGTTGTAAAGTCCGAGCCCGTGACATTATGCATGGGAGCCATATAAGCGTAAATTATCACCTAATACTCCAATGGGAGCCAAGGACGTTGGATAAGACATAGAAACTGAAATGATTTTAGAGAAGTGCAGTTCTAGCACAAAATTCAAGTGCATAAAGAATCGTACGAACTTTGTTACAGTACCAGTACTCTCAAACAGGGGAAAAGATGATATTGATTAGGGGTCACGATACCCAAGTGGCCTTACTGAGAAACGTCGAATTAATATACAGTTAGGCAACGTTGCATATTATAAGCAAAACTTAGCCTATACATAGACATCTAGATTAAGTACTAATTATAAACCAGACATGCTGCATCGCAATTACTCATATATGTTGCTTCCTATGTCGAGACTCGGGAAAGAAGTTACATAAGAAGAAGTAGAAGCTGACATTAATTACTAGAAATTGTAGCTAAGCTTAAGGTAATAATTTTAATTGGATAAATTTATAATATTATTGTCCAGAATAATTCAGAATGCACATATTGTAAGGCGGTACATGGTACAGCCATACATTTTTAAAAAAAAAAGCAAGTTGTCGTAAACAGCTTACATGCAAACAGTATGCTTGACAGCCACAACTTACATAATGGCAAAGGGTGGTGGAGGGTCTATATAAAGACCCTCCCTTCCTCTTTCATATGAATGTTTTATATGTGTATGTGGTAGTGTTTACAGTCTTGTGTCACAGAGTAATTTGGGTATTTTTTAGGAAACATTTTTCCTAAAACATGTGAGTGACAAAATAGTGAGGATGTTATCCAAGGAATAGTAAATTTGGGAAACACATTGTGTGTGAGTGCTACTATTTTGTTGTATTATTTTTCACTCTCTATACCTGCTAATTTCATTAGTGGAAGTTTTATTCAGAGTTTGGCCCGTGGACGTAGATCAAATTAGAGGGTGAACACATTAAATTTCTGCGTGTTATTGTCTTGCTTATTTTGCCTGTGGGATTTAACTCGTAAATTTTCCCAACAAGTGGTATCAGAGCGGGTTCGATTCTATGTCAAAGCATTTCTCATCATAGATGGTGGCAAGAATAAGCAAGATGGTCAGCCTAAATGGCTCCAACTAACACATATGGAAGAACAAGATGAAAGATCTTATGTTTGTCACAAAATTGCATTTACCAATGTTTACCACAACAAAACCCGAAAATAATCAAACGAGGAGTGGGCGTTTGAGCATGAGCAGGTATATTGTTTTATTCGGCAACTTGTTGAAGATAATGTGTATAATCATATTTAAAACGAAACTCACGCACGGACATTGTGGGAGAAGCTCGAGGAGTTGTATGCCTTAAAAACCAGTAACAATAGATTATTTTATCTGAGAAAATTATTACAGATAAAATATCGAGAAGGTAACTTTGTAGTAGATCACTTGAATGAATTTTAGGGGATCGTGGATCAATTATTAGGAATGAGCATAAAGTTTGATGATGAAGTACTTACTCTTTTCATGCTTGCCTCTTTGCCCAAGTCTTAGGGACTTTGAAGATTTCAATCACCAATTCTGCAGTTGATGGTGTTGTTAACATGAAATATGTAAAAAGTGGAATTTTGAATGAAGAAATGAGACGGAGATCACAAAGTTCGATCTTTTCAACACAGTCAGAAGTTCTGGTTACAAGTTCTAGGGGAAGGAGCAAATCTAGAGGTTCAAATTTCAAAGATAAGAGCAGAGGAAGATCAAATAAATATGCAAACATTGAGTTCCATCACTACAAAAAGAAGTGCTCAAAGTTGTATGTGATGCAGACAAAGGTCTTCAATGATGTTGTAAATCCAGTGAAGAAAGACGATGCAATTGAATTGTGGCATATGAGACTCGGTCATATGAGCGAGAAGCGGATGACTCAGTTAGTGAAAAAGAATGCATTATTTGGAGTTGACCGATACATTTAAAGAAATGTGATGATTATTTTGCAGGAAAGCAAAATAGGGTTTATTTCAAAAGTTCCCCTCCTTCTAGAATGAAGAATTTGTTGGATTTGGTACACACAGATTTATGTGAGCCAATGCCAAATTTACTAAGTGGTGCTCAAAACTTTGTGACTTTCAATGATGACCATTATAGGAAGACGTGGGTATACACATTGAAGACTAAAGATAAAGTGCTAGATGTTTTCAAGCAATTTCATGTCTCGGTTGAAAGACAAGCTGAGAAGAAATTGAAATGCATTTGAACAGACAATGGTGGAGAGTGCACTGGACCATTTGACGTCTATCGCAAAGAGCATGGTATTCGACATCAGACTACTCCTCCTAAGACACCATAATTGAATGGTTTAGCAGAGAGGATGAACAGGACTTTGATGGAGAGAGTTAGATGCCTACTCTCACATGCAAAGTTGCCTAAGACATTTTGGGGTGAGGCTGTATTCACAGAAGTTCATATATTAAATCTCTCACCATGCATTCCTTTACAGTTTGATGTTCCGAAGAAAGTATGGTCAGGAAAGGATATTTCCTATGATCATCTAAAGGTTTTTTTGTTGCAAAGCTTATGTTCATATTCCTAAAGATGAGAGATCCAAGCTTGATGTCAAGACTCGCCAGTGTATATTTATTGGTTATGGAAAAGATCAATTCGATTATCGGTTTTATGATCCAATCCAGAAAAAGTTAATTCGAAGTCGTGATGCTATATTTGTCGAAGATCAACCCATTGAAGATCTTGACAAAGTAAAAATGGATGTTCTGAGAACTAATGGTGACCTAGTGGACTTAGAGTTAATTCCTTCAAAAACGATGCCAAGACAATTTGGAGATGAAATTGAAAATCACTAGCTGAATGTAGTTGATGATGATGCTCCCATTCAAAATCAATCAGATGAAGATTCTGATGAAGATGATGTCCAGAATCAACCACTAGCACCAGAGACTACTCAGGTTCTAATAAGGAGATCTATGCGAGTAAGACAAGCCACTACTAGATACTCCAGTGATCAATATGTGTTACTTACTGATGGGGGAGAACCTGAGAATTTTCAAGAGGCTATAATAGATGAACATAAGATGAATTGGCTTGAAGCCATGCAAGATAAGATGGAGTCCTTACATGAGAATAAACTTTTGAGCTGGTGAAGTTGCCAAAAGGCAATAAAGCTTTGAAAAATAATTGGGTGTTTAAGATTAAGCATGATGAACATAATCCTCATCCAAGATTCAAAGCTAGATGGGTTGTTAAAGGATTCAACCAAAGGAAATGTTTTGATTTTTTCGAGATATTTTCACCAGTTGTTAAATGACATCCATCCGTACAGTACTTAGTTTTAACAGTAAGTCTAGACTTAAAAATCAAGCAATTGGATGTCAAGACAACTTTTCTTCATGGAGATTTGGAAGAAGAGATATATATGGAGAAGCCAGAGAGTTTTAAGAAAAAAGGAAAAGAGGACTATATGTGTAGATTGATGAAAAGCCTTTATGGTTTAAAACAGGCACCGAGACAGTGGTATAAGAAGTTTGAAACAGTTACGAGGGAGCAAGGCCATAAGAAGACTATTTCAGATCACTGTGTTTTTGTACAGAACTCATCTGGTGATGATTTCATTATCCTTTTACTTTATGTTGATGATATGTTAATCGTTGGTCAAACTATTAACAGGATTAATAGTTTGAAGAAGCAATTAAGCAAGTCTTTTGCCATAAAAGACTTGGGGTCAACAAAACAGATTCTTGACATGACAATTATTAGAGACAATCTTCCAAGAAATTATGGTTATCACAAGAGAAGTACACTGAGAAAGTACTTCAAAGGTTCAACATGGATAAAGTTAAAGCGGTTAATTGTCCTCTTGCTAATCACTTTAGGTTGAGTGCTAAGGAATGCCCGTCGATAAATAAAGAGAAAGAAGAGATGATGAAAGTCTCTTATACTTCTGCAGTTGGAAGTTTGATGTACGTTATTGTATGTACACGGTCATATATTGCGGACGCAGTTGGAGTAGTGAGTAGGTTCCTTTCAAATCCTGGTAAGGAATATTGTGATGTTGTGAAGTAGATTCTCAGATATCTACGTGATACTTCCAAAATATGCTTATGTTTTGGAACTACCAAGCCTGTGTTAGTTGGTTACATAGATGCAGACATGGCCAGTGATGTTGACTTAAGAAAGTCTATTTCAGATTACCTAATTATCTTTACAGGGCAATCAAAATTGCAAAAATGTGTTGTTCTATCCACCACTGAAGCGGAATTTATTACTGCAACTGAAGTATGCAAGGAGCTCCTATGAATGAAGAGGTTCTTAGATGAACTTAGTTTTCAACAGGATAAATATCAACTATTTTGGGACAACCAGAGTGCTAGTCACCTTGGGAAAAATTCCTCATTTCATTCAAGATCAAAGCAAATTGATATGAGATATCACTAGATCAGAGAGGTGTCAGAGAAGAAGCTATTACAACTTAAGAAAATTCATACAAATACAAATGGATCAGATATGATGACAAAAGTTCTACCAAGGGAAAAGTTTGAGTTTTGTAGATCATCTGCAAGAATGATAGTAAATACTATATAGTTAGTAGGAGGAGAATAGTAAGGCAATACTGACATACATGATACCACCATAGATATTTAGAAAAAAAGCAAGTAGTAGTAAACAACTTGCATGCAAGTCGTCACGATAGACAGCTTGACAGGCAAAGGGCGGTGAGGGGTCTATATAAAGACCCTCCCTTCCTCTTTTATATGAATGTTTTATATGTATATGTGGCAGTGTTTAAAGTCTCGTGTGAGAGATTAATTTTGGGTATTTTTTAGGAAACATTTTTGAGTGACAAAATAGTGAAAATATTATCTTAAAGATAGTAAATTTGCGAAATATCTTATGTATTAGTGCTACTATTTTGTTGTCTTATTTTTTACTCTCTGTACCTACTATTTTCACTAGTGAAAGTTTTATTCAGAGTTTGACCCGTAAATGTAACCTAAATTAGAGAAAGAACCACGCTAAATTTATCCGTATTATTTTCTTGCTTATTTTACCTGTGGGATTTAATTCGTAAATTTTCCTAGCGTATACACGCTTTTGAAAATCATTCAAATATAGCGAAAGACGAGTTATTTCAGCAAATACGGGTTCCAAGTTCAAACAACCCCGGACGAGAAGCTGGCAAAGAAGAATAACTTACTAATCAGAGAAGTGGAAATCCGACAGCAGAAATGGAAAGATCCCGACCGATTCTCTGGCTTCTTGGTACTTGCAGTGTTCCTTTGGTGGTATTCACAATAGTTCTATTTCTTTTCATTTTTGAGATAAGACACAATTAGCAAGTGCAGCATTTGTCTATTGGTAAGCAGATGGCATCCTTGGCACAGATATCCACCAACTATTACCAAAATCTCGGTCAAATTCTCTACAGGAAGGTGACAGCTAGTGAGATGGACAGGAAAAGGCTCATCTCGAAAATTATAAACTGTCAAGCACACTAATAGAAGATTGTCGAAACATTTACATCCTGCAAGGACGTAGAAATGGCAACACCACAAAGCCTTGGGGGTTGAAAGGGACGTATGGTAGATGCATATTTAACAAACATCACAACTTACCTTGGAAGAAGATAATATCGAAAGTTGTAAATAACGAAATGTTATCTTGGTATCATGAGACTTCACTGCACTCAACCACTGAACGGATAAGGTGAGCTTTCACATTAAAACAACACTCATTAACGTACCAAAACCATCCCCGAGACTTGCTATATGATCTGGATACCAGTTAAGTGTTAGGCAGTCCAGAGACCAGGAATTGTTTTCTGGACACTTGCAAACAGTCGTGGGGGAAAAGCGGTGACATGGATTAAGATTTTAACTGCCACCCAACCAGAAAAATGTAAAGCTCTCTGGGATTCTAAACCATTTCATTCAACATCTAGTCAGCAATTGAATTAAGCTTCTTGTCAAGAAAGCGGACAAAAACAAGGATATGAATTTGAACAAGCATCAAGTTCCCGTGCACAATAAGTAAACAAGACAAGTAATTCTCAGAAATTAAACTGGGTCTATCGTTTGTCCAACATTTATAACACATGAACGCATATAAAATGTCAGATCCAAAACTAGAAAACACTGCTCATATGATGCTTGCACCAATTCCCCGTCACTGTTCACGGTGATACATCATTCAGCGGTACTGCAACACAAGTATAGACAAGAATTAGAACTCACCTAAAAGACCAGATGCATTCTAAACAACAATCAGCACCAGCATAAAACATAAAACATAAAATATAAATTCACCTTGATGAAGCCAATTTCTTTGGCATTGCTGCGGAAGCATTGTCTACAGCACATGAGACCATACTTCCTAATCAACCCATGGGGATTTCCACACACACGGCTATCACATTATAAAAATCAGAGACAAGTCAAAAATCGGAACTCCCAATTCATCAAACCAGCAAGTATAATTCAATCCTAAACCTATGTGAATGCATTGATCAAACAAAGATTTATATCAAACTTCTGCCAACAATTTCCCAACAAAAAACTTTTCGCAACCATACAATTGCACAACTAAACAGAACTAATCACTGTATCCTAGCAATTACGGCAAAAGAATTCAAATCCATATAAACATCAACGTCATTGAAAGCGAAGCATATGTATAATATTGGAGGAAAAGTATGAAGTCAAATCAGCAAAACCCAATCAGCGACCCGTATTACTTTATCCCCCCAGTTATGAAGAACTAAAATAGGCGAGATAATAAAACATAAAGATAGGATATTGAATTTATCCATCTACGCTGTATCGGGAACCAAACGCAGAGAAAAATTTAGAAGAGAAAAACATCATACCAGGTACGAGAACCAGGACCGTAAGTCTTGGGGTGAGAGCTCCAAACGTTAGAGTGACCCATGAATTTGCCGTTCCTATTCAAAGTTGCAGAGCCGCTCTACAGTTTAGTCTCTTAAAAAAGATTTCGCAGGGAAGTTAGCAGTGAAGACAACTTACATATGTTTGCGGGGGAAAAAAAAGGCCCTATTCCACTATTATTATTCGGACTCAGTCAAGTTCAGCCCAAACCCGACCCATCCAGGGCCTGCTCTAGTTTCACCAAAAACGCTGCGTTTCGGGTCCGTCCAATTCTTATATAAGGTAACGCTCCGGACCCCAAAATTAGTGAGACGAATCGGCACTTGGATGATGGAGGACGATAAATTGGAGATCCACGGCGCTGATTCAGGTTGGGTGGAGGCGAGAACATCGTGCGATCACCTGGCCTTCTTGTCGTCTGATCTCGTTCACATCCCAACTCCGGATTCTTCTTGTTACAGGTAGGTTACTGATGTGAAACTCGAAATTAAATTTTTTAGTCCAAAATTGATATTGCAAATGCTTAGTATTAAGTATTAACTGAAGGTGTGAACACCCGAGAGAGAACTGGCTGTGCCTGAGCTGCAAGGATGTTCTGTGCAGTCGTTTTATGAATAAGCATATGCTTCTACACTATCAGCAGCAACCCAACCACTGCATTGCTTTGAGCTTCTCCGACTTATCGGTTTGGTGTTTCGCGTGTGACGCTTATCTTGATGCCCAGGTTATCTCTCAACTCAGACCCGTCTATGAGACTGCTTACATTTTGAAATTTGGTGAACCGCCGCCGTTTCGTGTGCTGGAACAACATGCTACCAGTACCCAGGGCTCATCGTCCACCGGTTAGTTTAAGTCATGCTACCCCGGGCTCATCTTCCACCCGTTAGTTAAGTTTCGTCTTAATTTTGTAAATTTATTTTGACGTTTAGTTTTTAATTTCAGACCAATAAAGGGGGGAAAAAAGAGAGAGGTGTTTTTAATTAATCACTTATATAATTCTTAAATTGTGAAATATGTAGATGATACACAAATGATTTAATCATGAGACAAGTTGACTAATCTCCGCCAAAATCTGTGGTTCCAAGTAGATCACATGCACGCTGCTCACACTCTAGCTTTCCCCACCTTGCATCCACTCTCTCGCAGGGGAATACCAATTTACCAAGGCTGCTCAGATCACAATGATGTTAAGAAAAGAACAGAAACCAAAGTTGAATTACTGATTGGTAAATTAGAATGCGATTTAATTACCTTCTATTGACTACATTATGCACGTGACACATCCATTGCGAGAACTCGGCATGAGATCCAGCCTGCACAGGGTTTGCTCTGTTGAATATGTTATTCCAGTGATTAGTGCCAAAATGCTTTGACAGAAGATCTGAAATGCTAGCAATCCTATGGCATTCTATATACGTTTTAATTAGCTTAACTGAAGATCCTAATAGTCTCAAATACCCTTCTGAAAGAGATTTTTCTGTTTATTTGAACAATCCATATTCCATATGCTTTATGTTATATTATTACTATGTCGCGAAAAGCCCAATACCACATTAGATTCTGACTTGCATTTGGAAGCAAGGATACGATTGATTAAGAAAGAAAAGCTGTTTCTCGATGGTAGCCGCCCAAAATAAGAAAGATCAATCTTTGAACAACGACTGATATCAATGACCTGAACGTCAAAACTTCTTGCAAAAACAAGTTGGAAGGACGACTGGACGAGGGGAGCCTGAGTTTTTGCACACAATTCCCAAACACCGGATAGAAAGAGGGAGAGACAGAAAAAGGATAGATCAAATCTGTTTGAAGGAGGGAAAAACATTACGAAAAGAGCATACCTCAAAACCTCTTTGAAGTGATCTGCACATTCCTGGCAAGGGTACATTCGAGACAATATAGCCATCTGCATGCCGAAGCAATCTTATTAGTTGCTCATAGTTACGAGTATAATCAAGAAAGTGCGAGCGAGGTCCTATGACAAGTTGATTTATAACCTTTTAGTATTAAAATGTTTTTTACACACTAGAGGTTATGGGAGTATATTACCAATTCCTTTACGTCCTTCTTCTGCTGCCTTGTTGGATTTTCTGGATACTGTAAAGAACAATACAACTTAACATTCCTCAAAATCACAAGATAACTAGAAGAGTTGGATCAGAAAAAAACACATTGTTGTTATTAGAGACAGGGCTGGTCCTGAAATTTTGTAAGCCCTGGGCAAAAAAGAAAATATGGGCCCTTACTTTAATTAAAAAATAATTAAAAAATTTTTTTAATAAATTATATATATAATTTTTTTATTAAAAAAAGTGGGCCCA
>JAOTAY010000191.1:36172248-36192268 GCA_025629805.1 Erythroxylum baracoense
GAATAATTATATTTTAATTAGTTATATTTTAATTAATTAATTATATTTCAATTAATTATAATGTAATTAATTAATTATTAACAATATTTTAATTAATTAAAATATTTTAATTAATTAATTAATTAATTACAATATTTTAATTAATGAATGAATTATATTTTAATTAATTATATTGTAATTAATTAATTCTATTTTAATTAATTATAATGTAATTAATTAATTAATATTATTATTTTAATTAATTATATTTAATTAATTAATTAATTTAAAAAAGAGTCATTACTAAGGAATGACTTTCATTCCTCTACTAAATGGGGGGTATGGAGGATTCTCCAAAAGTGAGATATCAAAGTATTACCCCTATAATGATAATCAACAACCAACTACTCACTTTTCATTCCTTACCCATTAACCTCTTTTCAAACCCATCAACCAAGCACCCTCTAAATAATCGAAGCAGTGATGCTTTTTGTGAAAATAGGCAGTGACTTAACCATCCCCACTTACCACCCTGTCAAACACACTTTAGAAATCGAAACGTCCAAGAAAAAGACGAGGAGAAAGGAGAGGCCGAAACAGAATGCCGAGAGAACCCATTACACTGCCTCATGTTCCTCAAAATATGAAGCAGCCCATAGTACCCTCTGTATTGTGTCGTCGTCTTTGAAAGTGTCATCTTTGGCCACTGCGTGTCGTAGGGCTTTGGTAAGAGAACGTGCAACTCTTTTCTCGGCGAAGCTGAAGACTTTTCCAGGAATTTTGGTTGGCCGTCAACTTTCTGACATGCTTTAACTTGCGATAAGCCTGTGGGAACTGGGAACCCTTGCCCGCTTTAACTTTAAGAAGTTTCAGTTTACAAATTGGTAGAAAGCCAAAAACTTCGTTCTTAACATCATTATTAATTTTAATACGTTACCTATTTTTATTAGATAAAGGATGTTTCATACGTTAATACTATAAATTAATACAGAAAAGTTAAATTGTAAGGATAAAATCTTTTAAGAATTGCGACTATAAAAAGCTTTGATGTTTATAGTCATATCCTCTTCTTCTTTCTTATTTGCTTATCAATCCTACTTGACACTAATATAGGCAGGTTGAAATGATCCAATGGGCTGGCCTAATAGAACTGGCGTGAAACCTTCTGTTCATATTATTCTGTTTCAATAATGTTTTTACCTCAATATAACATTGTTTTAACTTTTATGTCTAAATGTATAAAATGACGTCATATTAAAACAAAAACATAATTAGAACAAGCTAACGAGAACAGAGAATCTGAACTCAATAGAACCAATACTATTTTCCACCTCTCTGCGATTTGGTAGTATTATAGAGTTTAATACTGAATTTTTCTGTTGGTTCCATTACGTTGTGTTTAATTATACTGAATTTTGAATGAACAATATAGGCAATTTGAACCCAATTCCAATAACATCATTTTTGTCAAGAAAGATGGTAGAATTGCAATTCTTGTGCTTGCTCTCTCTTATTTGATTCATGTTTCATACTCAAGTAAACATAATTAGAGCAACACATATTTATATCACGATAGACCTATAGCAGCATTACATTCATTTGTTCCATTTCTTAACTCAGTGTTTGTGCTTATTTTCAGCATCCAAAGTCATAAGCTACAAGTCCCTTGAGCTCCGGTCCATTAAGCCTGTTGTTTTCATAACTGAAAGAAAGCCAGCAAACAAGATCTGAGAAATAAAGTTGGGCATATTTGCTATAAATTATTCAAATCATATGAAACTTGTTGAATCTAATTGTAGCTGAGTTCAAATGGAGTGCAAGACTGAAACTAGATGCCACTTTAGCTTGTCATCAGAAGACCATAGGTACTGATTTGACAAGATGCTAGGGATACCTTCAGATTTACTATGAAACGAATGGTATTAATAGGTAACTTTTCATGCTCATATTTAGCATTACCATACCAATTCCCAGGCATATTTTCTGTCCAGAATGGTATTACACCTGGTTCTTGTGATCATCATCATGCCAACCTCTTCATTCATGTTTATGTTCCTCTGTTCTTATAAAAGAGATAACAAGTTATGAACCTATTGCACAATTTTCATGTATCCCATCAATAATGGATTGCTCTGGTGACATTTAAACAAGGTTAATTTTAGCGAACTGTATAGAAAATATGATTATCACAATCATACCTCGACATTGGAAAAGTGGCAAATGGACCATCAACTGGAATTGTTCCACAGAGATCGTTGTTAGATACATCACTGCAAACAAAATTTCTGAATTTAAGGAAACTCCAGAAGAAAAGTAATCGAAGAAACAAAAGAAACGAAAAAAAAAAAAAAGAGTAGAACTTGAAACTCTTCTCTTTGTCTATACTTACAAAACTTTTAGGTTGTTAAGAGTGGTGAGCTCCCTTGGAATTGATCCTGTCAACTTGTTATTGTTCAACCGACTGGTTCATTAATTCAACCAAGTTTAAGTAAGCACCCTATACAATGGGAGTCTTTATGTGCTAGCCAGTCCTAATTGAAGCAACTTACAGGAATGTGAGTGACTTCAATTTGGCGAAAGCTTTGGGTATCATTCCTTCAAATTTGTTGCCATACAAATCCAAGCTAACAAGTTCCTTCAAATTGCTTAGCTCCTCAGGTATTTTCCCTCCTATTTCATTGCTGTAAAGCTCCCTGCAGCTCAGTAGAGATATTTGCAACCCAATTAGTTCAAGAATCGTATTGAATCCATTATCATGTGTAAAAGTTAGTCTCGATGGGTCCCCAGAAAATCAAAGAGCAATTCACATTCAAAATTTGCCTCTTGGACAGTTCATTATCAATATGGGAAGTTCGCACTCAACAGAACTGATTTCAAGATTTTCAGTAAATTGAACTTTAACTTCTTCAGGAGCTCAAACTGAAAGACGGCACATGTTTAAAGTCAAAGCTATCCATTTTAAAGTTTTCTTTCACGCAATAGTTGTGCAGCATTTGTTTCTTTCTTCTTTATTTTTAGAGAAAGAAAAAAGAGCATACAAGTATTTAAGATGCTTGAGCTGGCCGAGCTCTGGTCCCAAAGTCCCAGAAATGTTAGAGTTCCCCAAATCCCTGCATATCAATCAGTCAAAATCACAAGATACCCAAAATGGAATCAAGATGCCTAGTTAAAAGGCACAGAGAAAGAGAGATGGTAACTTACAAACAAGTTACATGATTGTTAGCATCACAGGTGACATGGAACCAGGTGCAGGGATTGACCAGAGTTGGGTCCCAGCTCTGCAACACATTGGTTGGATCAGAAAGCCTTCTTCTCAGATCAAATAGAGCATTTCCTGAACCCCACCGAAGTAATGAGAAGAAAAAGTAACGCCAGAAGCACTAAACAATAAGACTGCAACTTGAAAACCAGACCACAAGTTCTAGTCGAGAAAAGTAACGCCAACTTAAACAAAAACTTCTCCATTCTAATTTAAAGAAAAAAAAAGGAACTTCAATTTACATCTGAAACCATCAAGCTACAAGCTTTGGTCATTTTGTATTATTTTCTCTCTCTCTCTCAGTCTTAAGCATCCAAAATGGAGCAAAAACGAAATAATAACTAAAACTTGAAAATCCAAAGAACAAAACTTGACGAGTGGATTCAGCTTACCTTCAGAGTTGGTGGAGAGAGAAGGACAGAGATAGAGGAAGAAAGAGAACAAGAAGAAAAGAGGGGAAAAAGAAGCCATCTTTGAGTGACAAATGCAAGAAGACGAGAGTACCAGTACTAGTAGTTACAAGAAAATGTTTGTGAATATAAGAAGTGGGTCAAGTCAGGATGATGCGAATGAGTTCAAGTAGAAGTGTCCAAATGGCTCTCTGACAGTTTCCAACAGAAGTAAGGCCTCAAAGCAAAGGGCACAGGAAAAAGGAGAGGGGCTGGAGCTGGACAGTGGTTAATCACGCAATAGATAGTGAATCTTTAGGGTGTTTATCAGTGGGTCCCGCAAACTGTTCAAAGCTCAGGGTTGAAACTTGAAAGATGTGTGAGACCCCGACAACCGTAATTTTAAAACTAAAGCTGCTTCGCCTGAATTAGGAGAACGAGGTTTACCCCTCTTTAGTTATGCCACGTTGGATGCAATTGCACTCCCTCGAACTTATGACCATTTGACTACCCATTAACTGACTCTGAACTTCATGTATAGTTGTATACCAAGTGGTCTTCTTAAAAATACTCTTGTACATTATAATTATTATAAATTAAAATATGTAGAGATAATTTAGTTTATATTAATTGTGTAACTCATAAACTTATAAAAACTAAATAAAAGATAATTTTATTGTAAATTTTATCAAATTATTTTGAGATACCTTGTTATTAAAAACATGATAAACTTTATCACATGCTTTACAGTCAATATGTATTAAAATAATTTGACAAAAACTCAATAAAAATTATTATTATTATATTATATTTCTAATGTCATAATATCTTTCAAATAAATTTAAAAATAAAAAACAAATTTAAAAAAGTGCAATTGACATGGTGGGCCGTTGAACTCTTATATTTTTAGGGAGCTATTTAATTTCACTTATATTCTTTTATTATAATTTTAGTCTTCTTTTTTAGATTTTGATTTCTGTTTAGTTTTAAACAAAAATAAAATATGTCTAATTATTAGCTTCAATTTAGTTAGACTTTTATTATAAATATTAAATAAATTTTAGAGGATAAATTAATTTTATGAAATTACTTAATTAATTAATTAATCTAATTTTAATCTCCTATTTTTATAAACTATTTTAATATTTTGTAATTTGTATATTTTAAAGATATTCTAAATCGAAACGATAAGAAAGCCCGGGACTCCATTTCGATTCTTTAATGTCCTCTCCATGCAGGATGGGTTTATGGAGTTAGTGGAATCTTGTTGGAACTTAAATGTTGATAGGTCTAAATCTTTTCAGCTTATGCAACAGCTCATAGGAGTTAAACAAGCACTTAAAGTTTTTTCAAAAGTTAATCACAAGTAGACTAAAGTCACTCAACAGTTGCTAAAGGAGGCTTAACAAGCTTGTTATCTATCTCCACATAATAATCTCTTGAAACAAACTGAATGTGCTAGACTAAAGGCTCATCAGGATGCTTTGAACTTGCGTAATTATATCTTAAAATAAAAGGCTAGAATTAATTGGCTTAGAGATGGAGACTCAAACACTAAATTCTTTCATGCTTCTCTACTTGCTTAGAGGAATAGAAATACGATTGTGTAACTAAAAGACTCGTCGGGATCCTCATTCAATGATCAGGAATCTTTATCCAAGCTTACTAGGGAATTCTTTTTAAGCTTATGGGCTCTGAAGAAGGTGCTTATGACACTCACAATGTTAGGGAACTCTTTGATAGTCCCCTTTTGTAGGAATACAAGGAATCACTCTCTGCTCCATTTACCTGCTTAGAGGTTAAGGAGACATTATTTAAACTACATCCCTCTAAATCTCTAGGGCCTGATAGCTTCACAGCAGGAATTTTTCAAACTACATGCGAGATTACAAACACTTTGTTTACAGTAGTAGTTCTAGAATGTTTATTTATCCTCTTGTAAAATGTTGAAAGAGATCAATCGCACTTATATTTGCCTAATTCCTAAAAAATATCTATGGATACATTGGCATATTAACGACCTATCTTTTATTACAACACGGTCTACAAGATAATTGCAGAACTCCTTGCTAATAAATTGAAGAAGGCACTACATCAGTGATCAATCCTACCCATAGTGCATTTATACTAGGCAAATGGATAGGAGATAACATATTACTTATGCAAGAGATCTTAAAGATTATAACTCATAGAGACAAATTAAAAGTTGTTGTTGGAAGATAGATTTCTTCAAAGCATTCGACTCGATCAATTGGCAGTTCATCCAAATATGTGTGGAAGCTCTTGAATTCCCTACAAAGTTCATTACTTGGATTTTTATGTGTTTAAAAACTGCTTCAATCAGTATACTGGTTAATGGGATTTTAACTAAGCCATAAACTATGCTAGAGGCATTAGACAAGGGGATCTTCTTTCCCCTTATCTATTCATTCTAGTTATGCAAGGCCTCTCTCGATTCATCAACAAGGTTATTAATACCAATGGTAGGTTTCATTATCATGATAAATGTAGAAGTTCCAAGCTTACCTACTTGATGTTTAGAAGTTCCAGGCTTACCTACTTGATGTTTGTAGATGATTTAATATTACTTTCAGGATCAGAACCACAATATGTGAGGATGTTAAAGGGCCTTCTTATGCAGTTCTCTAAATAGTCAGGTTTAATAGTGAATGTCAATAAAAGTACTTTGTATTGCTCTAAAGATGTGAGGAACTCTGTGGAAATATCCAGTATTATAGAATTACAGCTCCAAGTGCTTCCTCTCAAATATTTGGGAGTCCCCATTTCATATATCAAACCAAAGTATTTTGATTGTATTCCACTTATAAAAAGGATCAACGCTCGAATAAAAACCTGGCAGAATCAATTTCTATCTCTTGCAGCTAGGGTTACTCTGATAATTTCTGTTATTAAAAATCTATATGTTTAGTAGATATCCCATCTCATTCTACCACAAAAAGTAACCAAGGAGATAGATGGCATCTTGAAAGCTTTCTTATGGACTGGGAATTTAGAAAAATCCAAAAAAGTTAAAGTCAAAGAGAGTGAGGTGCCTATTCCTAAACAATAAGGAGGCTTGGGGATCATTACTATATCTCTTATGCAACAAGTGCTTCTATGTAAACGGATTTGGAGACTCTTTGAAGGTCAAAATGTAATATGGGTGAAATGACTATATGAAACATATCTTAGAACTGAATGCTTTTGGCAACTGTCTCCTTCAAAGGAATTCTCTTGGCTCTTTCAGTAAATGTTGAAATGAGATAAGTGGAGTTTCCTTTGATTAAGTATGTTTTAGGAAATGGGCATAATATTTGAGTTTGGTTCGATAATTAGACAGAATTTTGTCCTTTAATACAAAGATCTGAATTATCTTGACTTATAAATAAACTCTCACTTAACTCCAGAGCATCATCTTTGATGAATCATGAGCAATGGCCATGAAACTTCAGAGGATTCAATTTATTAGTGGGTTATCTACCCCAGATCCTTTATGCACACAAGCATTATGTAGTTACTTGGTTACCAGATACCTTAGGTACTTTTGCTAACAAGTCTTGCTACAAAGCTTTACAGGAAGGAGGCAGAAATGTTCTTTGGTACAATCTTCTATGGAAATGTTCTCCCAATCACAAAACATCCATTTTCACATGATTTGGTAATAAAGAGTAGGATTTGTACCAAAGATAGATGGTTTGCCTGAGTATTGTCTTTATTTCAATCTCTAACTGCTCAGTGATTGTCAATCCATTATTGTCGGCGTTGAACGTTGATTGTCTCTCTATCATCTCTGTCGCATGCCTTCATATGCATTGGCTCTTAACGATTGCAAACTTATTTATAGGTGGTGAAGTGGAGTTTTTCAAGTCCTAAGAGTGTGATCGTCTCTGGTTCTAGTCCTACTTTCAATATTAGGATCTACAAAGGTTTTGTGTTTGTAAAGGAATAAATTTATATCTATCCCCTTCTAATTGTTTTATCTTTGTTGCTACATACATTATGACTATTGCTTTTAACTCTTGAATGCATCTTTATTGTGACTGTTTGCAAGTTTTGTTTTGTATGTGAATTTCTTGACAAATCCATCTTGTTGACAAGTTGGACATCTTTTTGATAAACTGTATTATACTGCTACATTTTTATTTTATTTTATTTATTTATTTTTTGAAGTTATTATTTTATTTTAATTATTAATTATTACTTTATTCTAAGTATTTATTAGTTATTTTATGTATTTAGTTGTTTTATGACTTCTTTTATGTTTATTTGAATAAAATAATGAATTATTTATTTACTCATTTTAACCTGTACCAATTATTTGTAGTTTTTTGTTGTATTATTACTATACTACGTTTTTTTTCTTTTTTCATTGTCACATTTGCATGTGGGCCTACCAGAAACAGCCTCTCTACTACTCTATAGGGATAAGGTTGCGTACTATCAGACCTCCCCAGACTCCGCTTTAATGCAAGATTTCAGACTGGGTGATGATGATGATGATGATGATAGATGGTTTGAAACTTACAATCCTATATGTGTGCTTTGTAAAGAGAATGAAGAAGATTGAGATTACTTATTCTTTCAATGCGGCTACTCTAAAGTAGTTTGGAGCAGAATTTTACACCTACCTTCGGTTACTTGCATTAATTATAATTGGGTATCAACTCTTAATTGGATCATATATATCGTGACTCAAAAGATGCAAGATGCCCCTTTGTACAAAACATCCTTCGTAACTACTATCTACTCTATATGGAAGGAACATAGCACGAGGATAGGTAAAAGGAAGTTCATAATTATAACCTAGCTAATGACACCATCAATTAGATCAAAGCCATCCTTATAGCTAAATCTGGTGAGCAGACACTATCCATAAGAATGAAGATCAGTTTGAATCTATAACCTTTATTCACAAATTTCATTTACTTATGTAATTTGGTTTGCTTTTCGAATTTGTAATTCTTTTCATTATGAACTCATTGTAATATCGTGATAGCTTTGCCATAGTTAATTCAATCCTTATTTAACTTAAAAAAAGCAAATTCAAAGCTTTTTACATTTTAACATATTTAATAACATGTTGATAAATTGTACTTCAACATGATAAAAATTGTATTTGAAACCAATTTCAATTTTATAAATAGATACTAATTTTTTACTTAAAATTAAAATAAATTGAATAATTAAATCATATGAGTCATAATTCTTTAATATTAAATATTATATTTGATTAATAACAATATATTATTAAGATTAAGATAAAATAAGATATAAAATAAAAATTAATTTTTATGACTTTCATAAATTATAAAACTAAAAGAAACTAAAATGAAAACCAAAAACTCCAAAACAATTGTTTCATTGGATTTCTAAAACGCGAAGCAGAAGAAAAACAGAACCAAAGAAAATCCTTTATCAAACAGAATATTTACTGCACTTCCTTTCTCTTTCTTCATTACTCAACTCGTAAGTAATAACCTATCGGACAAATAACTTTTGCTTTGATTCTTCAAACCATAAAATCCTGTAAGTGGACTATGTCTCATAGCTGCTTTGATTCTTCAAGATGGAGAAAAATTTTCTAAGAACATACATGAGCTCTCACAGCAGCCATTAACATTATATGTGATGTATATCAGTCTTGGCATCCAACCAAAAGAAGAATCATATTCTCTAAAACTCACTAAAAATTTTACAGGCAATCAGGAGTTCTTCAACACAAACATGGCATTGTTCAGATAGTAGCAACATACATGGTATGTTTTCAGCAATGGATTCAAGATGCAAATCATTGTTTTGAACTTTTCAGATGTGGGAAACAGGTATACAGATCAGACTTGGGGTGCTTCGCTTCAGCATGTTCCTGGCATTTCACTTGAGTAGTGGTACAAATGAATGCTTGCATACACACCTTGCACTATATTGAGCATTGGCAATCCACCCGCAGCGTAATAGGAGCAATTAAAACACCCCATGGGGACATCAAGAACGGATCAAGTCACAGAAGTTGTGAAATGACTGAATAAACCGTCTTTATTACCGTAAGAGTTAAAAAAAGTGGGAAATAAAAAGATAACTAATGAAATTGTCAAATTTACAAGTAAATAGAATAGCATTGATGATCATACTTGTTGAACAGTGTGTAACTGTTCAACCCATTTTTAGTTAAAACTTTAATGTTGCAAGAACTGGCTCCTAGCACCTCCAATCGATGGTTCAAACAGCAACCTTTAACCCCATTCACATGCTACAAGGAATGCTACGTGAAGCCAACTTTTGCTTAAAATTGGTTAATTCTACTCTGACACAGCCAATCTAACTGTTCTTTTTTTATATTTGGGAGTAGCTGAGGTCTTTTATGCCGATGATAGTTCTGTGAGCAGAAATGTCTTTGGTAGATGACACCTTTGATAAATGTTTAAATCTCAATTTGAAAGCCAAAAAGGAAGAGAAAGAAACACAAGATTAAAGATAATCTGTTAAGGCAGGAGAAGGAAGAAATGTCTTCTCTTCATCCTTGAACAATGATTACAAAAGTGAAAATCGAACTAACTACTAATAGAAAACAATAAGAACCGATGAAAAGCAAAAGTCTTTTAGGCGTCCCAAACTACAGCATAAAAGAACGCAAAACAAAAGAGAACACGAAAATCGAACCAAGAGCTGTTATGACTTCATAACCTAATCAAATATTCAATTCTGGATCAGAATTTCATACACGAAACCACAGACAAATCAGCAGAAGAAAATTGCAAAATACAAAATTACTAGCGTAAACCCAAAGAACACAAAGAAACTACCTGGATTGTCATGGCTTTCTTGTTAGACTCAAGCTGGCTACCTGACAAACACATAACAAAGTCAAGAAAATCCACATAATTTACGAGGAGCAACCCCGTAAAAATTGAAATAGAAGAAGAAAAAAAGAGAGGAATACCCTTAGCTGCCTTCTGCTTTTCCATGTGCTTCTCGCGAATCATCTTGGATTTCTGACCGTTGCCTCCACCCATGGATTGATTGGTTTTCGGATTTTTTTTTTGAAATAATTTTTGCTCTCTTATTTTTTTGGGTATCTACAGAATGACTTGGGAAGAAGGTGGAGACATACTTTAAGAAGAAGGAAAGAAGAAGATCCAAACTTGGAAGAGAACAAGAGAGGAAGGTGGATGTCGTTTAGGTTAGGCTGGGTGGGAGCAATAATGTCATGGTGCGTCAGAGCCTAAACAAACGCATGGTATAGATATATTCCGTTTAGTAGCTGCTACTCTACAGGTAACAGGTTCATGCTCAGTGCCATCTCTTCACTTTTCTCTGTTTTCTCTTTTACTTTATCCCGTTAAAATTCGAAGATAAATTCACAAAAATATCCGGTTACTCGTTGCAAATTTGAGACACCTATGGCTACTCGTTGCAAATTTGACACACTACACCTATGGCCTAGTATATGGAAATAGCAACCTCTGAGGTTTGCTTCCTTGCGGACCACTGAGCTTCCGACGAAGCCGTTTTCTTTTTCGTACTAGTTGGATTTCCAATCCTAACTGCTTTTCCTTACTCCAAACTTGCTGTACCTTACGTGTGGTACTGGTCAGAATACGAAAAGCGAAGCACGGATAACATTGTATTATAATAAAATGACAATACATTCCAACAATATGTCTAGACATTGTACAGTTGTTTGTACACTTGATACTCGCTTAACATGAGAAGTGGCTATAGTCATGTTAAACCTCTGCTGTAGCTCGCCTTCTTTCCTCTTCTTCAGCTTTGATCCACGCAGCCTAAAATATGAGTTGAGATTCGAGTCAATTGGATACCTCAAATTTGATAAGGGAAACTCCAAGAAACTGAATTTGAAAGAACATAGCAAAATCAAAATAGTCTGACTATATAAATCAAAAACGAAGAACTTGCCTTGTCCCTTTCAAGTTTGGAGAGATGCGGCCGGATGGAATTCCCTAAGCTTAAGCCTCCCCATGCTTCTTGCAACTCTCTCTCCCTTCCGTCTCTACGAGATTGTGAAAGCCTAATCTGCTCGTCAGGTTGCTCTTCAGGTTGCTGAGCAGCAACTAGCTTCTCTCTCTCGAGTCTAGATTTATGTTTCACCAAAATTTGGTCTAGACCACCTTCCTCGTTAATCTGCTCATGCATCTTTGTTCTTGATTCATTCACCTTCAAGTCTGCTTTCTTCAGACTGAGACCCTTTTTCTCCTTCTCTAGTCTGGAAACATGTTTTAACAAAATTTTGTCCAACCCTTCACATTCTGCGTCATATTTGTTTCCTTTCTGCTTATTTTGGTACCTACGATAGGCATAGTTGTTGCTTTCTGATAGCAAGGTGCAATTTTTTTCTCTTTCCATTCTGTGCAACGGCTTGACCAGTATCTTGTCTAAGCTATTTTCTGTGTCACTTATTTCATCCTTTGCAACATGTGGCGAGATTGTTTCTTCTGTTTTCACATTCATCTGTTCGAACTGATCAGATTTTGATTCTCCATCTGCCTGCTTGTTCAAGTCATCATTTTCCTTCTCTAATTCACTAGAAGAATCGATAATTCTCTCAGAATGCATGGACGAATTTAATTTTTTGATCACATTACTTTTTCTCCCTTCTGCAATAGAGTCATTTTTCCTTCTGTTTTTTGCTTCTTGGACTTCTTTTTCCAGTCGGGAGACATGTTTCACCAAAAACTTATCCAGGCTGGGGACTGAAGGGACATCTTTCTTTCTGCTGACCACCTCATCAAATTTTGTAAGTTCTTTAAAATTAGCTTCGGGATCACTAACAGTCATCGGAAAATCTTTTCCTGACTTCTTTGCCTCTTCGATCTCTTTCGCAAACTTTGAAGTATGCTTCACTAGGATACTTTCCAAGCCGGGAACAGGGTCTGCTGAACCTGTTTTGGTAGATAAAATGAATATACCGTTGCCGATTTCATCTGTATTCGCTTGATTTTCCTCCTCAGATCCATTCCTCTTGTTATTCTTAGCTTCTTGAACCTCTCTCTCAAGTCTTGACATATGCTTAACCAGAGACTTCTCAAGGCTTGGAAGTTCTGGGTCATTCTGCTTCCTTCGTATCCGCCCACTAATGAAGTTTTCAAGGTTCAAATGTCTCATTGTTCCTTCATTAACAGAGGACACTCTTCGGGAAAAGTTAGGAGCTTGAGTCGATGAGTGATCAGTAACTGAGTCTACATCATACAGTTTGTTGCTTTCTACCTCTGCCAACATATCATTAAGACCACAGGTCGCAACTGTAGTGGCCATAGAAGCAAGCTCATCTTCTTTCAAATTTCTAAGTCTCTCAAGCATCATATCCACGAGTTTGGTTACGTTAAGCTCCTCCAAAGACTGCCTCTTCTTGGATTTCCTCTTTCTTTTATCTAGACTTATCAGCTTGCAATCCGTATCTTGAGAGCTGAAGTCCTGGCTTTGAGAAGTTTGAAAGTCTGACCCATATTCTGACTCGAGCTCCAAGGAAATCTCTGGTGATTCTTTATTTGCCGCATCTGGATTCTGACTGATTTTTCGAAGCAGTTCTTTAAATTCATCTTTGTTAAGTGAATCACAATTTGGTAGCTTAATAAATGCTGACTTAACTGCTGAAGCTACTTGTTTATCCACATCAAATGCAGTTTCGAAAGATGCTGTGACAGTATGAGTCGTTGATTTGCCTCCATTATCGGTAGATGTTTTAATTTGACAATGCTTCCGAGAACTATTTGATATGTCATACATGATCACTCCTAGAGCTGAAGCTGCTTCAAAAGCCTCTGTTGCAACTTTTTCTGCTTTTAACAGTCTAGCTTCCGCATCTCTACATTGGATCCTGCGTATTCAACATACAAAATTATGCAAAAGAGAGGGAAGACCAGACACTAACATCCTCTACTCAGTGCAAAGTTTACCCGGCTGCTTGAAGTATCCGACACCAGGACGCTTCCACCAATGCAGCTTTCCGAGCCTCCATTGCCCAGTTTGCAGCCTCTCTTGCAGCCATTTTCTCTCTTAATACTCTTGAATAATGTGGATTTGTATCTCCAAGTGTCTCATCTAGAGTTAAATTCATGCCATCTGCTTCCTGAAACAAGAATATTACTTTTCAGGGTACTAATAACGTGGAAACAATTTTTTCTGTAGATACACGGGAAAATTGTCCGATACCTAACCTGCAGCATTTTGATTTTCCTATTTAGATATGAGTCCACCTTTTTTCTCGGGAACCAGTTGAGTGGAGAACTCTTGCGATGAGATGGCTTCCTAATTTGAGATGTAAATCGGTTTAGAATATTCAACGGTGATTGGCCAGTCCCTTTGGGTGATTTATTCTGCAACATTCGAGCATAGCCACTGTGAAAATCCAAAACGTAAAGCTCGAAGCACCAGAATCAATTTTTACTATTATGAGGCCCAAAAAAAGGCGAGGGAGCGTGTTTTTCAGAACATTTCATCCTAAAAGTAACCATAGAAACAGCATGCATAACCAAGACGTGTATCAAGATCACAACATCGTCCAGCCATTTCCAAAAGCTACCTGCATACTTAAACAGATAACAATTACAGTGAACAGCTTCCCTCAAATTGTAGATGTAACTTCCCATGGAACTTTATTCATGATACAAATCCTCCTGAAATCAAATTAATCTCCGATAGGGGCCTTTATTTTGATGTAAAATCCCAATTAGTTTTCATCCAAACAATTAGTTAATGGTTCTGCTAAGATAACAGGGTTTTGAACAATTCCCGCATTACAGAACAAGAAAGTTAGAATATTACAATAATGAACAAATCAATATCAAGAAAATTGAAATGATCCCGCAAACCATGAACTCAAAGAGAAACTATAAACAAGAACCCATTTCTTGCAACATCAAATCGGAAGCAACAAAAAAGGAAGAAGTAGAAAAAGGGGAATCAAAATCGGACCTTTCGACTCGTAGAAGCCGAAGAAACCTTGTCTTTAGGATCGGATGATGCGCTGTTATGAGAGTCAGGAGTGGTGGTCTCAGTGGGTCGCTCGATGCATCCCAAATCCAAACACCCAATATCCATTCCCAAATTGCTCACCAACCCCATTGGATCATTCACTTAATTCAACTATCAACAAGTTTGTGATTTTTCGTCTTGTGGTGTTTGATGAAAAATTATTAATATTGATAATAATAAGGGAGACTGGGGAGTTTACGAATTATTTGAGTAGGGAAGTAGCCGTTAAAGGGATAGGGGTTTGGGTTTGGGTGCAACGGTCTTCTTGAATTATTTTGATCAGAAGAGATTTATTCGCTGCATCAGGGTGTATGCGTTGCCTGTAGTGGATCAGCTGTTTACATGACACGTGGACCACAAACTGAGAAAAGAAATCACATCATATGCTTGATTATAACTTCTGTTTGGCGGAACAAAATCTGTCCCACTGCTCTGTTACCTATCTTGGCAAGTGTTGATCACTGAAACTTTGTTCATTTTACTATTTATTTTTATATTTAAATGGTGAAGGCGAGAGGGTTTAAAAGGACAGGTTTATTTTTATATTATAAATATTTAAAATAAATATCAGTTGTTTTTCATATTTATAATTTTGATATCTTTAATACTAATCAATTATACGTAAGGGTGTTAGATATTAGTTGGTCAATAATTCCTATTTGTCAAAAAATGCCTATGTCTTCAGTATTCTATTTTGTTATTGTCATAGAAGAAAGTGCTTGTGGTTAGTTTGTTAAACATGTCTCCTCCTGGATCATGTAGTTTTCGGTTTTTCTCTTATTCTGTTTTTTGTAAAGGCTATTAAAAGGCCATCGTCAACACGTTGTAAATAAAAGTGAATTTTTCCATTTTGTTGTTACACTTAATATTTGATATTTGGTATCAGAGTAAGGCGATTCTCATCTTGTTGCAGCAAAGCGTCAATGGCTTCTGAGAACAATGGCTATGTGCAACCTGCCATTTCGAAACTTGATGGTCACTATGACCATTGGTGTATGCTCATGGAAAATTTTCTGCTATCAAAAGAACATTGAGAGATTGTTGAGCATGGTATTACTCCACCAGTTGAAGGTGCCTCTCAAACAACAGTTAAGAGCTTTGAGGATCACAAATTGAAAGATTTAAAAGCCAAAAATTACCTCTTTTAGGCAATCGATCGATCAGTTCTTGAGACTATCCTTCACAAAGACACTGCAAAGGATATTTGGGATTCATTAAAGACGAAGTATAAAGGTACAATTCGAGTTAAGCGGGCACAACTTCAAGCGCTTCACAAAGATTTTGGGATTCTTCATATGGCTGAGGGAGAATCTGTAGATATCTTCCTTGACAGAACATTAGCTATTGCTAATAAGATGCGTCTTCATGGTGAGAAACTGGCTGATGTCACTATCATTGAAAAAACTCTCCGCTCAATGGTTCCTAAGTTCAATTATGTTGTCTGCTCTATTGAGGAATCCAAAGACATCGATACACTTTCCATTGATTAACTTCAAAGCTCCCTGCTTATGCATGAACAACGTATGTCTACACCTATTAGTGATGAACAAGTATTGCAAATCTCTATAAATGATCGCCCTCTTATTGGAAGAGGAAGAGGCAGAGGTCGTGGTGCTTATCGTGGTCGAGGACGCAGTCGAGCTACTCATGATAGCGTTATGATAAATCAAATGTGGAATGTTATTATTGCTCTAACCATGATCATTATCAAAATGAATGCCTCGACAAGGAAAAGGATACCAAGATGAATTTTGCGAATACCGAGAAGGAGGAAGAATTCTTGTTGATGACCATCATCGAGAAGGAGACACACTCTGTAGAGATTTGGTACCTTGACACAGGCTGCAGTAATCATATGAGTGATAACAAACTTTTCTTTACTGACTTTGATCACACTTTTAGAAAAACTGTTAAGCTTGTAAACAATTCTAGCTTGTGTGTCATGGGTAAAGGAACTATCAAACTGCAGATAAATGGAAATATGCAGGTTATTCCAGAAGTTTTCTATGTTCTAGCTTTACAAAGCAACTTGATTAGTCTTGGACAGTTAGCTGAACAAGGTTTTGCAGTTCATATCCAACATGGAGTTTGTAAAATCAACATCCAACAAAGGGTCTAATTGTTCAAGTACCAATGACAACAAACCGTATGTTTCCGCTGCATGCTCAAACTCAATATGTTAATCAAGCTCTCTTCAGCAGTACCATGTCTAACACCATTTGGCTATGGCACTATCGTTATGGCCATTTAAACTTTAATGGCTTGAAAACACTGCAGCAAAAGGAAATGGTGAAGGGATTGCCTGATATAATTCCTCCTTCTAAAGTTTGTGAAGACTGTACACTTAGCAAATAACATCGTGACAGCTTTCCAAAAGAAAGCTCATGGAGAGCCACTGAACCACTTTAATTAGTGCATTCAGATCTTTGTGGTCCAATTACTCCTGCCTTCAACAATGGAAAAAGGTATTTACTCACCTTCACTAATGATTTTTCTCGCAAAACATGGAAAGTTTTTGTTGAAAAAGAATATGGAAAGTTTATAAAAGGACTTCGTACTGATCAAGGTGGTGAGTTCACCTCAACTGAATTTATTAACCTATGTGAATCAAGTGGTATTTGTAGGCAACTCACTACACCTTATGCGCCTCAATAAAATGGCATCGCAGAGAGGAAGAATCGCACAATTATGAACATGGTGCGATGCATGTTGGCTGAAAAAATATACCAAAAACCTTTTGGCCAGAAGCTGTTCAATGGAGTGTCCATATTTTGAACAGAAGTCCACTTTTGCAGTCAAGAACATCACACCGAAAGAAGCTTGGACTAGTCGCACACCATCTGTGGACCATTTCAAGATTTTTGGATGTGTAGCGTATGCACACCAACCTGATGAAAGGAGGAACAAGCTGGATAACAAAAGTGTAAAGTGTGTCTTCCTTGGTGTCAGCGACGAGTCAAAGGCCTATAAGTTAAACAATCCAGTTACAAAGAAGGTATTTATTAATCGGGATGTGATCTTTGATGAAGAAAGCAGCTGGAATTGGCACAACTCTAACCAACCATCGTCTATTATAGTTCCATTTGAAGAGGACAGCAACAGACCTCACCTACTACTGCCTAGTTCTCATGGCAACAGCCACTCTGATTCACATAAATATCCTTCTATCGATATCTCATCAAACATTCATAATCATACCTCACATGAAGAGTTGCCCTCTCGGTTGAGACAGAGACCAATTTGGATGCAAGACTTTGTAAGTGGAGATGATCTTTCTAATGATGATTTTTTAGCTCATATTGCTTTGTTTGCAACCAATGACCCTATTACGTATCATGTGGTTGCACAAGACTTGAAATGGAGAAAAGCTATGGATACTGAAATTGAGGTAATTGAAAAAATGCAACTTGGGAGCTCACTGATCTTCCAACTGGGGAAAAGACCATTGGAGTTAAATGGATCTATAAGACTAAGTTGAATGAAAAAGGCGAGGTAGAGAAATACAAAGCACGATTGGTGGACAAAGATTTTACACAAGAATATGGTGTAGACTATGGCGAGGTGTTTGCCCCAGTAGTTAGACACGACACCATACAACTTGTGATTTCTCTAGCTATCCAAAATAGTTTGTCTCTCTACCAACTTGACATAAAATCTGCATTCTTACATGGAGAGTTAACAGAACAAGTGTTCATTGATCAACCTCCAGGATATATGCAACAAGGAAATGAAAATAAAGTCTATAGATTGAAGAAAGCTCTCTACGGTTTAAAGCAAGCACCACGAGCTTGGTACACTCGAATTGATTCCTATTTCTCAAAGGTAGGATTTCTCAAATGCACTCATGAGCACACGTCGTTTGATAAATCAAACAATGAAGGTAAAATCTTGATTAACTGTTTGTATGTTGATGACTTAATATTCATAGGAAATGATGAGGTGATGTTTGCTGAGTTCAAGCATTTTATGATGGAAGAATTTAAAATGACCGATCTTGGTAAAATGAGTTATTACTTAGGCATTGAGGTTGTCCAATCACCTGTTGGAATTTTTATTGGCCAGAACAAATATGCTCAAGAAGTTTTGGAAAGGTTTCACATGTCAAATTGCAATCCTCTGAAGAATCCAATTGTCCCTAGGTGTAAGTTTATGAGGAAGGATGGAAGTAAAGTGGTAAAAAGTATGCTTTATAAGCAAATTATTGGTAGTCTTATGTACCTATCTTCTACTCGGCCCGACCTGATGTATGTCATCAGCCTTTTGAGCAGATTTATGGAGACTCCAACTGAGATTCATTATCAGGCAGCAAAGCGTCTACTACGCTACCATTGATTATGGTCTCTTATATAAAAAAGGAGAAAAGGCACCAGTAGGATTCAGTCACAGTGACTATACTAGGGATTTAGAGGACAGGAAGAGCACAATCGGGTACTGTTTCCTCATGAGTTCAGCAGTTATCTCATAGGCCTCAAAGAAGCAACCAGTGGTTTCATTATCCACAACTGAAGCTGAGTTCATAGCTGCTGCATCATGTGCTTGTCAAGCTGTTTGGCTACGAAGACTTCTCTCATATTTGCATTTAGCACAGCAAGGGCCTATTCTTATCTATTGTGATAATAACTCCACCATTAAACTCTTGAAGAATCCTATGTTTTATGGAAGAAGTAAGCACATTGACATATGTTTTCATTTTCTTCGTGATCTAACTAAGGAAGAAGTTGTGGAGCTGATTCATTGTCAGAGCAAAGATCAGCTTGCAGATATATTCACCAAACTAGTGAATTTGGAAGCTTTTGAAGCAATTCGTGGGTTACTTGGAGTTCACTCAAGATTAGTTATAAACTGATACTTATGTAGTACTCAGTTTAAGGGAGTGTGTTAGATATTAGTTGGTCAATAATTCCTATTGTCAGGAAAATGTCCTTGTCTTTAGTATTCGGTTTTGTTATTGTCCTGGTCTTTAGGAGAAAGTGCTTGATGGTTAGTTTGTTAAACATGTATCCTCCTAGATCATGTAGTTGTTGGTTTTTCTCTTATTATGTTTCTTGCAAACGCCATCGTCAACACATGTTGTGAATAAAAGTGAATTTCTCCATTTTGTTGTTACACTTAATATTTGATAAAGAGAAGCACATAAATGAGAAATTGTTACTATGTAAAAGAGTATTAATGATACTAATTATGTAACATCCCCTCACCAATGGGAAGGGCAATTTGGTAATTTGGCACGGGTTAGGAGTGTTAAATATTGCATTGCTATATTCATACATTCATATATGCACATGAATAGTAAATAGCGAATTTTTGCACATGTAAATGATTGTACATGCATTCATGACATTTTCCCGGTTTAAGTGTGAATAATTGTGTTTTATAGAAACTTTGCTTTGTGTGAATGATAATT
>JAOTAY010000191.1:36192368-36220679 GCA_025629805.1 Erythroxylum baracoense
TTATTCAATTGATATGATGCCATGTGGAGTATTGTAGTGATCGCACGTAGCGCTCCCTTATCTTAGGATATGTATCGAAATGACCTACGGGCGTCCCGTTGTGTACCCTAGGGTAATGGGGTGCTACAAATTATGTCAAGTAAATATATTAAAATAGTAATAAAATTAGTAAGATAATAGTTGACATCTAAGAAATTCTTTGATTCCACTTCTCTTTTTTGTAATTTTTAATTTTAATTTTTGAATCTGGTTTATGTTTTTCTTTTCATTAAAAAATAAAGACATATTTTCTAATATTAGTGTAACTATATTAGTATTACTAATAATAATAACTAAATATTAAATAAAACTTATAAATAACTTAATTTTATAGATTAATTAAATAAAAGTTTTATTTTAATCTCTTAAAAAATATTTATTAATAAATATTGATAAAGTTTATTATTTTATTTCAAATTAATAATTTATAAAATGATATTTATTTTAAATATTTGAATTTAATTATTAAAACCAACGTTATTATTTAGAATTAGTTGTTTGATATTTACATTTTGTTCTTAAATAACTGTTTAAAATTTTTGAAATTTATGTATTTTAAAATTATTTTATATTTATTAAATGATTATCAAATTCAATTTTTTTTATTTTTCAAAATAAATTATAAGAAATTAAAATAAATTAAATAATTAAAGTTGTATTAGTCATAATTCTTATTAGAATATCTATGATTAATGGTAAATCATATTATGAAAAAAAGACACTTTATGTAGATTTCATGAATTATGAAAACTGAAAAAAAGTAAACGAACATAAATTAGAAACTTAACCTAAAATATCTTTTTTACTAAATTAAAATCAAAAATAAAAATAAAAATCACATTAGAACCAAACATGCCTTAAACAAAACAAGTTATACTTTTTAAATATTTTTATAAGTTATATAAATTATGGAAGCAATATTAAAATTGTTATATTAATATGACTTGTTGAAACAATTGAACCTTTAAAATAGAATGATAATAAATCATTTGATTTTTTAATTTTTAATTTTAAAAAATCTTTTCATTTTTTATTTTTTAGATGAACATTTTTGTTATATTGATATTTGATACATCAAATTATGTAGAACTATTGAGTTTAGGCATATGTTAGGTAATTATGTACAAAGTATAATGAGATTTGGTTTGTGGGTTTCCAAATGATGGGAACAGATCTTCTGTTGCCGAAGATTTGTTCTCCCTATTTCAAAATTTATCTCATTCATCCATTGCATTAAGTAAATTAAAAGTGGATGGATGACATTTCACAGGAACAGAGAGAACAGGGTATTTGAGAATATAATATTTTGTTCCCCAAATGATAGTCTATCTTTAGGCCTAAAAGAACTAATTGTCAAAATGAGTCCAATATTTGGTCTTTAATAGTAAACTTAACAAGTGATAATGAAAAGTGATATCTGACATAAGAGAGAGAAAGTATGGTATCTTCCTTACGATTTTGCATGTTTATATAGTATTTTGATGGTGTCACTTGCCTTTATCTCCTAAATATGTTAAGAGGTCTCTTCGAGCTTATACCCTTTCTTCATAGCAAATCAAGAAGGGATTATCTAATTCTACATTGTTAAGTCTAATTCGTGATTATTTCAAATCCTGTAGTGTAATTTTTGACTTGCTGAAGTTAAAAATTTTGAGGTTGGTAGTCTTTCTCCATGTTTTAAGTATTTGTTTAATTATATATAGAGAGAAGGGCTATTGATGTAAATATTGTTTTTTTGGGTAAAAGGGATTTAAAGTATCTCCTAAATTTGTCCCATATTAATAAGGTATGTGTTAGTCCTTAATCACACTCAAAAGGGAGGTGAATTAGGTATTTACAAAATTTAACAATTTTTCTAACAAATGTACTCAATTAATAATAATCAATGTAAATAAGTACAAGAAAATTGCTTAATATAAGTTAATTAAACAATTGAATAATAATTTAAGGGGGATATGGAAGAGAGAATACAAACTAGTTTATAATGATTTGGTAAACAACCCTTGCCTATGTATACTCTTGAGACTCTTCTTAGACTTTTACTATAATTCTTCTTTCAAAAAGAAGAATAACCTTTGTATAATCTTTCTCGGTAAAGAAGAATTCTTTTTATAATTCTCTTCTAAGGTCAAAAGGAACTTTTATCCCATTTAGAATGCTCCCCAGTATAATATTGAACACCCTAATAAAGTATTACAATTCAAAACTATCTCATTTATTCACTTGATATCTTAAAATGACACACTCACACAAATATGAGAAAATGATGCTAAAATGATTGAAAAACTCTTTAAAATGTGTTTATATAACACCCAAAACCTTTTTGATACCAAACCAACAAGAAAACATCTATTTATAGTATTTTGGGACCCAAAATGGACGTTGGAGCCTAAACTTGTCGTTTCAATGTCTATATATAGTGCACTGGTTGACATTAATCATTTGACTCTGATTGACTAGTACATATATTGGTTGATCGATATGACACATTGATCGACCATTACATTAATCAATATTGCTTCAAACTCATGGTATATAAAATTTAATAACTTTAACCTATGACTGACTGCTAACCCATATAAGTCGACCAATCACCCCAAAAACATGACTTTAATAACTTCAAATACTTAAAAACTAATTTGCTTAATATAAATATGATTTAAAGACTTCTCAAAATGTTCCCTAAAGATTATGTTAAGGATCAAGAGACTTTTATATTAAAATCAAAAGATTCAATGCCTCTTGATGAATGTAAAGATGTATGCAATCAAATAAGATGAAATGATTATGTATAATGAGCCTTGTGGATCATCAAATTAACAAAGTAAGCTTATAAATAATAATACAAAATTTGAAATGACCTTGATGAGTCCTAATCTTCTTTTGTTCTAGTTTTAATCTTCATTTCATCAGTTACAAACTTCAACTTTTCTTTATCAACTTCATATACCATCTTCTTCAGTTTATGGCTTCGTTTTGTTCTAATATTACTATTTATCAAAATAATAAATATAATAGTAGTAATCATGTTTTTTATTATCAAAATATCAATTGAAACCTTCATTGGTTTAACAATATATTTATAGCATTTTGGAGCACCTACTAACTGTTAGAGCCTAAAAGTAGCCATTATTATAGAGCATTAGTCAACTAGTCTAACTGTAGTAAAAGCAAAAGTTCATTAGCCGTTGAGACATTAATCAATCATTAGGGCATATTGGTTGACCAATATATCAATTAATGTTATTTCAAACTCTCAATACAATAAATTTGATAACTTTAATTATATTGGTTGACCATTATTCCATATGGATCAACCAAACATGATTTTAATAACTTAAAATGTTCAAACTTAATTTGTTTAATGCAATTATGATTTGAACACTTTTTAAATTGTTCCTGTGTTTGAAAGAGCAAGAGCTTTTCTCTTAAAAACAAAAGCTTTAACATCTCTTGATGAATAAAAAGACTGATGTAATGAAGGAAAACAAAATGTTTATAATGGTGAGCCTTTAAGATTACCAAATTAACAAAGCAAGATTAGAATTAATAATATAAAACATAAAATGTCCTTGATGAGCCTTGATCTTCTTTTGTTCTTGACTTAAATCTTCACTTTGTAAGTTACAAACTTTATCTTTTCTTTTATAATCTTCAAAGAGTATCTTCTTGAGTTTATAACTACATCTTATTCTCATATTGTTTCTCATCAAAATAATACATTAAATAGTAGTAATTATATTTTTTTATCATTAAATTATGGATTAGAACCTGCCTTAGTTCAATAATCTTCCCCATTTTGATGATTATAAAATATTTATAATATTAGATAGTAATAATAAAATTAAGAACACATGTAACCATCCATATCAAAATAATGATTAGCTCCCCCTTAATTAATATATAAAACATAATTCAGTTTAAAAAACAAAGGAGATATTCAAAGAATTATCCACATGTATAGATTAAAGAGGTACTCAAAGAATTATCCAAACATATAAATAAAAGAAATTTACTCAAGTATAAAAATATATGTAATATACAAAATTCACCATATATACAATAATCATTTCCTTTAAAGGCCATCACTCCTCCTAAATCTAATATCACTAATGTTTCTTCCACTTTTTAGAATCATTAAAAGAAATCAATTATCTAAAAATGCAAAATATAATGTGTTATGTTCAAGACAACTTGATTAAAAGATCAAAATGAATTTAATCAAAATTAATAAACTTTCTCAATAAAGAGTGCTTATTAAATATTTAAAGGTTAAAAAGGTTAATTTTGATATAAACATCCCTAATTATACCTAGTTTTGAAAAGTCTTTCATTTCATCATTATGCCTAAGTTGAAAAATTAAATAAGAAAAAACAATTTAAAAAAAAAGAGGCTGGAATTATAAAAAGTGTAAGCATAGATGCAATATCCAACCATTAATTTCATAAAGGAGGATATAATTTTGAAAGCCTAAAAAAATTTCACAAAACAGTAATATGAAAAGTGCCCAAATTGCTAAAATTAGAAACATATCAATATAATTGAAAGGAAAACTTCTTTGATTTACAATTTAACTACGGAAGTATCAATTTGAAAAGATAACTCTTAACTAAGAAAAAATTTAAAAATCTCCTAGTTTTAACCAAAAATGACAAAATTTCGATTTGATGCAATCTAACAAAGTTTTTATGAATTGAGGGATGGTGTTTTCCAAATAAGAGAGCGAGTTGTATAAGATTTTGGAAGATCAAGATTAAAAAAAGGAGAGCTTAAACTGTGAAGACTGGTGAACCTCACAGCTTCGTTGGTCGATTAGTGTGGGTGTGGTCAACCATACTTATCTACTAACTAAGGTATAAAGCCATTGAAGTGAAAATTTATTAGGAAAATGGGACATTATTTGAATACTTGAAGAAATTGTTCGACCAATAAATATACTTGGTTGACTAAAGAAGCAACCAAACTCCTTACAAACTTACAAGAAAGGTAAAAGTTGATAATGTTTTTAGACACTGGTGGACTATACTAAGATATTGGTATACCAGTTGACCCGATAACTTGAGAAACGACTTTTGGACTCAAATTAAAACATCAAAATACAATAATTTATGAGAATATTAATTAATAACTAACATAAACATGAAAAGAGACTTTAATCACGTAGAATCATGCCCAATTCTCTCTAAATATCCTTATTCATTGGTTTAGTGAAACTATTACCCAATTGATCTAGTGCATCAATAAGTTTTAATATAATATCCCTATTTTACACATATTCTCTAAGTCTAAAGTCCATAATATACCCAAAAAAGTAATTCCTTATTCATGGTACAAACTTAAACATTCTACATTACAGATTTACACTCAAATTGATAATTAAAAGTAGAATGTGACAGATTTCTAAAGCATGAACTAATAATTACCTTTTTTTTTACATTACTTATGATATGATTTGGATGATGATTTTTCTTAAATTTTCAATTCATTGGAATCATCTCATCCTTCTTATCATCCTCATTTAGATTAAAAATTGAGCTTTTAAAGAGTTTTTTATGATCATTCTTGTTCTCTTTAAGTGTTAATTTCTCCACATTCTACTTAACATATTCAAGATTTTCTTTGATACAAGAAGGTTAAATTCATCAAGATAAATTATAAACTCTTCAAAAATAATACTGTCATACCATTGTCTCTTTCTTTTTTAAGAGCTTTATAAAATAAGGCAATCAATGTATTTTAGGTACCTAAATAAGCTTGGTTCCTTGATTATTAGGCTTCTTCTTTATTTCAATCTATATTTTCAAGGGTTTTCTTGCCATGATTTGTTTGATAAAACTAAATCTATATATATGTGTAGAATTACTATTAAAATGACTTACCATATTATATGAGTGAAGAAGATTAGTTAGACCTCTTTATGTATATATATAATGAGCTATCTTTCTTTAAATATTAAAGGTATTGCATATTCTCCTAGAGAAGTGAGAAGAGATATCCTGATTATATTTATAATACTTACTATGAATAAAAACTTGATGCACGCTTCTTTTGGGTCTAAAGGTGTGTGGGTGTGTTTACATATTGTCATAGAAGTTTTGCGTATTCTTCCTTTGAGAGTATTGAATTCTATGCCTAGATTTTGAGCCATATATAAAAGCATGATGCTTTCTCTTAAAATGAGTCCTAGTGAATGTGGCATATAAGTGCATATGCTTACATATGGAGGCTCCATACCCATTTGTCATATTAGGCAATAGTTCTTCGTTATGCAAATATCTTTCCCTTACAAACATGGTTTTTTAATTGGATTCATTTCTATAGTTATATTTTATTCCATGTCTATTATTGGAATTTTGAGCTCTTAGAATATTTTTTAGTTTTTTACTTCTTTTAGTGAATTTGGATAATGAATCATTAAGAATATTGATCTCCTTTTTTAACGTCTCATTTCTTACTTTAATGTGTCTAATGCATGATTGTCATCAATGATCACAATCTTTTTATGCTTTAATGTTATGCAATTCACCTTTCATATTTTCATTTTCATTTTCATTCATACATGCATCCAACTATTTTTGAACTCATTGAGTTTGGAGGATAATTTCTTCCTTCTCTTACATATTATTTAAAAAATTTTGACTAGTTCATCTTATGTCAAATCATTATCAATATCATATAATTAGAGTTAGATGTTACCTCATCACTATTCATAATTGTAAAACACATATGAGTTATCTTTCCTTCTGAATGCTTATTTTCAAATTCACTTATATCATCCCAAGTTAAGGCTTTAACTTCTTTATTTATGGTTTTTGTCCTTCTTCTCCTTCTTATACTTTTTTTCACATTTGTCACTATCTTTAAGTAGAGGAAATTGTGAGTTTAAGTGGGTTTTCTAGATTTAAAATAAATAATGTTAGAGGATTTACATTTTAAATCACCTTTACCTTTTAAAAAGTCCTTTTTTTAATAGAAATTCTCTCTATTAAGAAATTTCTTGAATTTCTTAGTGATAAAAGTAAAGTCTTCATCATCACTTCTATTTGTGGGTCTTTTCTTTAATTAATTCCTCCTTGAGACTTTGAATGCTAAGTTCTTTTTCTTTAGAAATGGTGTCTCTTCTTATAGCTTTCTTGAAGCCTCAATCTTTATATGAGATGAGATTCAATAACTTCCTCTAATGGTAGTTTTGTTAGGTCCTTGACTTCTTGTATAGTCATCATTTTACCTTCATATGTCTTCGAAAGTGACTTAAGCAACTTCTTACTTGTTTAAAATTAGTATTGGTCTTTCTAAGACCTTTGAGAGTATTAACAATATCAATAACAACCTTTATGCAATATTTTCTTGAAAAAGAAAATTCCTTTTACAATTTTCCTTCATAGTAGAGAGGAACCTTAATACCACTTGAAACACTCCCACATCATCATCACTCCAGTCCAAATCTCGTACCACTACAGGGTTTGGGGAAGTCTGATAGTACGCAGCCTTACCCCTACAGAGTAGAGAGGCTATTTTCAGTAGACCCACATACAAATGTGACATGACATGAAAAAAAGGTGATGCAAGTTAAAAAGAGTAAAGAAATAAAACTAAAAATAAATAAATAAAAGAAAATACCTGATATGGTGCCAAGGTCTGGTAATACCTGACAAGCTACAAAGTACGACTCTTTATGTCTTGAGTTGTGTTAGGGATCCTTGCTCAGTAGCCATGTGAGTATGAAAAATCCAAAGGTATCGGATGGCCTTGAAGGACCTTTCTCCATACACCATAACTGAAAAGCCAAGTTATAAGACAGAAAGACTTATCCATGACTTACAACTAGAAAAGACAGATTGGACACTAGAGCTAGACTTCCTAAGCGGTAGATATGTCATCAGAGCTTTACAGTAAATGGCTCCCAATAACTACCACGACTATTTTAGTGCACTTTAAAGGATATCCTTTATTCGTATCCAAGCACGCCAGAATTTTCTATTTCTGGCTAATTCCTCAGTAAGGGCCAACTCTGTCATATCCTTCTTGATCACTTCCCTCCAATTCTTGTTTGGCCTTCCTTTTCTCCTCTTGCAGTCACGAAAGGTTATTTTCTCACAGTGTCGCATAGGAGCATCAGGGTGCCTCCTGCTCACATGCCCAAACCACTTAAGCTTAGTTTCTTGCAACTTGTCGGCAATACTAGCCACCTGTAGTTTGTCTCTCACCACACGATTTCAGACCTTATCTCTTCTGGTAATGTCACACATCCATCAGAACATTCATATCTCGGCTACCAAAAACTTACTTGTATGTCCACGTTTGGTGGGCCAACACTCCGCCCCATATAAACATGGTTGGTTAAATCACCATTATATAAAATTTCCTTTAAAGCTTTAATGGAATCTTCTTATCACATAAGACCCCTAATGTGTTTCGCCATTTGTCCCACCCAGATATGATACGATGGACTACATCGGCATCGATATTACCATCACTCTGAATGATAAACCTGAGGTATCTAAAACTTAATTTTTGTGATACCAATTAATACAACCATCTCATGGACCATCTAACTTCCCAAAAAGTAGCACTCTAAGTACTCCGTCTTAGTCCTGCTCATTTTAAAACCTTTCGACTCTAACGTTTCTCTCTAACATTCTAACTTAAAATTGACCCCCTCCATGATCTCATCCACGAAGATAATATCGTTAGCAAATAACACACACCAAGGTACCTCTTCTTGAATATATTTGGTAAGCTTATCTATCACTAATGAAAATAGAAAAGGGCCTAAGGCGGAGCCTAATACCAATAGAAAAATTTTCTATGTCGCCTCCTATCATTCGTACGCTCATCATTACTCCTTCATACATATCCCTAATTACGCGTATATAGGCTATAGGAATTTCCTTTGCCTCCAAACACATCCACAAGATTTCCCTAGGAACCCTGTCATATGCCTTCTCTAAATCAATAAAAACCATATGCAAATTCTGTTTTCGTTCCCTGTAGCATTCCATTAGCTTACGGAGGAGATTTATCTCTTCTGTCGTGGATCTACCAAGTATAAAGCCAAATTGGTTAGCCGATATAGAAGCTGCTATCCGGACTTTATTCTCAATCACCTTCTCCTATAGCTTCGTGGTGTGACTTAGTAGTTTAATGCCTCTATGGTTGTGATAATGTTGGATGTCCCCTTTGGCCTTGTATAATGGAATCAACCTACTCAATCTCCATTCACCTGGCATTTTGGCTGACTCGATGATCACATTAAAAAACTGAACTAGCTACTCAATACTAACAACTCTTATTCTCTTCCATACCTCTATAGGGATCTCATCTGGCCCTACTACCCTTCCGCTCTCCATCTCGCTCAAAGCATTTGTAATTTCTTCCTTTATGATCCTTTCACACCGAGACCAATTATGAAAATGCTTCGATATGGAGGGGGGTCATCTAACTCTATGTTGTCCAAGATGCCTTCATTATACAGGTCAAAAAAGTATCTCTGCCATCTACTCTTGATGGCATGGGCATCCATGAGTACCTGCCCTGCTTTATCTCGTATACAACAGACTTGGTTGAAATCTCTCGTCTTACGTGCCCTATCTCGTGCCAACTTGAAAATTTTTTGTGCTCATATCAAAACCTGTCCAAAAAACATTAAACCTTTTCAAAAATCTCCATAACATTCTCATTCCAAAAAATTTGACCAAGGCACTAGGAGATGAGGAGTGGAGAAGTGCTATGAAAAGTGAGACGGATGCACTCAAAAAAAATAAAAAATTGAGAGCTGGTGGAATTTCCTAAAGATAAAAAATTGGTTAGATGCAAGTAGGTTTTTACAATAAAATATAGATTGAAAGATACAAGGCTAGGTTAGTTGCCAAAGGTTACAACCAAACCTATAGCATAGATTACTTAGACATATTTGCACCAGTAGCAAAGATGAATTTTGTTAGGATTTTATTATCACTAGCTGCCAACTATGGTTGGAACTTATAACCATATGATGTTAAAAATGCCTTCCTCCATGGAGAACTAGAAGAAGAAATATATATAGAAGTTATACCTAGATTTGAATCTCAAAAGGGCTTGGTGTGCAAATTAAAAAAAGGCTCTTTATGAACTAAAACAATCACTAAGAGCACGGTTTAGGAGATTCATGAAGGCTATGACAAGATTCGAGGATAAGCAAAGTCATGGAGACCATAGCCTAGTTTTCAAACTTTCAAAACCTAGGGAAGTAACAGTACTATTGGTGTATGTGGATGTCATCATAGTCACTGAAAATGATAAAGAAGAAATGCTGGTGTTAAAGGAAAATTTATTAAAAGATTTTGGTATTAAGGAGCTGCAAAAGTTGAAATATTTTCTAAGAATTGAGGTTGCATATTCAAGGAAAGGTATATTCATCTCACAACAAAAACATTTGTTGGATTTGTTAAAAGAAACAACAAGATTAGGGTGCAAACCAGCAGCTACTCCAATTGAGTTCAATCATGGATTGAGTGATACTATATATGATCAAGCAGTAGATAAAGGAGCTTATCAAAGGTTAGGTAGAGAATTAATATATTTAACACATACATGACCAGACATTGCCTTTGCAATAAGTATAATAAGTTAATTTTTCATAACCCTAAAGAAGTAAACTTTAAAGTTGTACACATAATTTTACAGTATCTAAAAAGTAGTATAGGAAGAGCAATTTTATTTAAAAGACAAGAAAAGATTACACAAGAAGCTTACAAAGATGCATAATATGCAAGTTCTCTAAGGTTATTGCATTTTTATGGGAGGAAATTTGATTTTATGGAAGAGCAAAAGACATGTGGCAAGATCAAGGGTAGAATTAGAATTTAGAGCAATGGCTTTAGGGATATGTGAGTTGCTTTGGTTGAAAATAGTTATTGATTACTTAAAATTTAAATGGGAAGTTCCTATAAAATTATATTATGATAATAAGTCTGCAGTTAACATTGCATGCAATCCTATTCAGTATGATAGAACTAAACATGTGGAAGTTGACAGATATTTTATGAAAGAGAAATTAGACAATGGCATAATGTGCATAGCCTTCATCTTATCAAAGAAGCAAATGGCTGATATTTTGACAAAAGGACTGTTTTTGAAGACTTTATTAGCAAGTTAGGAATGAAAGTCTCATTCCTTGAGAGGTAATGTCCATATTATGAATAGGAAATAATTAGTTAAGAGGATTTTACGGGACAAGATTATTAATTAGGTATATATATATAATTGCAGGATTTTGGATTGAGTGATTATGATGATGATGATATATGCTATAATTAGTTATATGATTTTGTATATCCATAATTTTTAAGATATATTTTAAAGACATCTCCTGTATATACTCTTGTAAACTATTCAAGTAAATAAAGAATAGAATTATCCTGCTTTTCAATCACCCCATTTGATCTCCAAATAAATGAATTTTGGACTCCTAAAATTAATTTATAAATTAAGTATACTCGTAATAAAGTCAGCTCCTTAAGCATTATGTATATTTTAAATTCAGTTGACCAGCACTAGAACAAAGATTACAATGAATGTTTCTAATGAGCAAATCAAATCGAACAAGTTACCCTTATAATAATTAGTAGTCCTACGGTAACATGGAAAGACTAGACAAGGGGAGAGGAAAGAGAGCTCTTCTGAAACACGACAGACACATGAAGGCGGTGGCAAAAGCTTTCTCCTGAAATTTCGTTTGTAACATGTCCTTAACTGGACATTTATACATTCTCGAAGGTTTTGTTGTGCAGTCATCTATAAAGTGAATCATAAATTTCAAGCAGACTTGAGAGTAGATGATGCTTAACTGGTTGTCCACTGCAGATAAAACCATATTATTCATTTTGCACTTGATCTCTAATCCATTTGGTTGCAACCCATTTCTCCCCTTTGACAACAGGACAGCTTCCATGAAGTGATGTCTGCAGAAATAATAGTCTTTTTAAGATCAGAATTACAAGGAAGTGAGAATAGAATTTCTGCACTCTGCATGATTTTTTGTTGGCAATGATTAGAAATCACATGAACGAGTGTCACTTCTGTGTTATAACATGCATTTTGTTCTTGGCCGTACCTGAACAGTTACTGTCTAAATTTGGGCTTCACTTAGATTCACATCAATAAAACAAGGACAAAGTTTTAAGCCAATAGTAGAACACAGAATCTTCTCAAACATTCTAAATTCAAAGGACACAAAGGATTTGAATTTTTTTACAAGTAGAATGCTAATACTAGAATATGAGTTGTTCGGTTTGAAGCTTTAGAATCGCTACAGGCAGTTTATCCAGAAGTTCTCCTACAATTTTCTCAAGTCACTTGAAAATAGTCAAAACAAAAAATAAAGATAGATAAATCAAGAAATTAGTTAAAATTACCCGATCAATTGTACCGTTCGGAAGCAGAGAGTAAAATAATAATCCATCGCCTTGCTGAGGCTTCACTTTTATGCCAATACAACTTTTATAATCATACTTGGAAGTAATTTTTGCACCATTCTACAGCAAAATAGCATTTTAAACATTAGTGACTAAAGCATTAGTCTGGTATAGCAATGAGAGTAAGAAGTGTTGTCATTTACCTCAAAAGGAAACATGGTTTCTCCGCCCTCTTCTACATCAGATAAATACAACAAAAAAGAAGCAATCTGCACAATTGTTAGTGCACAAAAGCATCATCAGTTTCAAGAGTATCGCCAGAATAACAAAATTTCCTTAGATCCGCCAGAATTCAAAAAGAAGAAAACGGATAGATGAAAATTGTTTAGTATTAACAGTTCTATGTTACCATGTCACTTATTTCACAAATAGCTTTGCTGCTATAAGAGAAGATGATGTCAAATAGAGGACCAACAGTAAAGTGCCAAAAATACTCTCACAGATAGTCCACAACAATATAAATAATTCTAGAAAAGATTTTCTGCATCATACATGGATGCTAAAATGGATGATAAGAAAGGACCACATATGATAGAAGAGAACAATATGTTTAATTTGGAGAAAAACTAAAATTCCATATTATTATTCCTGCTAGATGCCGATGGCAATGTCACAAAAGTTGCTGCTACAATCTTTTTTCCTAACATAACATCAGAGGAAATATAATTCCACAATGCCAATATTCTCAGCTTCATAACAATTATGTGAAGTTCATTTTCGTTTTTTAAACATTGGCTTGAACCATCAACATGGAAACTAAGGTAACCAAATCATAACTTTTTTATGTGAAAGCAATGGAAAAGAGTTCCATCGTTGGTCCTTTGTTTCATAAAATGACAACGAACATACAAGTAATAATCCAGAATGCTGATGTGCGGTAAAGCTGAAATCTAGATATTTATCTGAATGAAGAAAACAAGTTCTAAGCCAAAGGACAAAAAGAGGGGGAACAAAATCCTTACATTAAAATGCATATGGTTCCATGTAAGTATTACTTAAGGCACCAAATTTCCTCAGTGTTGAAATTCACCATTCCCACAGAGAAGTATATACACCAAACATGGATTAAAAACAAACTAAATATTCAGGAAAAGACAAAGATGCTTGTTGCTCACCCTTTGACTCGTTTGTGGACCATATTCAGCTGGGTTAAATGAATCGTAATGTGAATCATACTTCTGTCCAATTTCGTAGCGCAAAATATTGAATGACTGCAAAATGTGATATCAATCACAAAATGGATAATACTACTGGGGATTCCAACAGAAAAAGCTCTAAACTACACATTAACTAGCCAAGTAATGAAGTCAAATCATACTGTTAAATTTTTTTTTCTGGAAGCCAACCACTCCAAAACAATACAGAGAACAAACATGGCTCAACGAGGTTAGACAGTGAGCCGAAAAAAGAAACGAGATTAAAACCCACAAGTAGACGATATGAAAAGTATCAAACTTTTTATTTAAGTTACTGTAAGCAAATAGGCATGGAAGACCAAATGATGCTATGCTGATAAATTCCTGGAAATGTTAAAGGCAGAATCTGAAGCCAGTCTCTAATCTTTTGCAAAGTGTTATATAATTTGATTTCATATACTATTTTCAAGAAACAAATACAAGCAAGGGTACAGGAGAAATGGATGCTGCAATACCAATATAGGTTGCAGGTTGGTGATGGATGGCATTGTTATAGCAAAGTCAACAAACATATCTGTTCAAACTCCCTTCTATCAATTTACACAATTAACTCTTGATACAAATACAAACTGCATAAAACAACCTAAAGTATCAGAAGATACTTACCTCTCCATGGGACCTAGGGATCATCGTGGCCTTTGAAATTTTGTGCTCGATCAACTCCAGAACTCCACTTTTATCTTCCGAAGCACTAAGAAATGTACCTGAACTGTTGGAAAGAGTGTTAGCATCATGGGAACAAGAGATCCATTTAGAAATATGAGATTAAATGCATTCTGAACAACTGATGACTGGAACTGAAAAGAGATACCTTGTTCTTGTCCCCTTAGTGCTCTCAGCAGTCTCTCCCTTCCGCAGAGCTAGAGCAGAGGGTCTTAGCCGCAACTTTGCCATATCAATTATGGCTTCGCATTGATCTGGAGTCGCAAATCCTGGAAAATAAAGAGCTCTTGGTTTCCAACTCAAAACCTACAAACAATAAGAGTGAAACAGTAATCAGCAGTGACGTTTGAATTTATCAGAATTGTAATCCAATCATTCTTTCAGTAGCAAAAGACTGATTTTTTACTTAGATGACACTTTCCATCTTTCTATGGATCAAATCTATTTTCGATGGTCAATCAGTAATACGCCACCAATGCGCCTTTTACACTGAACTTAGTAATCTCGCTTTCCACGAATACCCTTTAATCAGTGCACTTTCTATTTATCATTCAATCCTAGCATAGCGCACAATCCAATCCACTACGTTCATTCTTATATTCAACCAATTGATCCAAAGTCTAAATAAAAATTCTATATAACTAATTATGACTCTGCTTGCAAAAAATAAAAAAAACCTGGAATGGAATTGATTCAACAGAAGCTTCTCCGGTAACGCCATGCGGCATCGGACGGTGCTCCTTCGCCAACACGGACTCGCTCTCCAACATTTCAAGCCTCCTCAGCCTTGGTCTTATAACAGGCGCATCCTACAATGCACACGATCAATCAAACAGCAAACCACCTCAAATCGCACACATAAGCATATGATTGAAAATACCTGAGACAAGAGAGTCGAGGCGTAGAAGCCAGCAAGGAAGAAAAGAGAACACAAGGCCAAAACCACCGGTAACCCAAGTTTTGACCTGGAACGCTTCGTTTTGGTTTTCATTTACTGGGTTTCGTTTGTTTGCTTCCTTCTTTCCTTATGGCGGATCCTGGTTGTAATTTGGGATATGATAATTGAGGTTGATGGTTGACAAGTAAGGAAATGGTATTGGGTATTGGTTTCTGAAGTGGGTTGTTTTTACCTAATTTGTGGTTTTTTGATTGTCTCCTTTTGGGGTTGCTCCGACGAAGAGGCGGTGGCCGAAAAGCGTTGATGGTGGTCTGATGGTTTAAATTTCCTTTCCTTTGTTTACGTCTAATATTTCGTGGTAGTTTTGGTGTTAGGAGTTGGCGTGTTTCTGTCTTGACTAGGAATCCATTAAACCTGAAGGCGCCAGCTGTGTATATGATATTTGACTTCCTACAGACCATTTATAACTGAAGCATGTTTTAATTTTATGTGTCAATTCTTCACTTCAATTTTCAAATCAAATCAAATCAAATCAGAAACTCCCCTTTATCTTAAAAAGGGATCGAAAACCCGAAATGAATTCATAAGTTGGAGTGATCCGAAGCTTGAAGATAGCTAGCTCGAGCGCAAGCCCAATCCAACTATAAATATTCTCTCTCTCTCTTTCTTATTCTCCATCTGTTACTCTTCGCTTATCACTTTTCTTTTTTTACTAAACTCTGTATATTAGTCCCAAAGTCCTCTCTTTAACTGCTCCCTTCTCTTCTCTCTGCAGTCTATTGTCCCCCCCCTCTCTCTCTCTCTCTATTATCAATGCACTCTCTACTCTTTTCTCACGGCAAGCTCATGTTCCAAAGCGACCTCGATATAGCCTGGTCTTTATTTCCAAGCACCTCCACCATCTCTACCTACTATTCAAATCTCGAGTGCTTCACCAATTCCATGCCATTATTCTTTCGCAACCGCGCCTAGGTTCTAAGGCGGAGGAACTGAAGGAAACCTTTGTAACTTTTCTTCTTTAGATTCTCAACGATGATGAGAAATCTACCAGATTGGGTGGCTGAGGGAAAATTACGTTTTTGATCGGTTTGCTTGATTATAACAGCAACCAACATTTGATTAGTTGTTAATGGTATACGGAAGTTAGTTGTTTTCAGTCCTTTTTTCAGTTTTCAATTAAAATTAAAATAAAAATAAAAATAAAAAATGTTTAATTTCATAATCTTTTTTATTTTTAATTATAATATTAAATTTTAATTAAATTATTTTAATATATCAAATTACACTTTTAAGTTAATTAATTTTTATTATGAATAGAAATAAAATGTATATATATATATGTAATTAAAGAAATTTACACATCAATTTTATATAATAAAAATTTTAAATTTAAATTATTCTAATTAATAAAATATGTTCATTATATTATAATATTACAAAATATAATAATAGTATCACTTAAAAAAGAATCACAAATCAATTGGAACTAATATAATTATTCTACATTTGTTTAATAATTTCATTCCGTTTTTAATACATACTTTGAAATTATACCGAGGTAATATTATGTTTCAATTGAGAATTTATATCTTTATTTATACTTTTCCTAATTTGTTTCTCCTTTTAACATAATTGTCAAATAATTCATCCCATTTTTAATACATTCTAATATAACTATGTATAACAAAATATAATAGTGATATCTTTTTTGTTTCTTCATACCATAACTCAACATAGTGGAAAGTATATGGAATATTATTTTTAGAATGCCAAAATATCTTTCAATAGCGTTTACTAGTGAAAAATGCTTGTAATTAAACAATTCTCGTGGACTTTGAGATTTTCCTCTTTCTTTATAATCTCACAAATAATATCTATCATCTTAATATGGTGAAAGAATTTCAGGCATATTAGTATAACTTAACTCAACCTAATAGAATTCACCTAACATATATTGAACATAATATTAAAAAACTATTAAAAATTAATCATAATTACTATATTTATTTAAAATAATGTAATACCATGTGGAGTTATAGGAAATTAGTTCATTAAATTTATTATTATTTTTAAAAGAATTCGAGAGTCATTTACAATACCTTCTCATCCAACTATTGCGGATGTGAAACACATGTCAAATGAACTGCATCGTATAACATTTTAGGCTAGATCAATTCTTTTACCCCTATATAGTATTTGTTCATTGATTGGAACATATGCATCAATAAGTATGCCATTTATTGCTCTTATACAATCCTAAAAAATAAAATTAAACTATTAAAATATTAACCATAAGGATATAATGAAAATAGTAATTAAGGATATGAATATACCTAAAAATTATAGAAAGAAATTTGAATTATGTTGCATCTTAACATGTGTATTGATAAAGGATGGTGGAGTAACAATTCTTTTTGTAAAACAATTAACTACATATAAGACTTTGCAAAATTACTTCAAAATTTTCCAAATTAAATGTTAAAAGCGCTATAAATTGACTCTATTTATCTCATTATACAATGTAGTCATCAAGAAAATTATTATTTATTCCTCCACAATCATATGAATTGTTAGCATTTAAGTCTGATAAACCCTTCAACTCATCATATAAGCTTAAAAAGATTGTCTTGCTCATTCTTAAGGTCTCATAAGTCCTTACAGGATTCCTATTCAAAAGTTCTAATACTAAATCATAACCCAACAAACTAGAAGTTTTGCATGATTACTTATGTAAATGAAAATATTTGTTCTCTTTCTTAGCTAGAGATATAATTACCTTCATTAGTTCATCATCATAATCTGATTCAAAATCTGATAAGGAAGACATGAATCTACAATACTAACAGTAAATAATTAGTAAAATATTTAAATATAAATACTAAAATGACTATAAAACCCGATGACTATTAAACATAAATTTAAGAAGTTTATATCAAACATTCGGTGAAAAATTTCATATCAAATATTCATATAAAACATATATTTAAATTGTTCAAACCAAGGAATAATTTTTAATATAAAGGTGTCTAATCCAGTAAGACTTTAATATGCAATAACATTAAGATATAACTAAAGAGACATAATTTAACTTCCTTGCATCTATCATCGATATAAAGTGAAGCAAGATGTTATTTCACTGCTTTTCCATATTGTTCACTCTCAACAACTCAATTCATCTTAGGAACTCAAACATTTCATCATTATATTAGTGTCTTGATCAATTGATGAAACTCCAAATCCATTCTTTAAAATGGAGGATGTTGCAGCCAATTCTTTTCTCATGTAAATCATTCCTTATTTTCGATTATTCACCGATTATGATCAAAACCTCTATTAAAATGTTAAAAGTGCATCTTCTTTGCCTTATTCTTCTTAGGAGATTTCATTTTCTTAGAAGGAGAACTTGCAACTTGATCTTTTTTCATTATATGATCAATCTTTATCAACATCAATTTTATGTTCCTATTCTGTTCTATTTAATGGTGATTTAGTTAACACATCTACATGCAAACTAATTTATAACATTTTTCTTGAATCTATGAGCCATTTATGAACCTACAATGATGAAAATGAAATATAAAAACAAAAGTTATACAATATGATATATTAATAAACAAAGACATAATTTATCTTAAATAGATTTTTCTAATATTCATTTGTAAAATTAACTTCACCAGTGAAAGAGTTGTAACAGATCTCTATTTCTTTAAGTAAGTTCATCAAATTCTTTAATCTAGTCTTTAATGCATTATACTTATTTTTTAACCAAACATCAATATACTCTTTATTGAATTTTTTTTGAAGACCTGACCTTATATTCTTTCAATCATATTTAGAAAAGGTAGTAGTTATTTGATTTCCCTTTTTCACTTCTTTAACCATTAATGAGAATAAATACATCTCTATATCAACATTCCATATTCCAATATTTTCATTTATTTCCACACAATCATTGGAATCGTTCATATTGCTTAAAGCTTCCATCACTATAAGTAATTACAGATGAGTGACAATAGAAATATATTGGACATAACTTTTAAGTATGCTAAAAAATATTCACTAAAACTATGATAAAATATATTAGACATAACATTCAAGTATGTTAAAAGACTATGACATACAAACAATGTGACAATTTCAATGTAATAACAAGATAATGCATAAAGTATTTGGAGAAGTTAGCCTTTTATAAATTCATATTAATAAGTGAAAAAATGTGTAGAATAGTATCCAATCAAGTATTGCAATATGCTAATCATCAGAATATCTCATTTAAAAGGAAGTTCGAATCACTTTGGGTATTGGAGCATAATAGGTTTGTTGTAGCACCTCACTCTCATAGGGCATATCCCCGAATGTACTAACGGTATTTGAGAATAGACTCTATAAGAATGGCATGCTACGACAGTCAATCAAACTCATTACAAATTTTGCATGCATCACATGCATGTTTAGAAAACCAATAATCAATTTCGACTCATTTTATTCATAAACATTTCTAATCATAAGTGTCATAAATACTAAACACATCATCAGAATTTTAGTAATCATTTGGGCCCATTACGATTACAAAACGTGTTTAGTCATAACTGTTATTACAAACTAAATTCACGTATACATTGTACAGAATTCATATATACATATTCAACAGTTGCAGAAAACAAAACTTAATACAAAAAGACTGAAGATATATGTAAGTACAAACTGATCCCGACCCTAAGCTCATGTTTAAATTCTGTGGCTATACTCCAATTTGTTTAACTTGATATCTCCTCTGAGCCTGAAAGAAAGCGTTGTAATTTTGGTGAGTTTTGCAAACTCAGTGAGCAAACTATCCTCAATGGGTTCACTTATAGCAACACAGAACAATTCATATATTCATATTCATAGACAATTCACATATTCAGAATTTGCACATCATTTCACACTTCCGTTTCGGAACAATACATTTATCTCAATTCAATTATTCATTTAATACACATCAATTTATTTATATGCAATGCACATGTGACTCACTTTCATTTGTTACTTTGTTATGAGCGAGTGCCTTTTAACTGTTCCATATCCATTGTGGATACCGGGCTCGTTAATAACTATCCCATATCTGTTGGGGATACCAAGCTCATTATACATAGTGAGCATTTGGCTCTTATTTACATTATGAGCTTTAAGCTCTTTTTTGGTGGCTACTTTGGTCATAACTACCTTTATCCGATCATGCATATCATGTAATGAAATGCATGAATTCACGTATATGCACTCGATCACATTTATTCAATACACATTCACTTTTTCGCACTTTCATCGGATCTATATCCGGCATTCAATGAAACGTTGAGAACACTTATTTCTTTCTCATTCAAATTCAATGAAGCAATTCCAATAAATTCACATTTATGAAATTCCTTGGACTATTAATATCCAAAATTATGGCAATCACATCATAATCAGTTTAATACAGAAATTTAAACAGAATTAATCAATCATTATGAGACCATTTAGGTCAACTCACAGTACGCTTCAGATTAGTATTTACTTCTATGATCCGGAAACGTCTAGACGGTGAAGTTGAATCTTGTATATCTATGTTCAAGCAATACACACATTGTACACATTACTAAATTGTACAATCTCATAAGCATTATTCATATACATATATATATGTGTGTAATGTATAACGCATGCTCAATTTGACTATCCTGGGTATGTTTCCTTAATCACATCTCTTGACCATTTAAACATTATCATTTGTATATATCAAGCTTGCACTTAGGTTCATAGCTCAAAGAACTTGGTTATTCTATTACCATAATTCAATCATTCATCATTTCTTTTCTAGCACCATATAATCACATAATATTCAAGTTCTCATTCATTCTTACTTAATACACATTACTTATCTTATTTGAATCACATTAGCATTCATAGGGTCACTTTCATCTTATAACATCTTTAAATTTCCAGAATTTGTCTCATTGATATCAATCATCCATGCTTAAGTTATAACCTTGATTATCACCCTAAGTATATCACACATTTAATCAATTAATCCATCATCATACTAGGTTCATTTCAAGCCTAAATGCATCATAGGTACCTTATCATTCATTGTTTCGAACATCACATAAAGGAAGGAGAATTCACATTAATGGCCATTCCCACAATTGTAGGCTAAGCCATCTGTGAATTTCCAGCCCTCCCGCGATCATGGAAGCATTCCCACGATTGTTGGTTATGTAAATTCCAACATTCCTGCTATCTTTCTTCATGTTTTCCAGATTTTCAACTCTCATATGTTACAACCAAACCATCTTATGCTCAATTAATCATTTCTACTTTATTTCTCCATCATTCTCACCTTATTTCCAACTTAGAAACATTCTTGAAAGACATCATAAATCAATGTTCATCTTATATACAAAAATAGGACATCCAAGTATCCATACATTCATCAATGTTTCAGCTCACATTCAATTCCATTATCAACTTCACTTTATCTTTAAACTATCATCTTATTTCCTCTCTTTTCAAGACACTACACTTGCCTTTTCTTTAATTTCAAAGCTCAATCTATTTTCTCATATGACAACTTATAACTTACATTACTCATATACCTAAAATAGCACATATTTAAATCATTCATTCAATCTCATTTTTGCCCTTGTCTATTAACATAAAACAAGTCATATACATATCTCTTTATTCATCAATTATCAACTCTCATTCTAATACCAATTTCACTATTAATCATTCATAAAATAGTACATAACCTATTTTTCATCATAAAAACAAAATATGACATGAATATGTCCATTTATTCTTCCTCGATGTAGTATAAAATCAACTCCATTTTCATTATCATTTAATCTCAAACTATCATCACATATGTTTATATTAAAACAACCTATGAAGATTTCCATTCTCTATCCATGTTACATATATTTTCAACATCATTTCTTCTCTTAAACTATCATCAAAAACATGTCTATTGAGCAAGTTATGAAGAACAACACATTACTTACTTGATTTATCAAAGTTTCTTCAAAATTTACAAGAAACCCTAATCCTTAAGCTACATGATCATCATTATGGAGGGTGGGAGTAGGTTTGGTTTCTTTTAGTAACAAGATGGAGAAGATAACAAAAATGGAAGTAATAAGTGAAGGATCAGAGCAAAGTTCACGATGGTGAGAGTTGTAGGTGTCTTAAATGGAGAAGAAGAAATGAATAAGATGAAGAACAAATGAAGAGAGAGCATTTAGCCAAAAGTGAAGAACAAATGAGAAATGGTATTGCAATTGAAAGTAATGAGAGTGAGGTGTGTGGCAAGTGGCATGACACTTGTCACTTGTCACTTCTCACATGTCCTTCTCTTGTGGTTTCCAATGGGTTCTTTTTAGTAACTAGTCCATTTGTGTCTAATTTCTAATCCAATTGTCTCTTAATTTTCTATGATATTTGTCAATAAATCCTAAAGTCACTTATCAATAATTTCTACTACCATTTGATATTTATTTTTACTTCCATTTATCAATTTTTTATGCCACTCGACATTTTTCTATATCTAAAAATACCCATAATTTCAGAAATCTCCCAAAATTTCACCAAAAATTATAAATCAATAATATAATTCACCAAATCAATTTTTAAGACATAACATTCACTAATCACATAAAAATCATTTATACCCCTGAATATGTCAAATGAGCGCATAAATAGTCATTACAATGTATATAAAAATCAATTCGCACGAGTGTGTGTGTATGTTGCTGATATGCATAAGCATGTAATGCACCTTATAATTTCTCAATAATGGTTCTCATGTACAATTATCTAGGGTTCTAACCGTTAGTATAGGAAAATAGGATACTATAATTATCTCTCCCTTAAGAAATTTCATCCTTAAAATTCTTATCTGATTGATCTAATTGATGGGAGTATTATTTTCTCGTATTCTCCTAAGCATACCCCACATATGTAACACGGTGTGAATTTGAGACATCTTTGTTGATAATACTAACTTATAAGTAAATGGTCTTATTCTCTCAATAATTTCATGTGGACTAATATATTTTTAGCTTTGTTTTCCTTTATACTAAACCTCAGCATACCCTTTCTAAGGTGATACTCTCAGATACACTTTATCTTTCTCTCGATATTCCATATCTTTTTGATGTTGATCAACCTAACTCGTTTGTCTTTCTTGAGTCACTTAAATTTTGCTATAGATCAATTTTCCTTATCAATAGTATCTTGATTCAATTTTGGGCCTTTAATAATCCTTAGGCCCTCTTCATCCCAATATAAAGGCAGATGACTCAGTCCATCATATATCGCCTCATATGGTGTCCTACCGATAGTACCGTTGTAATGATTGTTTTAATCAAATTCAATTAGAGCTATATATTGATCCCATGCTCCTAGGAACTCCAAAACATAAGCTCTAAGCATATCTCCAATAGTTAAGATTATTGGCAAATCAAACATTTAGTCACACATTCAGCCACTTGCTTCTTCATCCTTAGCTACTAAATATTGTTTTAGCGTATTACTACTAGGATGTATAGCATAGGTTGCTATGTATGCTTCCTCCAAAATCTCTTTTATCAATCTTCTATATCGGGCACACATACTCCTTACTTCAACCACAAAGTATCATTTTCCAATTCAAACTCAAAAGTTGGATTCACTTTCAATTTCTCAATAAGATTCACTAATTCTGAATCCTCACTTTAGGCTTTTCTAATCCTTTCATGTGAAACTGATCTTAAATTCAATACAGCTAATAATATTTCATTTTGCCCTAAATTTAACTCGACATTCTATGCTCTTTATTACACTAGATTTGGTAAACTCAATATCTGAATTTGAACTACACCGTTATTAGATTTTCTGCTCAATGCATCAGATACACATTAGCTTTACTAGGATAATGCTCATTTATACAATCATAATCTTTAAGTAATTCTATCCACTATATTTGTCTCATATTCAACTCTTTCAAACTCAATAATTTCCTTAAACTTTAATTATTTGTATAAATTTGAAATGTATCACCCTACATATAATGTCTCCAAATTCTTTCAAAGCAATTTTGATTGCAGTAAATTGTAAATCATATGCCAAGTAATTAAACTCATGAGACCTTAACTGTCTTGATGCATATGTAATCACTTTATCAAGCTGCATCAGAGTACATCCTAATTCCGAATATGAAACATCACTATATATTACATAACCTTAAGATCCAAATGGAATATCTAACACTGATGTTGTAATTAGTCAGTGTTTTACTTCCTTAAAATTCTTTTTACATTCATTAGTCCATCTGAATGGCATATTCTTCCTTAGAAGTTTTGTCAAAGGGGATAAGATCAGTAAAAACCTTTTGATAACCTATGGTGGTATCTAGCTCATCCAAGAAAACTCCCGATCTCATATATATACCTCAGAGTTTTTCAATTCATCAATACCTCAGTTTTCTTTGGGTCTACCTATATGCCCTGTCCAGATACTATATGACCTAAAATACTACTTGACCAAGCTAAACTTTACACTTACTGAACTTGACATATATTTGTTTCTCCCTTATGATAAGAAAGACTAACCTCAAGTGTTCAAAATGTTTTCTTTACTTTTCGAATACACTCAAAATCTCATCTATGAGCACAGTCACTAATTGATCCAAGTAAGCTCGAAACACTTTATTCATTAATGCCATAAATGTTGTCGGGGTGTTTGTCAACCTAAAAAGATATTGCCAAAAACTCAATGTGCCCATATCTGGCCCTCGAAATTCTTAAGTAACTAATTTCTTAGATGGGGTAATGTTATCTCATGTGTTTCGCAATCTCTCAATCGTCTTCTTTTCTTGAATGATTTTCTCCATTCATTTGATTTCCTATAATTTCTTATTGACTTATTCTAATGTAAGAGCATTCTTACTAGTTTCTCCACATATTTCAATTTATTTACAAGTCTCAATTTTTTAAACATAAACGTCAAATCTAACTTATACAGCTGAATATGCTATTATATAGTACATTGTGGACCTAAGTTCCTTTAGCAATAGTAACAACATCTTCTCAAATTCATGAACCTAATAATATAGTTGGGAAGCTTTACATCAAATAGAATGTGTGCACTCCCTGTAGCATATTCAACTTCTTATGCCTGAGTCTCATTTCTAGCTAACTCCAATATTGACTTCTGATTTATTCAATAGTCATTCATTTCTAGAAATGAAACATTTTATGTATATGATATAATTCGATGAAAGTCTCTATCAAAAGAAAGTTTCTTCCCTCAATCATATGTACTATTTACATAAACCTTATCAGTAAACTATATTCATCATTGCTTTAAAGCCATTCATAATACCTCAATAAGATCGATTTCAACTATTCATAATATCTCAATAAAATCAATTTCTACCATATCATATATGATCAGAATATTCTTTATAATAAAGCTCAGTGAAACAGGGGGCATAATCATTTACTCTTATACTTTGGTATGTACCATCAAGATCATTACATCTTATCTAGAGATGTATTTCTGACAAGTCACCAATTAATATCTTACGCTAAGGATACCTTAATCTAAATTGATTATAGAAAACATTTCTCCCTTTATGCCTGCCCACGATCGTGACATATTCGAATAATCTCAGCCACGATTGTGAGGACTATGCCATGATCATGCCCTACTTCTTTTTCCTACCTTTTTCCTTAAATTCATCACACAAAGTAACATCATTTACACTGTCAATTTATCCTCAATTGATCACTATAAATGTTTTCATGTGCTACTTTAAGTCATCATAGAATTTTAACTGTAGGAACTATGACTAAAAAATATTCAATAGGTCATAGATCACTTCTCATATCATCTCCAAGCATATAATACGTAAGTGTTTAAAAATATCACTTGTCAAGGTTGTTGGATCGAAAACAAAAAACATATTTGGTTTGGCTAAATGGTAGATTTCAAAAACTTTTTCCAAAATCACAAAATAGCAGAAGTGTAACACCAAATCAACATGCTTTAATCCATATATGATACGGTATAAGAAAAATAAATAAAATAAGAGCAAGATCGAAAATTGTTTTTACCAACTCCTTGCTATATCTTTGACTCCTCACTGTTGTGTCCTCAACCAATTCGATCTACCACTTGTTCTCCTTGGACAACTTGATTATCAAGATCCTTTGGTGGGAAAGGAGAAAAAAAATTAGATAGCAAACCTTTTTCTATATTTGGCTAGTTCAAAAGAACAACAAAATTGAGACTTTCTCTATTGATATAGCCGATTATTTTTTAGAACAAAAAGAGACCTTCTCTTTTGCTATGTTCGGCTACTGTTTAGAGAATAGAGAGAGACCAAAATTTTCATACGTTAACAGTATCAAAGCTAAAATGAAAACTCTCCTTACAAGTACAACACCTTTCAGTTTTTTGAGAGAATAAAGAGTCAAAATGGAGAGACCAATGGTGAGCTGCCAATTACGTTAATGGAGAGCTCAAAAAACTACACCCTTCATTTAGCATCAAAGCCAAATTAATTGTCTTCTTTCAAGTCCAACACTTGGACAATTGTATGGAGAGAGTGGATGTTTAAAATCCATGCACGTTTACATACTAAAAACCATCCATCAAAACCATTGAAGGATGAAGTGCATTACCAACCCACTCACTTAATCTTTAATGATAGTGGAGAGCAAAACCAATGCATTTTTCCACACATGGACGTTATCTTCATTTAAGGTGTTTTAAAACACCAACCAACAAAACCATTTAATAAAGAAGAAGCATAACCGAATTCCACAACATTGTAGAATTCGATTTTGATCTATTTTATTAATAATTAGATTTTAATTCAATTAAACTAATTCATTAAATCAAAATCTAGCCTAATATTAAAAGTTCCTTAAGGATTATAATTAACAATTAATTAGTGTAAGCCCAACATTTAATTATAGGCTTAAACCCAATTTAATTAACTCTTAATTAAATTGTTCCGATCTTATTAGCCTGAATCCAATTCTTCCATTTCTCTCCAAATGGTCTCATTTTCTTTCCGATAATCTCCATTTATTTTTCTTGCTTTCCTTGATAACCTTCGTAGAAGCCAAGTGGGGAATCTAATTGGACTTAAATAATTCAAGCTCCAATAAGCCCATAATTAATTTAATCTCATTAGAATTAATTCAAAATTATTAACCAATTGTCATTCCACTAAAGGCAATTGGTTGAAATATTGAATCACTTAAAATTATAAGAAATTGTGTTTCAAAATTATTAATTCAATGTCCAAATGCAAACTCTATTATGAACCATATTATAGCCATCCACACAACAAATGATAAATTACCATTTTCCCCTTATGTTGGTTTTTCCTTCTAGATCTCTTGTCTCACTCTACATGGTGATTAACACACAAGATCTAATCTTGGTGTTAAGACTTGATGCGTAGCTAGTCCATCAAGCTACTGGTGCCAGTTTAATCACCAATCTCTGTAACACTATAAACTCTTTATTTGAGTAAATGTTCCTTAATGCATGTTTCAATTAATAATTCCAACATGCGAACAGTGGATTGATACCCAGTAAAAATTCATTATGATCATATCAAGAATTATAACGAAACATATATGAGTTCACCACTTATCAAGATTGTGGTCTGTAATAAACGAATGCTAAGGTGTATGTTTTAAGATTAAAGTAACGACCTACTTTATTCTTTAAAAACATACGTGATTCCAGATTCATTTAATGGTGCCATTACCAATAACCAACTACTATCATGATTTGAAACTCATCATTCCCTTGAAGTAAAATCCCTTACTTCCATGAAGGTTAATCGCAACACTGTAGTCTAAATCATAATCAAGCGATCAACTTGATTATTCGACTGTGAATCAATTAATTTTGATTCTAATAATTTACATGTTTCCCATACATCTTCATGTGTATATATATTACTTACAAAAGAACCTTTGGTACCTTATGACTAGTTATATTATGCTCATACAAATAAAACCAAACTCTTTTGTTTTA
>JAOTAY010000191.1:36220779-36232061 GCA_025629805.1 Erythroxylum baracoense
GTATAAAATGAACTCCATTTTCATAATCATTTAATTTCAAAACAATCACCATATATATTTCATTTAAAACAACCCATGAAGATCAAGTATATACTTACTTGATTTACCCAAAGCTTCTTCAAAATCTCCAAGAAACCCTAACTCCTTATATCACACGATCATCATAATGGAGGGTGGAATAGGTGGGTTCTTTTAGTGACATGAAGAAGAAATAGCAAGGATCTTGAAATAGTAAGGTAAAAGATAATGGCAACTCAAATCGTGAGTGTAGGGTTGGTGAGAAAATGTTTTGAATAGAGAAGGAGAAGTGAATAATGAAATGAAGAAGAGCATTTAACCAAAGAACCAGAAACGAAAACTAAAATAGTTGTCTTTCAATTAAGCCATATGTAAGTGAGGTGTGTGGCAAAGTAAGTGACACTTGTCACTTGCCACATGTCACCACCTTGTGGTCTCTACTTAGTCTTTTAAATAGCTTGTCCATTTGTCTCCAATTTCTAATCCAATTGTCTCCAAATTTTTAATGAAACTTGTCATTAAATCCTATTGTCACTTATCAAGAATTTCTACTGTCTTTTGACACATATTTCTACTACTATTTATCAATTTGTCATGCCACTCGGCATTTTTCCTATTCCAAAATACCCATAATCTTAGAAATCTCCCAATTTTTCACCAAAAATTCTAAATCAATATTTATACTCACCAAATCAATTTTGAAGACATTTCATTCACTATTCACATTATAATCACATTAAAAGCATTTATACTCAGAAAATGTCAAATGAGTGCATGAATAGTCATTGTAATGTGTACAAAACAATCAAATTCACATGTGTGTATGCTAATATTATGTATAAGTTGAAATGCATTTTTCTAATCTCTCATTGTTATTTCTCATTTATAGAAATCTAGGATTCTGACCCTAATTATGGGAAAACAGGATACTACATTTGTATATCTTGATTCTAAGCAAAGTTAATTTCCATTTAGAAGGAGAGAAGGAGTAGAATAGTATATAACGAAAAGTTGATTGTTCACTATATTTTTAAAGTAACTAAAGGATAATATGATAATTTACTAAAAATCAATGATAAGAAATTTACGACACATGAATATTTTGAGTCGAAGCCCTATAAGAAGAAAAAATGGCCAACCAAAGAGTATCATTTCCTAAATGCATATTCAAACAACTAGAACTATTTAAATAGGCTATAGTATTAAACACATGTTCAATTACCAAAGCCTTCCTATTTTTTTCTCAATAATTAAGGCATTTTTCAACTCTAAAATATCAAGTACAGTTTTCCTACTTTAATAGCCTACAAGTCAACCTTTTATGTACTCATCCCTATCTGATATACTCTCTTAAACATTATACTAGAGCTCGATAAAGATAAAACCTAAGTATTGCATTGCCTTAATCTATTTACAGACATGTCAATAACAAGCTTAAAAAATAAAATAAGTCCCCAAAATATGTTAATTATTCGAAAGGATGTTCTTACACGATGTTCCAATGTAGAACAAAAGAAGGCATATGTTTACCACCTTGAGATCTTATTAATCACACTAAAACAATAAGATTTATATTATTTTTATGTAAATCATAAAACTTCTATTTATCTTAACTATCATAACTTCTCATTATTTTTATTTTAAATCTCCTACCTTCTATCTTTATATATTCGTATATTTATAAAAACATGTTTATACATATTTTGTTATTTTCTTTATTTATCACTTAAAGTTTTTTATAATTTTCTTAGAAAAAATAGAACAACTTTCTGTAACCCCACTTAGAGTATATAAATATATGTATATGTCACTTTCTTTTATAGAGGTATGATTCGGTTCTTTTATTTTCTTATCTATATTTTTATTTGTTCTAAACATGTATGATGATAAGCATAGAAAAAAAAGCCACATTGATCAATAGTTCAAAATTTTATTTGTTTCTTCACTTAAAAAACCATCTTGTTTTGTAAAAAGCAAGACTTATGAATATCCAAATATCGTTATACATGGACATGAATATTAAACATTCAAGAAAACCATAGCTTGTTTTCTTTTTCTCTGTTAAATTTTCAAGCTCACACCTTAATATCAAGGTTTGTGTAATAAACATACAATCCCAAATGATGGTAAGTACGTTTTTTACAAAAATCATTTTGCATTTAGCTCCATATCAAAGTGGAGAAAATAAATACGTACCTTTTTATGAAAAAAGGCAGTTATATGGTCAAAGGCAAGTTCACATATGCCTACCTTTTTACTCATTAAGAAAAAATTTTAATTAATCTATTTGCTCAAAAATTTATGTTTAAATATATTGGCTTGAACATTATGCGATTTATAGCAATCCTACTGAATTTGTTTGGTAGATCAAATAAAGAATTTACTCTGTTTTTTCAAATGCTCATTAACTCCTTTTTCCCTATTTTTCACAAAACGTAAAGAAACTCATTATATTTCATATTAATTTATAAATTATCATCTCTAGAAGAATAAATTAATTATAGGTTATCAATTACTTATATCATTTAGTGATATCTTTTTGTATAAAACATTCAGCAAAACGCTCTTGGATATGAATAAAATTTTTAATCAAATAAAAGAAAAGATAAAAAAAGAACTGTGAAAAGATGCCTGCCATATTCATTTATGATGACAAGATAACATGAGCTTTTTTTTATTTAACTTATATTTCGACCACTAGTTTCATTATCTTTAAAGGACAAAGGACCATGTGCACAACCTGATCTTAATTTGTTATTTCAACAACCAAATCCAATTGAAATACTAATTGTAAAAAATATCAAATAAATATTCAAGGGCATTTCATAGTTATAGGATCCAAACAATGTGAGAAAATGATGTATTCATGCAATAAGATGCCAATCAAATGGAATATAGTAAACAATTATGACTCATATTCTAATAGTACTAAGAACTCTAAAACTTTCCCATTATTTCCTTGTCATTCCCATTATAGGTCACTCACGACAAATGATTTCAACAAAATCACTTACAACAAATAATTTCAACATAATTCAGGTCAAAAAAACATTGCAGGTCACTCATAACAAACAACCCAAGTAACAAAGAAGAAAATGAAGAGGATTTACAAATAGGTCACTCACGACAAACCAAACAATTCAACATACCTAGCAAAACAATTCAACAAAATTCAATAAAAATAAATTTTCAATAGAACCATACAAAGATTAAAATCAGTTTTCGAAAACTCACTTAGCAAAAAGACCAAGATCAGCTTTTGCAAGCTTTTTGAATTAATGGAAAGAAAAATTAGTAAATTTTTCAACAAGATTTGGAGAAGAATAAAAACACAAAAAAACATCTTACATTTTGTAGGAAAAAGTTCATAAAAACCCCATCTTACATTTTGTATAACAAAAAACCCAAAAAAGAAACACAAAAGAAAAAACATAAAAGGAAGCATAAAATAGAAAAAAGAGAGATATGGATAAAATAAAATCGTTGTGAGAGAGAGAGAGGAGAGAAGTAGATTTATACAAAGAAGAAGAGGTCTGTTGAACTAAATGCCTCAAATGTTCATCTCTAATTCTTGTACTTTTTGAAAATTCCTTCAATTTCTTTAATTTGACCTCTACATTCAAGTTGTAAAGCTTAAAGTGATTTCTATTTTAGTTGAGTCTCTTTTAACCTTCATAAGAATCAAGTAAAGAATTTCTTAGACTCTAAATTTACTTTCTAACCTCAAATTATGGCATTTGAATTCCTTTTCTAACACTATAGAAGGATTTTTCCATTTTGATCATCAACAAGGTTTGCCTTTCACTATCAAAATTTCTTTACCTACTAATTCTTTTCACCCATCCTTACCCTATTTGGGAGAAGTAAGTAAATTGAACTTCATTATAGAATTTTCTTTGTTTCAAGATCCTAAATTCTTAAAACAATGGCCAAAAACGTAAATTAATAGGCTAAGTGGGTGGATAGGTTATACCTTTATATCATTCAATCTAAAAGAGACAGGGCCTTTTGCAGTTAATAGCACATTCTAGGAATTCCATAGAATATCAACTCAACCTTGTACATGTTATTTTGAAATTTTAGAGTCCTTGTAACTCCTTTGTATTCCCTTTTAGTCATGCTTCAATCTCATTGAAAGATATGATCTTTATTACCAGATTAGCTATAATAAGGGAAGATTTTGTTTGATTAGTCGAGGAGACCCTTGGTTTAGACCCTGGTGCTTTTAGGTATTCTTTTTGGGTTGAAAAACATCTATGCTTCTTCTAAAAATCCCATTTCTGAAGACGAACAAGTCAAATTTATTTGGGTTATGCGGAATCGATTTATTTTCTTCCCTATCAATAACAAGCCCAGTTTAGAATTTCTCCATTTTTGTAAAGTGGTAGCTTTTGCCAAGTTTTTTGCTCCAGATTATGTTTTCTTAGGATTACTCTATAGGAATTTAACGAGATATCTTTCCAATCTTCCCTTGCATGACTTAAATTATGTGTTTGGTTTATCTAACTCTAAAATTTTACCTACTTCCCTGAACTCAAGGAAAGAGAAAGACTGCCTCTTTTGACCCTAGATTTTTCGATTTCTCAATCTTCTTCTGTGGCTATTTATTATAAACTTTTTCTTGTATATACCAATCATAGAGTTTTTGTTACTATTGCTGATAAAGCTCTAAAACCTAGCTATTCTATTACGACCTTAGGTTTTCAAGTATACCTCTCTTACCTCTGATTAGGCAACTTACCCTTTCTTTGTCAATTCCTCTTACTGTCTATTTTTTGGACTACTAAGTTGGAGTCCCTTTTAAGGTAAGTGTGATCAAAGAAAAGTTCGTTGGGCAAATCTTTGACCATTACCATGTTTGAAAGTGCAAGATCTTTACTACTAATGCTACTAATGCAAGCTTACCACTTTTGGTAATCAAAAATAGTATCTTGTTCGAATTTTGCCTTTCTTAAAGGTATTACCTTTAGTTTAAGTTTTTCTGACTCCTTAATATTTATTTCTAACTTTTATCATTACAAATTTTATAATATTAAATACTGAGAGTAGAGAAGAAAGTAAGCTTAATTCTAAATAAGAAGTGGCTCCAAATCCTATTCCCAAAATATAGCTTAAAGAGAAGTCTCTAACGATTCTAGTTCTAAAAAAGCTAAAAATCCAATCACAAAAAGTTATAATAGGAAGTCCACTTGTTTACCCACTAAACTACTTAAAGAAACTGAGACGAAAACTGTGAATAAAGATATCCTTCCTACAGAAAGGACTTCTTCCTTGCCTAAAAGGGTTGTTGAGGACATTAGTGATGGTATGGAACTTCCTTTTATTGGTTTTACCTTTCTTTCCATTGCGAATTCCACTCTTTATCTCCTTTTCGTAGATGATATGATGTCAGACCTTTCTTCTCCTTCCCTTCCTTTTGAACTAGAATTTGGACAAACCATGAATTCTCTTAAACTAAAAATCACTAAGGATACTTCCCTAGAGGTAAAATAAGAATTCCTTTATTCTACATACTAGTACATTAATATTTTAACAATTTTTTATTTTCTTGTAGGAAAAAAGATATATGGACCACAGCAACAACTTTAGAAGAAGTCTTCAACGTGAGTTTCGTAGATCTATCTCCTGACATTCCCTTTGGTAATGCACCAACATTCAATTTTGAGGAAATATTAAGAGTCAAAGACTCTTTGAGACTCACTATGCAATAAGAGTTATAGTTCCTAACTGAGATTAGTTCTTTTATAAGTATGTTGTTATATGATGGCTCTATAATTTAACCATATACTATTGGGAGACCTTTTAGCAAAGTTGAAAAGTCTTCGCTTCCTTTAATAAGTCTTGGTATAATCATGTCATGTGCTCTAAAAAATTAAACCTCTCACACCAAATTGAATGGATTATGATGCAGAGGAGATAAGAAATAAGAATTCCATGATCAAAATTTAGGAGGTAAAAAATAAGTTTGATTTTTGTAAAAGAATGAGGTTGTTGAGCATGAATGAGAGAAGCAAGAAGGTTTTAAACAGGATGGAAAACATATCAATAAAGAGTTTTATAAAATCAAATTGACATCTATGGAGTTATGGCAGTTATTGACGCTACAAAAGGATGAAGTAAGCTTCTGAAAATAGTAGGTCTAACAAGCTAAAGAGGACTAGGTTTCATATATCAACCAATAAGGTTAAAATTGGTTCTTTAACTTGGACCAACTTTGAACTTCTCTTGTTTCAAATTTTCAAACTTTTGTTAGTTTCAAGTGGCTTTTAAACTTTACCTGTGAATGTTTATTTTGAGCTAATGCTATTTGATTTTAGAGAATTAATTCATATTCCTTTATCCTCCAACCTTTCAAACAAGTTAGGTACATAAGGTTTTAAATACTTCCAATTAATGAAATGCTTGTGACATTTTCCCTTTAAACTAACTAACCAATATACATTACAACTTAAGACTTTATGAATTCTAAATTGCCATTCCTAATTTAAAAACCACTTACCCCATTCTTTGCTATTATTCCAGTAGTTAGGATCAACTTCCACACTAAATCTCCTTTTTGTATTTCCTACCAACGAATTCTTTTATTATAGAATTTTTCCACCTTTTCCTTTTGAATAATCATATTATTTAAAGCCTGAAGTTGCATTTAATCTAAATTCTCCAGTTCCATCAATATAGCCTCAAGAAACTCAGATTTTTCCATAATGTTTTGCTTGGTGATTTTCAAGGATGGTACTATTACTTCTATAAGAAGAACGATATCGTGTATATAAGTTAAAGTGAATGGGCTAATTCTTGTAGTAGTGTGTTTATAAATATGACATTCCCATAAGGTTTTCGACATAATTCTATATCATTCTCTAAGATTCTCCTCTAACATTTTCTAAGATAATAATTATTTTTTTTGACACTTCAAATTAGCCATTAGCTTGAGCATAATATGGAGTATAATTTAACAATTTTATCCTATAATATTTATTAAAATCCCTAACTTCCTATCCTATAGACATGGTTCTCTGATCACTTGTTATCAATTAAGGAATTCCTAATTAATGAATAATCTATTCTTTAATGAATTTAACTACATCTATTTGATCAACTTTCTTTAAAGGTTAAGCTACCACCCATTTAGTAAAATAATATATGGCCAACATAACAAAACTATAGCCTTTTGAAGATGGTGAATTTATCTTTCTAATAAGATCGAAGGCCATCCTCTAAATGGCTATGGTTTGATTATATAATGTAACTTGAAAGCAAGAATTTGCTAATTTCTTCCATATTTTTGACATTGTCTACAACCTTTTGTATATGATATACAATCTTTCAAGATTGATGGTCCATAGTATATATGTCATCATATAAGCCATCTTATCTTTATTCCAGACTAATATGCTTTATATACCCTTTTGTGAACTTGTCTCATCACTATTAATGCCTCAAGCATATCAAGGCATCGCAAAAGAAGTCCTTCATTACCTTAATGAAACAAGATTCCTTCAATTAGCATAAAATTGAGTGCTTGTTGCTTAATTTTGAAAGCATTTTCTTGTGAGGATTATTTAAAAATCTTTGATCTATTCTCCAATCTTGGTCGACTTCTTTATTGTTACTAAAAATTTTAAAGAAAATTTCCTTTTAGTAAATGGATAGGTAAGAGCTTCATTGTACCATGATACATTTACAAACTAAATCTTTAGACATTTTCAACCTTGATGCTATTTGTGATAGTTTATTTTCCTCCAATTTTTAACTCATGAAATATATTGAAATTTTATATCATTAAAGAATTCTAGCAATTGAACAATGGCAGTATAATACGGTGACAAAGTCAAACTCATGCACCTATATTCACCTACCACTTGGAATAATACCAGTTAAAAATCTCTTTTAGCAAGAACTTCTTTGGCTCTAAGACAAATTTGAAGTTCTAGTCCAATTATCAAGCCTTTATATTTTTCCCGATTATTAATACATGGAAAGTCCATTTTAAAGGAGAGAAGAGTTTTGGTTCCATTTGGTGCAGTTATAACTACTCTAACACTAGTTGACTTCTCTATACTAGACCCATCAAATTTTAGTTCCCATGGCTTAGTCTCATAATTGTGAGCTAAATATCCCACATCCTCTTATTCCTCATTTAAGGGATGGTTTTCTAAGAAGTCGGCTAGCGCTTAAACTTTTACAAACTTTTGTGGGTAATATACCAAGTTAAAGTTTATAAGAGTCATAAGCTATTTTGCAATATTTCCTTAGATGATTGGCTTATTAGTATGTAGTTCATTAAGTTAGTCTATGAAACCATATAAACTTTATTTTGCAATATATAATGTTTTAGTTTTGAACAAGCAAAGTATAATGCCAAAAAAAACTTAATAATGGGTACATACTTCTTTTCTGTTGGCATAAGAATCTACTTAAATAATAAATAGTTTGTTCATAGCATGCCTCATTACTTTAAATCAATAGACATCTAATAGATTCTTCTGTATCAAAAATGTATAATTTTAACATAATTCCTTTCAAGTGAGCATCAGTACTGTTAGGTATTCCTTAATGCTGTCAAATGCCACCTGATGCCTTTCCTCCCAATAGAACTTTTCAAAATTCTTCAACTTAATAAGTTTGAAAAATATTTTCTTTTCCTACTAAATTAGAAATGAACCTTCTTACATAGTTCACATGGCCTATAAATCTTTGAAGTTCTGTCTAATTTTGGGGAGATTTTGCTTCAAAAATGGCTTTTACTTTGTTTTTATCTACCATAATTCCTTTATTGTGAACTAAAGTTCCATGCTTTTACTTTGGAAAAACACTTTAGGGGATTTAACTTCAATTTGTGCATTCTTACCCTATGAAAGGCTTCTCGTAAATCTTAGACATGATTTGCACTCTTTTTTTATTTCACTTCCAAAGTACATCCTTTCAAATCATAAAAGATAACATTCATAACCCTCTAATACGTGGCTCCTACATTCTTTATACCAAAAGAAATATTTTGAACAGGCAAAGTATAATGCCAAAAATAACTTAATGATAACATTCACTTCTTTTAATGATTCTTATTTTTAGCTCCTATAATCATTTCCAACTTTTTATTTGAATCTAATCTTTTGCTAATAAAGACTCCACAGAGTTCTACTGAATTGCCCATATTCACTTCTTTTAATGATTCTTATTTTTGACTCCTATAATCATTAAACTTCTTAAGAGCGGATTTTAACTTTTTGACATAATTATCACTTATTTTTGGTTCCTCTTCTTCTTAAAACCAATTATGCTTTATCACATCTACTTATTTCTTCATAATTCTTTAAGATTTGTTGTATTTGATATTTTACCTCTAGGACTGCAGCTACCACTCTTTTTTAAATGAAAATTCACTAATTACGTTCCTTAATAGTGGAAACCTTCATCTGCCTAGGAGTAGGCGTAATAGTAGTTATTTTTACATATCTTTCTAACTATATTTTCATCTTTTCTTTGCATTCCTTACAAAAAGATTAATTTTAAATTTGTATTAACTTTACATGATCTCTTTAAAATTTTGCCTCTATCGTATTGACTTTAGTACAAAATGGATATAAATTGGCCCAAACGATTTCTACTTCATTGCATGTCCACACAAGTAAAAGTTGATTGAGAGATGATGGGATGCCATGGTTGGATGGAGTGGATCCAATCTCTCCCCAATAAGAAGTGGTAGCTCACAAGGGTGTCAATAGTAAAGAATGCAGTTAACAAAGTCTTTCCTCCCATCGTAATATTTATAGGGCTAATTTTCCTTGCTCTAATAGTTTCACCATTAAGTGCATCAACATATACTGTCGTTGGGATCAATTCTGCATTAACTTTGCCTAAAGTTATCATCATTTTAGTTAGCATAATGTTTATTGATAACCTATTATCGACAAAAAATCTTAAAGTTGGTCTTCCATTGGTGTGGGCCTTAATATATATAGGTCATATATGTTGTATCATAACATCAACTGGCTTTTCTAACATCATCTTTTCTAGAATTCTTAGTCCTGTTGCCAATCTTGCATTCTCCTCTCCTAAAAGGTGATTTCTTCTTCTTTGCATATTATTTACTAGATAAAGTAGGGAGTTTTATGGAAAAAATGATATATGGTATGTAAACAGGAATTTCTTTAATCATAATGAATTCAATGGAATCCTTATCCTGGCTCTCAAAGTGGGCTAACTTCTTATAAAATATATGATTCTCTTTTATTTTGCCTCATTTTTCATTAACTGCTTCTATCCGTCCCTTTTTATTATTAAGATTAGTAGTACTCTCTTCAAAGAAGAAAGATCTTACAAGGGATGAATTTTTTTAAGTTATCTCTTTCAATAATATTGGCTTATTTTTTTCTCAATCGTGACAGTGGACCTCTATCGCTAAAGCCTTCCATTTTGAGTTTTAGTTAAGGGTACTAGATTTTTAAGGTATCTTACATGCTTACATTGTCAGGATGGTGGCACTCCTGGTGACATTACAAATATAGGATGTTTGTGTTGAAACTCAAAATTTGAGGTTTGTATATTTACCCATAAACTTATGTGAATTCTATTTGGTGATTTTTCATTGAAAATTTTACCTTCTACTAATTTTTGGGAATTAGCTGGCTCTCATTCGTAAAGTTAGTACTATATTTAGGAACACATAAATTTGATACTGATGCTAAATGATTTTTCATAATTTTTTACTTCTTTTTGACATCTAATAATAGGCGTAAGTCAAATTTAGTGGAATTAATGGTAGCTACTGACAGAAATGGGCCTTCATCTATCAGCATAGTTTGGTTAACTTCAGTAAACAAAAAAAATTCCTTATTGATTCAGTCTTGGAATAAATTCTTGAAACCCTAATATGAATTTATTAAGTATTGTGATATTTGTAGTAATCTCCACCTCTAATTTCTTCTCTATAGGAATTCTATGCTCTGGTGGTAAGTTGATGAATTTTTCTTGCAATAAATAATCAAAGGTCTCTTATATTTTGGAGGTGTTAAAGGTGTATTGAACTTAAGTATATGGAGCTTGCATTTTCCTTTTGACTTCTAGGGATTTATGCTCCAAAGAGGGTCAAACACAAGTTCTAGGGATGTTGAATTTAGCTACCACTGAATCATAAGAATTTGTCTCCGTAACATACGTGCTTAGACAATTCTTTTGTTTTTTAGTGTACTTCTTCTATTAGCTCATAGAAATCCTAACATTTCATGCCTTGGAATTTCTTCTGTAATTTAATGTCTAAAACT
>JAOTAY010000191.1:36232640-36268699 GCA_025629805.1 Erythroxylum baracoense
GTACTTCTTCTATTAGCTCATAGAAATCCTAACATTTCATGCCTTGGAATTTCTTCTGTAATTTAATGTCTAAAACTCTTTGAGCTAACTTCACATATTCATTTCTAGAAGTGCAATCCAGAATTGGCTTCTCTTTTTCTTAAAATAAATGATGAACATCTCAACATTCTCATAACTCTTCTAAACCATTGAAAATTCAACTATACTAATTTTGGGCTTAGTCCTAAAACACTGAGTATTAAACAATCTTTTCATTATAGCCTAGGAAAAGATAGAATTCCTATGCAACAATGGATACTAGGAGAATGTTGTTCTTCTTAATGATTTTAGGAATAGCCTGAACTTAAAGTTGTTGAAGTTTTTATAAATGGCCAATTCTCCGCATTATATGGTGAATCTAACAATGTGTTTAATGGTATATTGATCATCTTCACTAGAAAACAAGTTGAATTCAATAATCTATAATCATAATGATAACGAATCTTATAATCAATTTATTCTAAATAAGACTTACGCAATTTTGGACAACCAAGTTGTTTCAAACTAGGTCTATACAATTCCTAAACAACTTCTATATCAACTTGTAATCTCATTTTTCGTAAGGAACTAATAGGATTGCTATTTAGAATTGCAATGTTACAACCTAAACTATGTTGTGATCTATTATCTTCATCCTCTATAACAAATCCTTGCATACCAAGAAATTGGGGCCTGACTACCTATTGACCATTACCAAGATTATTATAGGGAGGTGCCACATGATCGTCCTCTCTTTTATGAGGAGGGATATATCTTTCATCTATAGAGGAAGTAGCTAGAAGGTGATTCACATTAGAAGCAGGATGCCCCTTAAGTCCGTCGAAGATTTGTTTTACTAAAGTAGGTGGATCATGCCTATAATACTGTATCAAAGTGATAGACAATTTGTCAACCTTCTACATCAATATCTTAATTGCTTCAACTGTGTTAGACTTCAATTATGTAATTTCATTTGTGTAAACAATGTCATTTTGTTACAACGATTTTAGATTCTCACCAGTAGGAAAATTAGTTAAAGGTGAAGCTACCTTCTCGAGATTCTCTACCATCTAGGATACAAAACCTTCATTCTCTATTATTGTAGAGACTTCTTCCTCTAGGACTGGAGGAAAAGTGATTTTCTTTTCCATTTATTGTTCGTGGCATCACAGTCCTATTAGGCATGCCAAATTGGTGGTATTAATGTAGAATTTAGGCATATTAGGGAGGAATTCTCTCAAAATTTGTACCTAACTTCTTATTGACGATATACATGAACTTCCAAAAACTCAGAAAATGGAATTGTAAGCTATTGAAGTGCTAAAATGTGTGGAAAAAGAAATGATTTAATTTAAGAAAGAGGAAAAAATCAAGCTACAAAGGGAATTTGAGGTAATAGAAATGAATATATAATGTAAAAAACGCTAGAAATAATAATAAAAAAGTTTTTTTAGAGTTGTATGGTTCTCTGAAGAATGTCTTGTGATTGAATGTATGTAATGGTGTCCTCCATTCTCATGTTGTTAGTGAATTTATAGTCCTCTCATCCTTAAGCAATTTTTTTTTATATAACTACCCACTTCCCTATATTTTGGCTGACTACCTACCATTATTTTCTTAACTTCCATGCTCTTGACTTCTATCTTAAGTAACTTTCTTGTAGTTACTTAACTTCTAGCCTACTTAGCGATGTTCTTGTTAACTGTCTTCCAATATTTTTATGAACTTCTATATTCTGGACGTCCATAACACATTTCTTCTCATATCCCTAGTTTTTCATTACTATTTAATTCTTTGCTAAACATATATTATGTTTTTATTTATAATCTACTTCCACCTGTTGACTAAATTACTTCTTGGGCCAAATAGGCTAAATTATTTTAAGCTATTAAGAGTAGAATAACTAAAATTTGGTTGCTTATTAAAAGAAGTATTTATATACTTCTTGTCTATACCTTACAATTAATTACTTAGTTTTACTCTATTACTTAATAATACAAGCATCTGATCAATTTTCAAGAAATTCATTGTTTATGTTTATAAGTCCAATAATAAGAGTTAAGAGTAAGAGAATTAAAGAGGCTTTGAATAGGTTGATCTAAAACATATATGTCGATAAAGTTTTGAAAGGTACTTCTAAAACTATTTTTAGAGGCTTGATGGACATTCAAGAAGGCAAACCACTGGTTAACTTAATTAAAGTTAATATAGAAGAAGACTTGAACGTGAATAAGATTATGTACTAGTTCGTATAGCTTTATGAAAAAATAAATTATGAGATATAACCTTCAACATAAACGTGTTAAAGTCAGTGTCCATCTTCACAAAGTTATAGAAAGATCCATAATCTTCAACATAGACTTGTTAGAGCCTGCATATAGTTTCACAAAATCACCGAAACATTCACAATCTTAGACATAAGCGTGTCCCAGATTATATCTATTTGTACTAAAATTTCTTTAGTGAACGTAATCTAGAACATGGTCATGTCCTAGGTCACTTAAAACCTTTTTTTAAATATTTAAGAGATATTTCTTTTCACTTTTGATCAGTTTTGAAATCTTTATTTATTAAGAGTCGTGAGTGTGTTTTTTTTCCTTTTTCTTTATCAAACTTTAAACTTACAAAAAAATTCTTTTTATATGGCATTCAATTACTTAATGAATTTAGTTCTTGTTCCTTTATAATCAATGAGTCATTCCTTTTATATATTTTATTTACCTTCTTGTATTTGGTTCAAACTTAAGTTATTTAGTGTTCATTCCTATGTGGGTCCACATCATTTGATATCAAAGTTTGGTTCTAAATCAACTATGATTATCTTTTTGCTATTCATATAATTTTATTCTAATCTAATCTTCTAAATTTCAATTTTCTTTATTACATCTTTTATGTTTTTTAATAAATTGTTTTCTCTAAAGTTTCACCAAAAAATCAAAATATTATTTCTTCATTGTCTCGTCTAAGGTTTTACTTATTTATATTTATTATCTTAGGATTTTTCTTTTCCAATCCTTTGTTTTTGTGCCTTCCATTATTATTGCTTTGAAACCTATTATTTGTATCAAAAGAAAATTAAAATAAATTGAAAGTCGCATGGGAATGATAGCTTTTTTTTTTTAGCTTAACTTGACATTCTTGCTATTATTTTCATATTTTATTTGAATTTCTTACTTCTTATTTAATTGGGTGTTTAATTCTTTTCTCTCTACCATTTTTTTATTAATTCAATTAGACTCTACAAGGTTGAAGTCTTTGTTTGAGTTTGTTTAGTTTTTTAAAGAATATGTGGAAGAAGTAATGAGTGGAAAAGATAAAAGAGTGTGAGATTACCATTAAAATGGTATGAAAAAGAGTAAAACACGAGTAATTTGTCATCTTTGAGAGGTATAACATGAGATTAGCATTAAAAAAAAGCTTTAAAATAAGTGAAACAAAAGTAATTTATAATCTTTAAGAGGTAGAGCATTAGATTAACATTAAAAAAAGTATTAAAAAGAGTGAAACATAAGAATTTGTTATCCTTAAGAGTATAATTTTCTTTATTAACTTTTTCTTACAATTTTCATATATGTCTTTTAAAGGAATTTTAACATGTAAAAGGAAGGGGATAACTCATATGTATTTTAGGGCATGCAATAATAGTTTAAGAGGATGAATGTAACATATTCTAAGGTGAAGGATATTCAGAAGAAGTAATTACAACAAAATTTTGAATTGTGAAGGAGATGATAACCTTGATTTCATAATCATGGGAGAGAATGATGAACTTAATACTAATGATGATCATACAACCTTGGAGGTTATAGGGTAAGTTTAGGACTCAAAGAGGAGTTTAGCATGATTGAGAGTAAAGCAGGGAGCCTAAATTTGAGAAGGAGTAGATGGAAATATTAGCATCATTAATACGAGGATACCTTTCTTTAATAGTAGGAAGGATCCTAAAGCTTATTTAGAGTTAGTTAGTCCAGTAGACAATAAAGAAATAATGAAAGAGAAAAGAAAGAAAGTGAGGGGCAGAGCTTAAAAGAGAGAGCTAGAGAAAGACTAAGTTATGAGAGGAAAAGAGAGGGAGAGCGAGTTCTCTATATGAAAGAGAGAGAGAGAGATAGTTAGCAATAAGAATAATGAAAAAAACAAGTGGGTTGTTATGAAAAAAAGAGTGATATTAGGAACACTTTTCATAGTAACCATCCTATGATTATACATTTGTACAAAGAGGGTTATCCTAATATCAAAGAGCTCGATGTATCTCTTCCTAATGTCGATATTTTTTGTTGCAAGAATATAAGGACGTGTTAACTAATGACATAATCCATTAGAGGGATCGAGCATCAAATCTACTTTATACTTAGGGTTGTCATTCCTAATAAATCCACTTATAAGAACAATCTATAAAAACAAAGGAGCTACAAAGACACGTAGAAGAGTTAATTGCTAAAACATACGTAAAGTGAACATGAGTATTTATATAGTTCTAGTAATTTTATTGCTTAAGAAGGATAAAAATTTGTGGATATATGTTGATTGTAGAGCTATCAAAAACATAACAATAAAGCATCAAAATCCTATTACTAAGTTAGATAATAAATTTAATAAATTACATGGCTATTATATATTTTCTAGATTTGAAAATTAGGTATTACTATATTAGGATGAGAAAGGGTGATAAATGAAACAATTGCCTTTAAGACTAAATATATGTTGTATGAGTGGTTAGTTATGTCATTTGATCTTCCTAATGTACCTAGTACTTTCATAAGATTAATGAAACATGTATTCCATGCATATATAGGCAAGTTTATAATTATTTACTCTAATGAAATTCTAGTGTATATTAAACATTTTAAAAAATATATTTGTCACTTGTGTTGAGTGCTTGACCTACTAAAGGAAGAATAGTTGTATCCTAACTTTAAAAAATGTACTTTTTGCTTAAAAATTATTATTTTTGGTTATGTTATTAGTGCAAAAGTTATAAGTAATTAGGTAGCAATCGAGATCTAAATTCATAATTGTGGGAAAGAATTCCCACAATTTGACTAGTTTCTATTAAATATTTGTTAGATAATTTAGTATAATTGTCACACAACTTAGTAATATTATTAAGAAATCTATAGGGTTGAGTAATGAGTAGGATCACATTTAATGTCACTAAAGATAGGTTAAGTTTAGGGTTGATAATAGGTTGAGCCTCAAGTCTGGCTCAAAGCCCTTAGTAGGTGGCTCGAGCCTGGTTTTAAGTCTTAACGTGGCTTTGAGTCCTAGCATTATTAGGCATCAGGCAGTTATAAAACCCACCCAAAGCTTGAATCGTTCTTATAATTTGACTCCATTTGTTCTATTAAAGCTTTAAACTTTCTAGACCTATCTTCGGCCTCTCTTCATTGCCAAAGATCTAAAATTTGCATCAGTCGATATCAATAACTAAACTCTAGTTATTGAATAAGGTGTTCATTTAAGGAAGGTACCATGTAATGATAAAAATATGGTGATTTTGGTTGTGTTCTGAGATGATTTCTTCTCTAGATGGCATAAAGTAGATAGATTTCCCCTATTTTACTTTAACATTCTTGCACCCACTCCAGTAATTGAGTCTCCCTATTTATACTTCACAAGTCTAACTATAAGATTCTCTTCTTTTATATTGTCATTGATTGCACAAAGTTATGGAAGAGAAAGAAAAGGATGAGAAGGATGAAGAATGGAAGCTAAGAGAAAAACTAAGGATGGATGATTAACATATAAATCAGGCTTTGAACTAGTCAAGACTATGAATTTTAAACTCAAAATAAGGTATAAAAATTAAAAAATTATGAAACTTGATTTAAAACTCATTCAACTCAAGCTAAACTTATTAACTTTAAGGTAGTTCAGGCCTAACTCGGGCCTTTTTACCATCTCTAATTATGTTCAACACCTTTGTTCGCGTTACCTGACTTTTCTAAAATTTTGAGAGTATGATTCCATAAGATTAAGTATTAGAGTTATTTCGATATAAGATAAGAGGCCAATAGCCTATTTTAGTAAGAAACTTAATAGAACAACCTTGAACTACTCAACGTATGTCAAAGATACCTATGCATTAGTTAGAACATTAGAGATATAACAATATTACCTATGACCTAAGAAATTTTTGATACATATCGAATGTGAGTCATTAAAACACTTTAAAGGGCCAGGTAAGTTAAATAAACACCATGTCAAATGGGTGAAATTCATTAAAATATTTCTATATGTTATTAAGTATAAACAAAGTAAGGAGAATGTGGTGGTTGATGCCTTATCTCGGAGGTATGTTTTTTTCACTTCCTTAAATGGGAGGTTATTTGGATTTAAATATATAAAGGATTTATACGTTAATGAAAATGACTTCAGCAATATTTGTTTCACACATAAAAAAGGGGAGTTTGAGAAGTTTTATATGCATGATGGTTATCTATTTCATAAAAATAAATTATGTGTGTTTATATGTTCTATATATAAGTTATTTGTGCATCACACAAATGGTGAGGTTCGATTAATCAAGTTAGAATTAAGAGGACTTTAGATATGTTAAACAAACATTTTTATTGGTTTAAAATGAGACGTGATATAAATCGAGTGTGATAAACGCATCATTTATATGAAGGCAAAATCTAGGACTATAAATCGAGTGTGTGATAAAAGCATCATTTATATGAAGGCAAAATCTAAGACTTTATCATACAGGTTGCATGAGCCTTTACTAGTACCTAGTGAAGCATTAAGTAGATATTTCTACGGATCTTGTGATAGGTTTGCCTAGGTTAAAGAATAAAAAGGAATCTATATTTGTGATAGTTGATAGGTTTTTAAGATGAAGCATTTTATCCTTATGATAAAATTGACGACATAACTAATGGTTTTGATTTGTTCTTTGGAAAAATATTATGAGAACATGTAGTTCTTAGGAGTATATTGACTGATTGGGGTACTAAATTCCTTAGTTACATTTTAAAGGTTTTACGGGATAAATCAGGAACAAAGTTACTATTTTATACTAATAACCATCCTCATCTTGATGGTTAAATAGAAGTACTCAATAGAATTTTAACTATTTTACTTCGTGCTATTATTTAAAGAAACTTAAAGAACTTGGAAGATTGTTTACTATTTGCTGAGTTTGCATATACGAGGAATATGCATTTATCTACTGATTTCTTATGATTGGAAATTGTTTATAGTTTTAATCTGTTTAAATCCTTTGAATTTATTATATTTACCTATTAATGAAAGAACTAGTTTAGATGGAGTGAAGAAAGTTGAGATGGTGAGACAACTTCAAGAATGTGTAAATCAATAGATTAAAAAGTATAGTAAACACCATCCAACCAAAGCTAATAAGGGTAGAAGATGAGTTATCTATGAACCTAGCGATCAAGTTCGGGTACAAATTAAGAACAAATGACTCAGTAAAGAGGCAATTAAATTGCAACTAAGAAGGGGTGATCCATTCCAAATCATTAATAATAATGTCTACAAATTAATTTGAGCTTCCAGATGAGTATAATCTTAACGATACAAAGTATTATTATTGTCTCTCTTTTTTTTAAGTAAGTGATGATTCAAAGTCAAATTATTTTAAAGAGAGGAGAAATGATGCAAGTACAACTAGCCAAGATTCAGAGAATCTATTGCTTGCGTCTATAGGACCAATTATAAGAGATACGAGTAAGAGAGTTAAATATGTTTTGAATTGGCTGATCCAAGACATATATATTCAAGACATATATATGTCGATCAAAATTTGTAGGACACTCCAAGAACTATTTAGTTAAATTAATTCACGTTAACATGGAAGAAAACTTGGACGTGAACATAACCTCCAATACAGTTGTATATCAGTTGATATAACCTTTTTAAAAACTAAGCTGTGAGATATAGCCTCCAATGCAATTGTGTCAAAGTCTATGTCCATCTTCAAAAAGTTACAGAAAGAGCAACGATCTCCAACACGAGTGTATTATAACCCATGTCGACCTTCACAGTGTTATAAAAAGATTTACAGTCTCCAACACAGTTATGTCATAGTTTTTATCTATCTCCACAGTTTCAGACAAAAGCATGTACCAATTCGTGTGTCATGTCTACTGACATTGAAGTTTTTCACAACGAACATGATTTAGAATATGTTCTTGTTCCATACTATGTCTTCTCCAAACTTTAATTATGTATAGTATTTAAGGGATGTTTTTTTTCTTTTTTAGTTAACTTTTGATAGTTGTCAGTACTTCTTTTCTTTATTCATTATTGGATTTTAAAATTATTATGAATTGTTTTATTGACATTCACTTAAAAAAATTAGTTTTTAAATTCTTTATCATCAATATGTCAATTCTCTTTATATATCTGATTTCTCTTTTTAAAATTTAATTCAAATTCATTCGTAAGTTATTAAAAATTTATTGTTATATAAATTCCCATAATTTAAGTTGTAACATTTTTCTCTTTTTTATTAAGGTATTTCTCTAAACATAACAGTAATGATCAACTCCAGTGTTTGTTGTTCAAAATGAAGATAAAAACCCATGCCAACTTCTAGCAATATTAGAATTGGTGTAGCAAAAAACACGCACAATAACACTACATTATTTCAAGGTGTATATACTAACAACATTGCTTGTACTACATATCATCCTCAGGATTTAATTTGTGGATAGATAAGCTAGCATGTTTGGAGCCAAATATGAATTATTAAGCTTCAGTAAAGATTGGCGGAAGAATGTAATGATCAGAAGAACGGTCAGGGTCAGGTTTATCGACCCCGTCAACGTTCCTGAGCCAATAAACGTGGTTACCACAAGAAGCTGCACTCTCTGGTACATCATCTATCATCTTTTCATGCCCTTTTGGAACGTATATGCCATTACGAGGATGAGGCATCCACCATGATGATGACAATTCGTCGCTGCCGGGTGGCTGCTTCTTGCTCATTCCTGCTGGTTGCCGCTGTAAGTAGCCTGCTGAACTGCAAAAATTGTACTTCACTTGCTTATGACCTTCCATGCGTGATCTGACAAAACAATTTGTGCTTTAGCTGTTAATTACATTTTGCTTTATTTTGTATGAGTTGTGATGTGAACAATACGTTCTTATAATGATCAGAAGAAGATACATTTTGCGTGTATGTTGTCGCCATACATTACAAACAGTGTAGACATGTTCAGTACGAGCAAAATGAAAAGCGAAACCATTAAGAGAACTACTTAATACAAAAGACATCAGTACGAACAAATAAATTAGACCCAGATGATGGGAGTCTCCGATTCTTCGTTTCATCTCTGATCTTTTATCAGTTAATTTGTGCGTGGAAGAGATAGAAATTACAAAGGCTAGTATTGATCATAATCAGTATAACTAACAAATGAACAGATAGTTATAATATACCTAAGCACGAAAATATTTATTTTCACAACACCAATTCTTGCCATATATGATTTCCTGGTGTCAAAACTAATGCTGCAGGAGTGAAAAAACGAAAAGAAGATATGGTTTTCCAATAGCAAGACACACACGTATATATATAATTGAATTGGTGTAAGCCTGAAACTTTCATCAAATTATATTTTCCTTTAAGCGTTTCTTGTCTAATTTTATCTAAGGAATCAATTCTGATGGTACGTCTGGTGAATGGGTTTTGAGAAAAGTTCTGACACTCATAAAGCAAGGTGCCCTTTCTAGATTGAGAACACTCACCAGCAGGCTCTTTTGTGTATGTATTATTTTAAGTACATGAGAATATTTCAATTGAACTTAAGTTTTAGGTTTGTGGTGATTAGTTTACGCATATCTTATAATAGGGTACGAATTTCTTTTTCTGTTTGAATGGAATACGACTTTTCTAAAGAATGGCTAGACTCGTTTGAGGTGTCAACTTTGTGTCTTAGGTAGCTGAGGACATCAATCTGGAGAAAGTTATATAATTCCATTGATTTGGATTTATTAGTCAATAATGCAGCTATACATATAGCTTCAACAAATTAATATATAAACCATCCAAATCACTAAAATGAAAATATGCCAGTTGAGTTGTCATTTGTCATTCGATAGTCATCATCACACGATTCATGAGCACCGTAATCAGTATGTGATCGGCGTCCGTAGGTAAATTTTACCGTAGGGATGCATTAACCGTGTTGTTGAGATATGATTCACCCAGATGAGAAATTATAGTCCTATTTAAAGCCCAACAAAGTTATCTAGTAGAGGTTGGATATAATTTTACTAAGGATAGTTAAAGTCTAAGTACATTTTCTAAAATATTGTCTATGAAAAGAAGACCTGATATGTTCTCATAACCACTATTATTAAGCTTCAGTTGGAGATTTCTCAGCATGCTTAGCACTCCTCAAATATCATTAACTTGAGAATAAGAATATCTTTGTCGTGAACACCCCTAACATTATAAGTGATTTTTTGCAGACATGCAAACTTAAGATCAACCAATAAACTCACCCTAAATTCAATTTACATCATTTGTGGGAAGCATTTTGAAATCAGTCTAATATTTTTCACTTGAGAAAAATTAGCAAAGAGATCCATTCCCTAACCTTACAAGAATAACCAACGTCCCTAAAACGTTTTAGGCCAATAAACAACCCAAAGGCCTTTATATGTTATGACAATAAGTCAAATAATTGTTAAAAGATAGTAGACTTACACTCAACAACCGGAGGCTTATCTACTCTCATGCAGTTAGTACCGTTAAAATATATAGGGAAAAACATAGCATATAGGGGTAAGATAGCTGATAGTGCCTCAGTGGAGCCATTGTTTACCCTCTGCATGATTACTGTCTCCAAAGGTAGAGAGAGATGACAAAACAAAAAAATCTTGTGTTTCGCAGTGTTTGCTTACTGATCCTACTAATTTTTGTTCCGATTTCAGATGACAGAGACATAAATTTTGTGTTCCTTCCAAAACTGAGGGACAAGATTTCTTGTACTTGTAATAGAAACAAAACACATAAGCAATTTCTAGAAGTACTCCTCCCCCACGAGTTGACATTCTTAATAAGAACATTCTTAATAAAATATAAGGCTTCAATGTATCTTTAACCTATTATGTAATTAATTTCATAAATGCTTAGATGTTTTATTAAATTATGATGTACTAGAATTTCTAACTTGTACGATTTTTTTTTCAATAACTCATTTCATTTAATTTTTACGTTTCTCATTTCATTAAATATTTAGATTTCTCATTTTATTTCATCATAATTAAAAAATTACAAATATCATCATCATCATCATCATCACCCAGGTTGAAATCCCGCAATGAAGCGAGGTCTGGGGAGGTCCGATAGTACGCAGCCTTACCCCCACATAGTAGAGAGGCTGTTTCCGGTGAAATATTATAAAAAATATTTCACGTAATTTATTTTATTATTAAATTGTTTGAATTTTTTGTTATTCAATAAATCACATCATTAAATTTTTATGTTCCTCATTTTTTTAATTCCTTAGTTATAGATAAATTAAAAAATACTAATACAAATTATTCTTTTTAAAATAATCAATGAATTACATATTTCCAATCATATTATACTACAGGGGTACTTTGGTCATTGACACTATTTTTCTATTCTGTCAACTACTACCAAACACATTGCTGTCCTCGAGACACAAACAGTTTTATTTGTTCTGTTCATCACAATCAAACACCTCACTATCTCCAATTTTTGTTCTATTTTGTCTCCAAATTTTTGTTTCGTTTCGTCTCAGCCTATGGATCACAGTAACCATACGCAACGTTATAGCACTAAAGTCATACCAATCTCATACTGCTTGGGGTGGAGCTCCCTACAAAAAGTTTAATCGGGGATAAATACCTGCAAAATCATTGTAGCAGGAATTGTTATTTTGCAGAGAGTAAAGGTCTCGCATTATCTCAAAATGAGCTTGAACGGTACGATGAGAACTAGGTGAACTTGTCATGATATTTCGGGGCATCTGAACTGTCCGAGATGCATTTGGTCTAGAGAAAGATCATCAAGAGTCGTTTTTATCTTACTAGGAGATATCGGTTGAGATATTTGTTATGATATCGTTTGAGATATAGGTGAAGATTGGATATATTCGAATTCTTCAATTATCTGAACTTTATTAAGTAATCGATAGAGCCTTTGCTCAACAAAGTTAAAATGATTTATCTTTACTTGCCAAACATTGCGAAAAGGGAGAAGTAGTTCAACTATCTCTTTTATTAATTATGGAAATTGAGCAATACCGAGAAAATCTTTTAACTGTTCTTGACACGTGTTGATATCTTCAGAAATTTTTTCTAATAAAAGAAATATCTCTTCTTTAGGGCTGCTCATTTCTAGTTAAAAAATTTGTAAGAGCATTGTTGCTAGATTTAATAACTTCAATATCAAAAGAATATTAGCTAATAAAGTCTGTCATCTAATATATCTTTTATACTCAGGTTTAGAAGGCAAATTATTCTGAATAAAGGCTTTAACCTGGGTATTATCAGTTCGCAATAAAATCTTTTTGGTAGTAAAAAATAATAAAATTTTTGGCAACTTTTGGCCACTGCCAATAATTCCTTTCCAATAATATGATAACGTTGTTGAGTATCTGTAAATGTTCCAGAAGTGTACCTGTATAGATACTCATTAATTTTCATATAATCATTATCATAATTTATTTTTTTCAATACCCCACTCCATACTTGTTCTGAAGCATTAGTTTCAAGAATTAAATCATCATTATTTGACGGTAAAGAAAGTTTAGGTAAGGTAGTACACATAGTTTTAATCATTTTCAGCTGGTCTATCAAATAAGGTGTGAATTCAAACCTTTGATTTTTCTTTAATAATACTTAAAAAGGTTTTCTTCTCTCAGCAAGGTTATGAATAAAATCATATGCATAGTTTAATACACCTAAAAAACTTTGAACTTGTTTTTAATCTAGCAATTTATTTGGCAATTGAGAAAATTTTTCAAGCATATATTGTTGTAGTTTGACTCCTTTACCATCTATCTTCATATCAAGAAATTATATGTTATTTTGACATATTTTAACTTTTTTCTCAAAAAGAGCAAGATCATGTTTTGTATATAAGTCTGCAAATGTATGAAGATGAATAATATGTTGTGCAATATTATCACTGGTTATTAAAATATCATCTACATAACAATGTATAAAATCATGATATTTAAAAATAAAATCCATTTTTCTCTAGAATATCTAAGGGGCAATTTTTAAACCAAAAGGCATTACTAATCATTCATTATGACCTTGAGGCGATGAAAATGTAGTATAAGGAATACTATTATTATGCATTTTTATTTGTCAAAATCTGCTTTTACAATCAAATTTGGAGAAATTTTGTTTTCTTCTAGTTAAATTTATCAAGGTTTCTTTATGACGTAAAAAGTATCCATCAAGCACAAGATTATCATTTAATCGTTTATAATTTACTACCGTTTCAGCTTTATTTCTAATTATCTCTGCATGGTTTCTAACCATAAAGGCAGGATAAGCATGGGGAGATGTGCTAGGTATAATAATCTTAAGATTTTCTAGCTTATGTCTTAAAATACATATTAAAATTTGTGGAACTTTATATAAATGTTAATGATTATAATAAGAGATTAAAATTTTATAAATTTAAAATTTGATTCACTTGAAACAGTTAAATGACATTCTTATGAGTATATTATCTTTACTTATTAAATGACTTCTTATAAGTATATTTTCTTTACTTATTAAATTATTGTACATTTTACATGCAATTATATGAAAAATTTAAAAATAAATATAATTAAGATTAATTAAAATTTTGTTTATTATTAAATTTAATATTAGAATGTTAATTACAAAAAATTAAATTTATTTATAAAATACAAATATTTAATGATGAATAAAATTTTCAATATAAAATTTCAAATAGATAACCATTCTTCCTCAATTAAATACAATATTAAAAGTAATCATTATTAAAATTAAATAATGTATTTCATTAATTTTTATGAATTATTTATTAAAAATTATATAAATGATAATTAATGTACAAATTTTAAGAGTAATTAAATTTTACTAACAGTTAACTATCTTGGATATTTACAAACTTTAAATAGAGGTCTTTTATCTTAAAAATTAGCATTAACTTAATATACACATTAAAAATTAGAATTAATCTCGCAAGCACGCGCGCGTGTATATATATATATACATTAATTTATATTTATATTTATATTGACGGCAGATGCTTGCAGAGCAGCAGGGCAGAAAACAAGATCCGGTCCCGAAAACTACTGTCATTAAATTCCTACACCTAGTTCTACTCATCTGAAAGAATGAGCGCAAGTAGTTTGGTTGCAGATACAGTATGGAAAAGCATCGAGGCAACTCGTTCAGGTCTGTCGCTTTTTTGGTGTTTTTGTTTTTCCTTTTGGCTATTAAATTTCTGTCTTAGAACCTACCCACTAGGCTGAAAGCAAAAAGCCGTTTACTCTGTGTTTTGTCGATGACATATATCCTGTCGGCAGTGACGGAGGAGCAGCTCTCGATGTGAGTAACAGTGGTGTTGGTATTTTGCTTTCTTTCACTGCACAAATTTGGTTCCTTGGTATCGATAGGTTCTGCATAAGGGTGTAAGTGGCTACTTATTGATTGTTCCACTTTCGCTTTTTATTGATTCGTTTTGGTTTTATGTTCAATCATAGCTTGCATTTCTTGTTTGGTAAAAACTTTGAAAGAGCAACAAGGATAGTGGACCAGAAAGGTGTGAAGAGGATCTCTGGTGAGCCTAGTCAACGTTCCATCTTTCAGGTTTTATTGCCACTCTATTACCATTTATTTCAATTGAGCAATTTTATGTATGGAGTGAGGCAATAAGTTTTGACAGATGAAATTTAATGGTATGTAGTGAGGCTCTCAGTTTGCTTTTGAAGAAACAAATGTTATGTAATTCTTGTTTCCTGCTCATGATGGTGTGGTTAGGTGGTGGGAGAATCACGGAGGAAGGAGGAGTACCTCTGTTTTGCTGACAGCTACTGTGCCTGTTATTCATTCTTTTACGACATTGTGAACAGAGGAGAACAACTTTGTGTAAGATTTCTCCCTTGTTTCAGAAATGCCCTTTCTGCAATATGTGATGACTAGTTCTTTCTTTTTATTTGTTCTGTTATAGTGTAAGCATCAATTAGCTGCAAGACTTGCTGAGGCCTTGGGACTTTGCGTCGAGATCAAGGTTTCTGACGAGCAATTGACCTTGCTACTTGTTAAACTCTGACATGATACGAACCAAAAAACGTAAAATTACACCCCCTAAATCTGAAAGCTTGTGCATTTTCCATTAGGGGTATCTTTTTAAGCCCAGCGCATACTATTAGAAGGACAAGTCAATTAATTACTGTCTTGCAGTTTAAATTTAATATACTTCGAGCTTAATACTAATTTAGCGATAATATTTGACAAATTTTCTATGATTTAAGCTTTTTTTTAGCACTATATAATTGTATATACTTGAAATTGGCCTATATTGGATCCTATATGAATTTTGTGGCCAATGTGTTTTCAAATTGTAATGCACGCACTTTTCTTGCTCGTATGAAATCCCTCGGTCGGTAGTGAGTTTCCTGAAGTCAGTGTTTTGTTTCATAATAGAATAGAAACACTGTTTCCTGTTTCTCATTCGATAACTTTAATCTGTCGAACCCATGCTTCTGTGAAGAAGTGACCTCAACCTAGGGAACACCAAGCTCGTATAATAGTTGTCAACCAACTATCGTAAACTAGTAGGATATACAAACGATACCGTTTCAGACAGAATTCATATACAAGGTTTCCGATGGATTTACAAACTCCACGAATGACCAAAATGAAGTTCAAAAGGCTACGCTGTCAACATTTTTTCTACTTGCTCTTACAGTTGTAGTCACTTCAGATAAGGAAAATATACACCCCGCATATACAGTTGGCATTTTGTTTATACACCACAATATATAGTTTCCTCAAGGCTACCATGTCCATCCGTTGAAAAGGCAGCAGACTACTAACTTCCAACGTGATCAACACTGATCCTCATCCCCGTTTCGTACATAATTGACCTACCAACATTACCACGCGAGCAGTCAGATTATAGAGAGGGAATAACTTGTACTTGCATGCACAAAATACGTCCATCGTAATAATCCAAGGCAATCTGCATAATACACCATAGTTAGCTTAGCTTTTGGGTCACATGTAATAACACCTGATACTGGAAATCAAAATTGCAAGTCATTTCTTCAGCATGAGATTCGACACAAGGTGTTAGCGCACATCTAAAAGAAATTCAGAACATTGGAGATAATATACAAAATGTTAAATTTAGATATAAAGGTGCATTACATAAATTCTCGTTTCATTAGTTTCATACCTTAACTATTTTGATTAAATTAAGTCAGTCTATCGTAGGTTTACAAGTTTGTCCATCTTCTAACAATGACAGTATGATACTACATACCAAATATAAGACTTACCAATCATACAACGTAAGTAAAGGTACTTATTGCTGCCAAAATCAACTGCACATTAAGTCTTATAATAGAAGAGCTCACTGTACTTACTGTAAATTCATCTCTTCTCTCCCGCCTCTCTTTGTATCTTGTTAAGTCTACCGGAATTTATAGATGGGGCCACTACTGCCCTTAAGTTGTGATCAGCCGCCAAGAAAAGTAACAAAGCTTTGAAGACGACATTCTAACTCCATGCATGCACTCATATATATCCAAATTGTAGGTCCAAAGAGTGAACAATTCACCAAGGTACTTGGCAAGCATTCAATTTCTCAACCATCTTTAAGAAAGGATTGTTTATGACCATTTCTTTCTTATGCGATCTAATAACCTGCTTTCTTCTTCATTAGCCACGTGTGGATCAAGTTCACGAAGGCTGCTAACAAACATGCGTGCATCATTCTGACGATTATGTTTGCAGTAACCATCTACTATAGAATTGTAGGTGTTCTGATTTGGTTTACACTCATGCTTGATCATGAATCGCACAACATCAATGGCCTCCTCAAACATCGAATCAGCTGCATAACTTGCGACAAAGGTGTTATATGTGATTACATCAGGAACTAACCCAGAATCCTTCAATTCTGAAAATACCCGTGAAGCCTCTCTCATCCTACCATTCCGACAATAGGCAAAAATAACAGTGTTGTATGAAATTATATCTGGCTTTAGTCCTTTTGCAATAATTTCCCTTAAAACTTCTTCAGATCGTTCAAAAGTTTCTGAGCGGCTGTACATATACATCAAACTATTGTAAGTTGCCAAGCTAGGAGTGAAGCCACTTTCACTCATGAACTTTAAGATCTCATTTGTTTTGGCAGTCATCTGTCTCCTGCCATATATTGAAACCATAGCATTCAGTGTACTTATGTCAGGTGAAAACCCTCTTTGCTTCAATTCCAAGAATGCACGTTCAGTTTCCATTAGCAGGTCACATTTACTGTTAACCAAAACAAGGGTCTTCAAAAGTACAGCATGCGGTTTAATTCCACCAGAATATATCTCTTCAGAAAGAGTCTGCATCCGCCCAATCTCTTTCCCATTGGCATAAGCATGAAGCAGAGAAGAATAAGTAAGCTCATTGGGCTTGCAGCGGCCATCGTGCATTTCAGCAAGAATTTTCTCTGACTGTTCCCATAAGCCTCCGCGAGCCAAGGCTGCCAAAACAGCATTGTACGTGGAAAGATCTGGTGTAATGCCAGCTTCCAGCAATCTTTTATACACAAGCATGGCCTGGTCAAAAGACCCACACCGACTGTAGGCGCTGATTAAAGTGTTGAAAGTGTCCCTCTCAGGTACAAACCCTGCCCTCTTCATCTCCTTAAACACTCCAGACACTTCAGAGTCCATCCCATTTTGGCCAAATACTGCCAAAAGTGTGTTCCAAGTAACAATATCAGGTGCACATTGGCATGTTTTAATGTCATCAAAAACCTTCATCATTTCTGCAAACTTTCCCCTGTTGCCATGCATCTTAATCAGAGCATTGAAAGTACAAATATTTGGTTTGCAACCAGCAGCCCTCATTTCCTCAAAGACCTTGACTGCAGAATCATCCTTCCCAGCCTTCTCAAATCCTGACAAGAGAGTCGTATATGTGAAAACATCTGGCATAATCCCGTTGTCCACCATTTGGGTCTTAAGCTCCATAGCTTCATCTAATAGGCCCTCTCTCGCATATGCTGAAATCAATGAATTGTAAGTCACAATACTTGGAGAAAATCCATTAGCTTCCATTTCCTTCAACACTTCCATGGCCTCTGTAGGCCGCCGAGACTTCCCATAAACGTCCAATAAAGCATTATAGGTAACTTTATCCGGTACAAAACCTGCCAATTTCATCTCTTTAAGAACCATAGCAGCTTCTTCATACAAAGAACCACGCCTGCAACAACTAATCAGCGTGTTATAAGTATATTCATCCGGGGCAATCCCAGCAGCCTTGATTCCATCAACAAGGCTAATAATCTTACTCCAGGGCATACCCATTTTCCCATAAACATTTAAGATTACGTTATAAGTTATCAAAGTTGGCTTGCAACCCCCTTCCTCCATCTTCTTAAAAACCATAATAGCCTCCCTATACCTCCCATTGCTAGCACAAACCGTAATCAAAGATGTGTAAGAATAAACATCAAGCTCAAACCCATCTTTATGTAAACTATTCAACAAAGAAGTCGCAGCCGAAACCTTGCCATTTTTACCAAGGATATTGATAATCACAGCCACAACAGAGTTATTCAACCACAACCTCCAGTCGTCTCTATTCCTTACCCACTCAAACACACTCACACCCAAGTCATATTTCTTGTAAAACCCTAAACCCTTTATCACACCTAAGACATCCATACAGAAAGCGTCAACTTTACTTCCATTCAAACATGACTGTCCTTGATGGTACTCAAACAAACGGCTCAAAGCTCCATCAATTTCATTTCTTTCAAAAGATGGGTGAACTAATGCATCAAGAACTAGCTGACCTTGGGAAGAGAGGCGTTGGTTGGACCAGGGTTTGCCACGGTTTAGGTCACGAGCTTTGCCGATACGGGTTCGTGTTCTTGGGATGGAAGACGAATTGATTAGGGGAAAGGGGTCTAAAGGCTTTCGATGATTAGACTTATCAACAACGGGAAAGCCTTGAAGAGGAAGATTAACATTTGCTGGTTGGGATTCAGACGAGGTGAGTGTAGATATAGTGGGCTGCTGATGCTGTTGTTGTTGTTGGAAATGCTGGGTCTGTATTGAAAACAGAGCTTTTGCAGGTGGTGGGTTTGGCAAGACCAGTGGAAGAGCAAGTCTCTCAGCCATTTTTACCTCACCCACACACACATAAAATCACACTAACAGATAAAATAGACAGTTTTAGTAGCTGACGAAGAGAGGCAAATTGCGGTGAGAAGGATGCGTGTGTTGGGGAGGACTTCGAGGTTTAGGGACTTACGAGCTCGAGCCAAAGTACAGATATTTGAGAAAAGGAGGGATTTAGATCTTATGGATGGACTTGGAGGCCTAGCATGAGGACCCATTAATGATTGACTAGCTTAAGGTCCCACCGTCACCATGGCCCCCCTAGTTCCTAGTCTCCAATACAATGGACTAGCCTGCCTGATCTTGAAGGTAGGCTGCTGGAGTCTCAAGCCCAACAAAGCTAGGGTCCTTTTTTTTTTTAATAAAGAGAAAATAGAATACAAATTACAAAGTTAATCGCGAGAAATCCCGCGACTCGATTGATGATAGTAAATTGTGTCACATAAAACCTGTTACTGATTGAGGGAAAAATTCGTCCCCTCAGGATGATGTAGCTGAATCTCAATATAGTCTATTTATTTTTTCTGCCCCTGAGAAAATGAAAATATAGCTTATTAGGTGCATAAGATTTGAATTTTCCATAGGGGTCCACATTAATTGAAACAATATATTCATTTCCAAGCTGACACGACCAGTGTCAATGCAATGGTCATTAGTTTAAGATATAACTAGAGGATTCATGTAGAACGTATCACGTTTCTAATTGCCTTTCCGCCAAATGTCCGGATGCTTCTGGAACAACCAAGCGTGCAAGTAAGCATAAGCATATTATGTGTCTCACAGGAAGGTTTTATTGAAGTTCCCGAGGGAAGCAAAAGGCAGAATCCAATGTAAAACCAAATCTATCATGGGATATCATTCTGTTTTGCCTACAATAACCCTTGAACTGGATAGACAATTAGCCAGGATTGTAACTGCATTTAAATTCTTAACATAATATAAGACATCCAACACCAATTAGCAGTCAATACAAGTCTCGTTCCAATATCCCTTCTTTTAAGAAAATTCCAAAAGAAACTGATGATTAACACTAGGGTTCCAAGCAAGTGTGAACAGGGCTCAAAATTAACAGCTGAAAAAGCATTATGGCCCTCCAAAATTCTCCCACAAAATTACAGCCCTGGACCCAAAAACCAAAATTGAAAATGTCTGAATCCATCCTATCTAGCATCATTAGTAGGAAGTGTGGATCAATCAACCCTGCAATCTCAAGAAATCCAACCTGGTCTTTACCACTAAAAATCCTCTTCAGCTTCTCATCGCAAATTATAACCTTTCTGTTCTCAGGATCCTGATAAATAAAAAGAGGTAAGACTAAGAGTTAAATTGATGGCTGACATACATTGGGTCCAATTGACATTCAAGTGAGAAAAGACATACAAAGGGCATTTAGATCCCAGATGGTTGCCAGCTGACCAGTTAAATTGGTAAGTAATCACAATTTCATGTCCTTAGTTTAGTTTGATTTGTAGTAGAAGGCAACAAACGAACAAGTTCGTGGGACATTCTTAACAGCCACAACTTACCTGAAGTTCATATAATCGTGATAAATGTTTCCAATTCATCACCAATTCAGCCGTATCACAACTTTTTAACATGCCAATAGATTGAAGGTCAGCTACTATTAGGCACATTCCAAGACACGATGTCACGAAACAGAACAAGAGGATTCACAAGATTTCTAAGCTGAAACCAATAGCCCTCACCTAAAAACCCCAAAGAATATAACGACGTAATCATTATCGAAATGAACCTGAAGATTGTTGTCTTTAACATAGCCTCAAGGCTTGGCGCGGGGAATCTCATGGATGCCAACAAGGTCAGCCATTTCGGGAGATACTGGGAGCGGCCGCATAATCCCCACGAGGCTCTCGCGTTGCAGCAGCGCATGTCATCCTACGCAGCACTTATAGACACCAGTCGACGGTTTCAGAGGAAGAAGAAGATTGCTACTACTAGTTAGCCTAGGCGTTCCTACCAATGACGCCATTTCAATGGACAAAATCCGCGCCATTTTTGAACCCGTTCCAAGGGTTTAGCGTAATCCTTTCGTTGGGTTTTCACTTTGTAGTGATTGAAGACAAATTCCAGAGAAGTCGCAAGGTTTAGGGTTAATTTTTTTAGACTTTCATCTTCTTTCTTTTTGTTTTTATGATTCTTTGGCTTATTATTACAACATTTATGAGTTATTTGGTTTGTGAATCTATTTCAAAAATGTTTAGTTTACTAGGTTTTGATTAAGCTTTTGGGGTTAAGAAATAGTGGGTTTGATGGAGAAGAATTGGGGATTACAGGATTGATTGCTTATCTCTTCTTAGGATTGTAGGACGTTTAGTTTACTACACTATGGGAGGTAGGGTTTGAGGTTAGATCTCTTCAATTTGTCCTTATTCATCCCAAAAGAGAGAAAAGAAATAACGACATATTGTGGTGTTAGCTTCACTTTGTCTCTGTTAATTTACATACACATTGTATAATAAAATTCATTTTATAAATTTTAACTAATTTCATACAAATTAGAAAGTATTTATTTCATTAACAACTTTATCAAAAATTTTAGAAAATTTTTGAAAATTCACAAAATAACTCACCTTAGTATGTTAAAATCAATTATAATTAATTGCATTCACTTCCACAATATACAAGGATATTTCTCTAACTAAAATTGTGACCGAAAAACTTTCTATTCTTCTTTCTACTGATAGCGATAATGTAGATATTGTGTTCTATTTTTATTTTTTCATGCATTCAAAAAACCCATATTTTCTTGTTTGTTAACAACTTAATAGAAGGTAGAGAGTAATTTCACAACCAACAACCATAATAACTCAATGTTTTAAAAAAATCAGACTGGACATCAAACTAGTCAAAAAAAAAGTTTAATGTTTAAATGTTCAACTTGTATTAAACCGTTATAAAACTGGTATATAATAAACAAGAAATAAAAACTATAAGAACAAGTAAAAATATTTTATTGAAATAAAAATAATTAACTAATGTCTATTAATATATAATGAACTTATAATAAGTCGAATATAATAATTCAAACTAAATTTGAATCTAACATAAAACTTAGAATAATAATAACAATCAAAATTTTATATCTGAAGGTGGTTGTGTCTTATTATCGTCAAAAGTTTTAAAAGTTTCAATGCTATCTAAAGACTCGTAAACCATGCTTTCATCTAAATTATCTACATCAACTTCTTCTACTACTTTCAAATAAATTATAAATTAGTAATGTATAAAATTATTCTCTATTGTAAATTTGTAATATAATGTACTTTTAATATGAAATATGATCAAATAAGATATCAACTGACCATCGGTGCATGTTCTTAATTCATTTTTTATGACAATGCATTCTCTTCACAACTCACCTTTTCAAGTTTATTATAATTAATATTAGGTGATGATTCTTTCTCTTCGATCCAAAAATTAGAATGGTCAATATAATCAATATTAATTGTATCATAAATTCTCTTTTTGCTAAGCGCTACGAATACATAATAGAGAATTATAAAGTTAATAATAAAAAAATTAAGAAAAATAAAAACAAATCAATAAAATACATGTTCGTCATTCACAAATTATAAGTAACGTAAATAAGGTTATTGAGTCTTTGATGTTCTAAACGATTTTGGTTTCTTTATATCAATACATTAAAAAATGCTCTAATTGCATTCACATCCTGATGTAAAAGTTGTTTGACTGAGTAATCTAATAGTGAATTTTCTTGATGTTGGAGCATTTTCACCAAATAATTTGCACCACTTATCTATTTTTTAAATTAAAGGTGGCCAGTTTTAACGATAAATTAAGAGAGACAAGGCTTAGATGATTTGAACATATTAAAAGGAAACACCCTGATGTTCCGGTGAAAAGATGTAAGAAAATAGTATTTGGAGATTGTAAGAGAAAAAAAGGAAAGCCAAAGAAGAACCGAGGGAAAGTGATCAATAATGATATGCCTTTGTTGGATCTTATCAAGTACATGGCCCGTAATAGAAAATTTGGCATACTAGGATTCGGATAAGAGATCTCAGTTAGAGATGTCTTTATCATTTCTCTTAAGTATTTTAAACATTTTCCTTTGAGTCTTCTATTTTTCCCTCTTAGTTATTTTTAGCCTAAGCAGTTTCTTACTTAGTCTAATTACATTCTTGTAATGACTGGTTTGATTTATTCTTATACTTGTCTTTTCTCTAATTGGTGTATTTATTTACTTATTTTATCTTTTATTGTTAATCATTACCATATTCTATATGTTATATATCATATACTGTATTATATATTTATATTTATTTATTTGTATTTTGTATAATCATTATTTTACGTTATATGTGGATCTATTGGAAATAGTCTCTTTACCTTATAGGGGTAAGGCTGTATACTACTAAACCTTCCTAGACCCTATGTTTTAGGAAGACTTTCACTAGGTGTTATTGTTGTTGTTGTAGTTATGAGAAATAAAAAATATATTATTAATAAGTAAAGGGTGAACTAAAAGTGTAAAAACTTATCAGACTGCATTTTTCATTATAAGTTATCTCTTTGCATATGATCTATCAAAACTCCTTAAACTTTCATGATACAATTTAATATCATTTATTGCCTTTGATTTCTTTTTAATAACGAAAATACATTTGCATTCAATCACATCAAAGAGGCCACTCACAATATCATTTGTACATGCATCTCCATTATATAGGGAATAACGATTAAGAAAATAAGTTACTAACTGCATCCTTTAAGTAAGATGTTTATCCCATCGTTGGCCAAGAATATCTATATAAGGCTTTTACAATTTCTCTGTCCCTTTAAAAAGACTCATAATTGTTTTACGAGCTCTATACATACCCTTATATATATATACCCCAAAAATGGCTTCTCATCTGAGTCAACAATCCTTAACAATCTTATAAGTGGAGCCATAAATCTTCACAGTCATGAAGTAGGTACCCTGAAATTTATATCTTAAGTAATAATGTGAACTTATTTTCCTTTAAAACTCTTTGATAACTTATGATTTGAAAAATGTTTACTTTTCATTAGATTTTGAAGTAGTTTTTATGTTCATAAACATTTTTCAAATTAATAGATGTAGTTGCGAACCTAGTAGTTGCATGATACACAATCTCAACTCAATTTTCTTACTATCTTAATCAAGACAGAAAAGTAATATGATTATACAAAAAAATTATGATTTTAGACGCACATGACCTAAGACTAAAAATTCATTCCACACTACTAATATCTTTTAAAAAGTGATTTATGCAATAAGCAACATATAGAGAACAACAAATATGCTCATACTTTGATTATTGTAAGTATCCAACTGATATATAATTTTTTTATAATTAACTGATATATAATTAGTTGCATTATCTGAAACTAAATGCACAATATTCTTTGGTCCAACCCACTCAAAAATTTTAGAAAATAGTTTAGATTAAACATAAACACTTTTTTTTACCATATTAGAAGCATTAATAGACTTGATAAAAGTTATTACAATATTATAATTAACTAATAAATTAATTAAGGTTCTTTGTCTTTGATCAGTCCAACCATATTCTATAATAGTGCATTATGTTATTTCTCAACGAGACTTATATAAGTCCATAATAAACTGACATTCTTGTTTTAAATATTAAATCAAATGCACAAGAATCTCATAATAAGAAAATGATTTAAATCCTAAACCTATCATTGTTATATCATTTATTGCTTCTTAAAAATAGGATGAATTAAAGCATTTAAAGGAATATATGAATGATAGAATCATTTAGCTCATGCTCATTTATGTCACAAAACAACATCCTTATCAACTAAACCATTTTCTAAACTTTCCTTTTTTTTTCCTTTATCTAATACTTATTGTGCTTCATCATCTCCAAATTACTTATTGTTGCAAATAATTTTCAATTCTCTCGTGTACATCAAAAGGCTCTTTTTTGCAAGAAGTGATATTAACATCAGTAAGATGTTCTTTCATTCTATAAATTTCTTCCCCTTTAAACATTTTATCGCAAAACATGCAATTATATTAAATATTTCTATTAGATGTCTAGGAAGAAGAAAAAAATTTCATGCTAGATCAAACTTACCACGAATCAAAGATGTTAAGTTCATCGAGTCTTTTTTTGCTGATTTCATACTTTCCACTACAATTTTAACATGAAAATATAAAAAATAATTTAGTAAGTTTTATATACAATTATAAAATTTAGACATTATAAGAAATCAATATATATTAAAAATACTTGTCCTACTAAATACATTGAATTTGGCAAATTAATGCAGTTATTGTCATTCATGTATGGTAATAGGAAAGTTTGAAAACAAAGAAGGCATACAAGTGAATGAAAAGCTTTTACTTACTATATATCTTTTTTTCAAATAGTTGAAAATAAAATTGGATGCTTTGGTTTCATTAATTAACACCCTTGATAAGTATCTCCTAATCCCAAATTTGACGTGATTAAAAAGATATGACAAAATTGTTGCATGATTTTGATGTAACTTTTAACTAAAGTCAAGTCCTTATCTTTAGTTTGAAAACAACAAAGCTAATGACAATTAAATCAAACCTTATCTTCTCATTTAATTTATTACGCCTTCTATACTTGAAAATTTTTATAAAGGTATAAGCCTCGAGAATGGTGCTTGGGTTTAATGTATGAGATTCAATAAAAATAACAACATTAGGGATGCAATGGTGTACAGGTTGGAGATTTTGACAAAGTTATATGCTTTTGTAAAGTCTCATATTCTATTTTTGGTTACTCATTTTTATTCTTTCGAATTGTAAATTCAAGAAACAACTTTCAAATAAAGAAAAGGATTGCAAATTACTCCTTCTTGGAGATAGAAATGATCCTTGTCACTTTCTAATGTCTTTTGAATGACTTAATTGGAGATTTTATTACAATAATTAGCTTTAAGTGATGGGGTATTGATGAGCCTGTTAAGTGTTAAGTGGTAGTGGTTCTATCATCTTTTTACACACAAAGATGAAAACCTTTTAATTTTAGTTCATATAAGATTACCCTCATATAACCAAATGTACAAAAAGGATGTGGTAAACAATATAGACCCTTCAATTGAAGAAAATAGAGTAGTTATGCTTCAGACCTCTATTATTTAGGAAAAATAAAAAATATTTTCAACTTAAAGCTAGCATCTATCGAGTTCATCCAAAGATGTTGTAACATCTAATAAAAATATTCAAAAAGGGTTTAATTTTATCATGAAGTTTTGGATAGCAATAAAATAAAAAATAAAAGTGAAATTATTGCTCCACTTAAATAGTATGAAGATATGGATGTCATCTTTGACTATTAAGTATAAGCAATAAAATAAACTTGAAGATGGTGAGTTGGATGAGATTAAAGATGATGATGATGATGATGATGATAAAGCAAATGAAATAATCTTTATTATTTTAAATCATGGAAGAGTAAAGATTTATTTTGTAGGTCGATGCAATGTAAGGAAAACATCAAGAAATAGATAATGTAGATGATGAAACTATTGGTCATATGATTAACAAATTGTGAAGAAGAAGACAATGATTATATATAGGATGGACCACTTATTATTATACTGAAGATATGGATGCTAGAGGCTATAATGGAGAATACATGTAATGTTATATAATAAGAATGAAAAATGTTGAGTTTGGCTTAGCCTGATTGGGGCAAGCCTAAAGTTAACATGTCTTGCCCAAATTGATCAGACATTAAGGGAAGCTTAAGCTTTAAAAAAATTGGGCTTTAGATTAGGCTCGAGTTTGAGTTACCTAGCCCAGCCAAAACTCAAAAATTTTAAGAAAAATGGTGTCATCTTGAGCAAAACAACATCGTTTTAAATTTTAAAAATTAAAAAATATATTTATATGAACATGGCCCAAACGTGATCGAGTTTCGAGTCACCAAGCCTAATTGAGCTTTGGCTCAAGCATCGAGCGGCTTAAACACTCAGTCCTGAGTTCGATCCGACCTAACCCAACATATTGTCAAGTCTATATGAGAGTGATAATGGTATGCTTACTGATATTGATGATGTGCCTACTACTATTGACTGTATGTATATTAATGGTGCCAATATCTGTGTTCCTAAGGATCTAAAGATTGGTGGCAACGAAGGTGGCGTGATTACTTATTCTGTTAAAATTTAAGTTAGTGAGAGGGAATTATTGACCTCCCCAGACCACTTATGTCGGCAGAATTTTTACTTGTTGTTATTATTATTGCTGTAATTATCAACTAATTTGGAATGTGAATATAGAAAAATGATGATGATCTCTAGGCTATTGGATTAAAATACAGAGAAAGGAAGTAAAAAAAGGAAATGAAGGTGAAGTAAATGTTAATGAATGTGGACATGAAGCTATGAATGATATTGTTGAATACTATAAAAGCAAAAAGGGATAAAAAAAGATGAACAAAAGGGGTCTGATTTTGATTTTAAAAGTTAGTACATAAAAGTGATAATTTGGGTGAGTACTAAATAAGTTTTGATGAGAATGCTAATAGTGCATTCAGAGATAAGTGTAAAAACTTTTATTATGATCTAAAATATGATTATAAGAATAATAACACTAGTGAGACCTTTAATAGTTGGATGTTGAAGGTTAAGGTAAAGCCTATTATTAACATGTTGGATCATATTAAAAAGATGATTTTCAAAAGGATGCATACAAAAAATGAGTTTTAACAAGGTATAGGACAATAACATAATACCCAGACTTTTGACTATGTTAGAAGAGAATAATAGAGAAAGAATTAATTGTTTTGTTGACTAAGAAGGAACTGAGGGGTATGAGGTTGAGTATAGATTAAACAGGTTTTATGTGAGAATTAACTATATACTTGTATATGCATGTTATATCTAGTTTCTATTTCTTTTAATTGCCTTCATATCTTGATTTTGGTTACAAATTCTTGTAAGTTAATCCAAATGAGAGATAAATTGAATAAAAATGATGTGAATATTGCATGCATATTGATTGGATTAATTTATGACTTTTGCATAAAAAATTAAAGTTTGCATCACTTTGCATGAAAAAAATAAAACAATAAGGATGTCACCACCTGCACAGTGGTGACTCCTTTGTCATCACCGTGCATAAGGTGGTGACTAAAATGTCACCATCGTACATAGGTGGTGACAAAAGTGTCACCATAGGTGGTGACTAAAATGTCACCATCGTATATAGGTGGTGACTAATGAGTCACCACTTACACGATGGTGATTAGTCACCACCATACAAGCTTCTGCATGGGGGTGATCAACCCTCACGAGGGTGACAAACATAGTCACCCCATGTAAATTCTCGTTAATCCCATCTACTTTATTATGTAGCACTTGTAGGTTGAAGGGGCACGAAAACCTAAACTTAGACGAGGCTATAAATAGAAAGGATAAGAGGGTGGCGGCGACATCTTTCATTTATTCTTCAATCTTTACACTCAGATAGACATTTGAGGAGGCATAAAGAGAGATAGAGAAAGAAGAGAGAAATAGAGCAGAGAAACAGAGTGAGTTGGTGAAGAAGAGAGAAACACAATAGAGAGGTGGAAGATAGGGACAAAGATTGAAAGCGAGAGCTGGAGCTGAATCCATTAAACTTAAGTAACCATTCGATTGGGTGAGAATAAGTTGAAGCAGAAGGTGAGAGCTAATGTGGGAAGCTTGAGAGGGGCAGAAGACCAACTGCACTACCTCATATGATCCTTACTTGCTCATTCTATTTTTCATCTGTTGTTTATTTTCTTGTTTATTTACTGAACTTATTATTTGATAACTTAATTGATTGTTATTTGTTTTCTTTTCATAGTTCATTTAGTGTTCACTATTTTATTCCTTTAATACTTTTGTTGATAGTAATATGGGACTGAAGTGTTTGGAGATGATAAACTGTGTTTATGCTATGATGGGCTGATCCTTTTTTTTGTAAGGATTAATGTAGCTATTTTAGTCAAATATGCATGATTGAGGGATTGTGTTGTTGACTTATGTTTGTTATGGTTTCTGAGTTGAATGGGTGTAATAGCATGATCAAACTTTACATCATTTTAGTATTAAACGAAAGACCGAAAGGAGAAATTTAATATGGAATGAGAAGCTATAGATGCTTAGGTTAAGAATTAGAAATATATTAACTTAAGTGGTAATTATTAGTCAAGTTTCAATAATTAATTCGAATAATAACTTGTCAAATGCGAAAGCTAGATTTATTCTATTATTCGAGTTAATCTTAGCGCGAAATTGTTAATTTCAATAAGTCAATTGTCCAACCATTTCCCCTTAATCATGCATAGGAGATTAAATCAGTGAAATTAATTCTCAAGAGTTTTCTACTTCGATTTCTGCTCTTCTTTGTTTTTAGTTAAATTATTTTACTTTTCATTCTAATTTTGTGATTTTCTTTTAAATCGTTCACTCAATAATCAGGATAGAATGTTTCGGATTGCATTTATTTTTGTTTCTGTTGAAAATTAATTTAACCAATTTCATCTCCGTGGGAGACAACCTTGGGTAATCACTACAACTACCTCGTATAATTGCGAGTAGGATGACCTAGGTGATTTTTAGAACTTTTTGGGCATAACAATGCAATGCTTAGAATTTGATAGGAATTTCAAGTCCTTATGCAATAACTACCATTTACCATAGTCATTAGAATATAGTGGAATAGATTGACAAATATTACAATAAGGAGAGGTATATGTAAACATATAAGTGTTCTTTCAAGCCACTTAACAGACCGAGATTTTAACCTCAGTAAGAAGTTATTAAGCCACCAAAAAAAAAGGAGAGTTCCTGGTTGGCTAAAAAATTAGAAAAAATAGAAATTTGAGTAATCTAAAATAAAAAAAAGATACCAGACATAAAAGGAGAATGACTTGCACAAATGTAAACAATAAGAGCATAACCAAAGACCGTGCAATAACATGTTAAATGTAACAGAGGTAATAATATGATATTGTAATTGACATAGATTTTCTTATTTTCATTATATAACTAAATATTATTTTTATGAAATGTTATTAGGTGCCAAAAGCATCTAACACTAGCATTAGCAGGCCAAAACAAGGAGACAAAGCATCACCATTAGTGCACATTGCATCAACTAACATAAGACATGCATATGAATTCATTAGACAAGAGAATAGTAAAGATCAAGAACTAACAGTTAGGAGAAGAGGAAGAGGCAAAGTGAGAGGCAGAGGTAGAAGGATTTGTGGGTATAAGATACATGTTAATGAGTCAACAAGCTCAATTAAGTACCATATAAAGTAATAAATACATATGATTAAGTTCTAGTATTTTTTAAAATTATTCAATCACTAATTCACTATTTTTATTATCATATATATACAAAACAAAGACAAATTACCATAGTGCAATATTAAAGTTGATGATGTTCAAATTATTTCAACTTTTCAGTAAATATAGTTACAAATATTACAAGATCTATCTTTAATTAAATAGCAACCTTTGCGATCTTTTTATTTTAGAAATTGTATATTTCGGCATCATTTTAAAATTTCCAATTCATTATGTATCACTTGCATCTCCTTTATACATTTACCATCTTTTAAATTATTATCCTCAACCTTCAACTTTTTATTTTCAACTTTCAGTTGATTTATAATCTTTCATCGAAATCTTCGTCTACCTTTATGAAAAATTTACATCCCCCTTCTTACAATAATATAGTAACAAAAATTATTCATTAAATAATATTTACTTTATTATTAGTAACTTACCTACCTCATAATAAGGGCATCCATAAAATATTCTGCCAAAATTATCGTTGGCCTAATAAGTTATCAAAGGGATTCAATTTCTGTATCACTAAAAAACTTGTTCACTATTCATTCTTCTTTATATAAACCTATACCAACTAAAAACCTAAACTTGGCATATGCAAAGATGATTAAATAGAAAACATTAAAGGAATTAACGTATGCAAGACCTATCTTCAAAACAACTAGTAATTATATAGCTAATTGTTGCTTTTAAAATGTGCATCAAACACTTTACCAAAGTTCTCAAGAAGCACTTTGACTTAGTGAGCAGATAAAATGTAGTTAGTGATGAATATGCTCATGTTTTATTTCATATGGATTAACATAATTTATTGAAAAGCTTATAATTTTGTTCCATTCAGGGTCGTCTTTCTTTTAGAATTTATGCTTAATTTAATATTAATTAAGAATAAATATTATGATTAATTTAATTTTTGCAATTACTTTAAATATTATTTTTAAGAATTACAATTTTTAAATTTGATAATTATTTAATAAATTTAAATTTAAAGAATCTTAAAATACACAATTTTCAAATAAAAGATTAATAATTAAAATATACTTAAATATTAACTTATAAATAAAATTTACTAACTAGTTCATTTATTTTAATAAAATATAATAAAATTTTTTCTAATATTTATTAATAAGTATTGCATAAGAGATTACAATGCATTTATTTATTTAATTAATTCATAAAATTAATTGATATTTAAATTTTATCTTCATGGCCTACCAAAAGAATATAAGATTAGAAGTAAAAAGAAAGATGGTTGGTGGGTGAAGGGCTGTTGGGTCACTCCTAAGGATATAATTGGTTTAGTGCCGCCATCATTAACCACATCTAGGCATTTGAAAGTGAATCTATTGATAATTGATTAGGTTAACCACGCCACCATTAACCCAACATCCCCACAGCATTATATTAAATTTAGGGACGGTAATGGCCAAAAATAACAGCTTTTTAATCGGATTTAAGCTTGCGTTACTTAAAACACGTTTGGTTTGTTATTGTTGCATTGTGCTGTTTTCAAAAATAAAAAAACCACAACCGTTTCATGAAAACAGAAAAATACGTTTCCCTAATATATCACAACAGGTTTTCGTGTATTCTAAAACAATTTTTCTGCACTGACTTATCTTCTGCATCTTCAGGGCCCTGCTACGATTTTTTTGGCGTTTGCTCCAAGTTTGTGTTTGCTTTTGTTGCTTATTACTGTATTATATCTCTATTATTTTGTTCCTATGATTTCTCCATGTATTTTTTATCTGTGTTTGCTTTCGTATCTGCTTGTTATTCTGTTTCTATGATTTCTCCACGTATATGCTGCATTACTTGCATTTTTGGCCTTTAGAAGATGAGAATACAACATGAAGGAATGAACGGATTTATGTTTAATTATGCTACAGTACCCATGCATGTTACTATAGCATTACTTGTTAGTCATCGTTTCTGCAATTTCTTTGGTTGCTTTACGTGTGTGTGTTTTCGTACATGTGGAGGAAAGTTATCCACTAGTGAATGTTGCTGATACGACGACTCATGGTAACAGTACAAACAGTTGTTGTGACATATACGACCTGAGTCAAAGCATTCTCTCCTTTTATTTGTTTATTTGCATAGAGCATGAAGTCTCTGACACTAGAGAGAAACCAGTAGCACATATCTCGTGTAAAGCATGGAGCATGGGTTATCGTCATTTCACCAAGAGGTTATTAGTTGCATTGCCTCTATTAACGAGAATGTTGCATTGCCTCTGTTTATAGAGAAGTTATTAGGCAGACCTAGAGAATTTGCATTTTAAGCAGCTTATGGGTTAGTTGCTATGGCTTAGGTCTATATAATAACTTCTCTGACTACTTAAGATTTATAGAAATATGAAAATTAAGTCCATCCATTTAAACGCTCTCTGAAAGAGCTAATATGTTCCAAACTTGCATCAAATTTCTTTCCTGCATTGGAGCATAAAGTCTGTTACTTATGGTAGCTTTTATATATTAATGGATAGTTTAGTCAAATGTCATTTATTTGCCTTATACCATTTATGGTAACTGTGAAACTACCTATCTAACCTCCTAATCTCTTCTATATTCTCATAATAAAGCCATGCTCCGGTGATCTTCACTTGAAAATCTTTTTCTTAAACCATTCTTCCAAGAATATCACGTACCTACTTATTCTTGATGTTCTTAACTATAACGTGATCTCGACAAGCAATTTAAAGCTCGAATGCTTGAAGTTTATTCCAAATGTAGTTTGGTTCTCCTGAAAATTGACACTTCTTGTAGGCCAAAGGTGCATCTATACCATCAAGGAGCATAAATTATCTCCATCCATTAAAAAAAATCCAGCAACTGGAATTGAGATCTGTCATAAAGTTGTTAACTAGAACCAGACAGATCATGCATGTCTTGTTCTAAAGGCAATGATGTGTCCAGAAGCTAAAAAGAATAGTTTTTAACAATATCTCGAAGTAGATTGAGGATTACACGTAACACTTTATTCTTTCTTTGTTTCAAATAACTTCACCTTACCTAAAAAGCCCTCTTCTGCTATGACACGGATCAAGTTCTTTCTCTCTTCCTACTTTTAAGCTCTAGGCTATGGCTTATGGAGTATCTAAATCAGCAACCTTCGTAGTCCTAATCCTCAATGTTCTACTCTACTTTATCATGACAGTGATTGCTACATGGGCAATGAATTATGGGATTTAACTTTCTCGAGAAACAAGTAAAATTTTGGACAACTCTGGAGCATAATCATGCAGGATTTTCCTGCAAATTTTATTAACTTCCAATTACTAATTTTAATATATTATTTGAATTTATTAAGATATAATGAGGAGCTCTTTTTTCCTTCATAGCCTGGGTATAACGGGCTTCATGCAGCAAGGAGGACTATAGATTTCTTAATGTTCATGAACAGAAAGGTACTTTTCAAGATATTGAGGAAAGATGTTGCACTGAAGAAAATAAAGCCTGTAATTGTTCATATAAATTACCACCCAGATAAGCATCCTAGAATGAGAGCAGTTATTGAATTCTATGTTAATGGTAAGCAAGGCGCATTGGAACCTTTTCTTGATGGTTCTAGTTGGTAAGCCAATGGCAATTGCAAAGGATCACAAGCAGAAGTTCATTTAGCCTGCAGCTAAGTTCTCATCGTATCAGTTAAGAGATAAGATGTAGGCAGGATTTCTTCTTTTTATCAACTAGTAAGATCTACACTGAGACAAATCCTCAGTTCTTTTCCCACCTTCTGTGAAAAAAATGGCTTTATGCTAATTCTATAGGTTGCTCAAGTTTCATTATATATTGCCCTTTATAGAAGGAACCACATGGATCAACTTGTATACTTTCAATACTTATCCAGGACTAGGAAGAAATGATGTTATTGCATTGCACTTGATAAAGCTTTGTTGTTATACTTGTTTGACAATAATGATTACTATCGAGAACCACAAGTTCTTATTTCAAAGGCATTCTTAGTTGGAGATGACCAAGAATAGAAGGTGATGAAATTGATGCATGTGTAAATTCTCTGTTGATGTATGTGTATGTCAAATGGAGGGCTATTGGTTTGACCATCATGCATATATTATGAATTTGCTTAAATTTACGTATTTATTTTTATATTATAGAATCAAATTTACACCTTTATTTTTGTTCAATCATTTCCATGCACTTGATGCAATTTAGAATTTAATATAGTTGTCTCATGTTTATTTTGAACCATGTTTGTCATTTAATACTTTGTAGAAATTGTTATAATTCATGTCACTTATATATGGTTACATTTAGTGATGGAAGGTTTGAACAATATGAACGATTCTAATAATTGTGTGGAAATAAATGAAAAAGATGGGGTATGGAATGATACTATAGAGATTTATTTAATCTCCTTGATGGTTGATGAAGTGAAAAAGGAAAATCGGATGACTACTACCTTTTCCAAATCTGGTTGGAAGAATATTAAGGTAGGGCTTCAAACAAAATTCAATAAGGAGTATAATGATATCCAATTGAAGAATAAGTATAATGGATTAAGGGTTAGATTGAAGAATTTCAAGAAGTTATTGAAAGAAACAAGAATTGGCTACAACTCTGTTACTGGTGAAGTTAATGCTACAAATGAATGTTGGGAAATTCTATTTAAGGTAAACTATTTCTTTTTTATTAATATATCATATTATATAATATTTATTCTCATATTCATTTTTCATCATTATAGGAGCATAAAATGGCTCACAAATTCAAGAAAAAAGGATGTAAGCAATTTTCAAACTTGTGTCATATTTTTAGAGATACTACTACAACTAGTGTGCATGCACATCCATCAACTAAATCTCCATCGAATAGTATAGAAGAGGAATATGAAAATTATATTAATGAAGATTCCTCGTATAATGAAAAAGAAGATCAAGATATAAGTTCTATCTCTAAGAGAAAGAAATCTCCTAAGAAGGCTAAGAAGACACATTCTAACATTCTAAAAAAGGTCTTGGTTGTACTTGGGTGAACAATCAAAAAGGAAGAATGATTTACTTGTGAAAAAACTAAGTGAAACATCATCCACCGTAGAGAGTAGATCTCAAGAGTGTAACGTAATGATGGAATGGAATGTATGAAGTCCTTAGATGAATTAGGTGTTGATGATATATAATATGGAAAAGCTATAAAGGCTTTACATGATTCTCCACTTTATAGGGATATTTTTATGAGGATGACAGATACAAGGAAGTTGCATTGAATTATGTCACTTTAGTTATATTTTCATGTTATTGCATATCAAATTCTTGTTAATTTGACACTTTTATTTTAAACATTATTCCATAGTTTGAACATTTTAAGTTTGTGATTTGTATGAATATTTGAC
>JAOTAY010000191.1:36276115-36290807 GCA_025629805.1 Erythroxylum baracoense
AAATTGAAGAATTAAATAAATAAAGTTTATAAATAATATTGAATAGTTATTAAACAAATAAGATTTATAAAAAATTTTATTTAAAAAATAATTATTAAATTAAAATTTTTAAAAAAATTAAAAAATAATAATTAAAAGATAAACGTCGTGGAATGTGACTTTTCGCGACGTTTTATAAAACGTCGCAAAAAGTCCAATCTTTCAGTGACGTTTTTAGAAACGTTGCGAAATGTCAGTATTTTCTGTGACGTTTTTTTCGAAAACATCATAGAAACCTTTTATCTATACCACATTTCGCGATGTTTTTTGTGACGTTTTTAAAAACATCGCAGAAGGTATTCTTCGACGTTTTTCCACCTTTTTGTAGTGGATCCAAAAGATGTTAAAGTGTACCAAAGTTTAAAGCCAACAAGTACACCCATCATAGAAGGTCAACGCTTCAAGTTTGTCTATGTTATGTTTGCACAAACTATATATGTAAATAAGATAAGGAAAAATGAGACACTTGATCTATAGCATGCAAGGCCTGGACATGTGAGTTATCATAAACTGAAGGTAATGATGAAGAAGTCCTTGCTTAAAGGTCTTCCTCAACTAGATGTTCGTGATGATACAATATGTGCTAGATAGCAATATGGAAAAGCACATTAACTCCCTTACAAAGAATCAACATACAAAGCTAAAATGTCGTTTGAGTTGATAACTTTGACATTTTTGGATAAGTGAAAAAACCATCCATTAGTGGAGTTCAACACATGATTACTTTTATTGACGATTATTCAAGGTATGTATGGGTTGACTTTATGAAAGAAAAGTCTGAGGCGTTAATCAAATTTAAGAAGTTCAAAGAAAAAGTGGAAAAAGAAGTAGGAAGAGGAATATCATACCCCTGTATAGATAATGGAGGAGAGTATATGTCTAAAGATTTTTTTAACTACCCATGAGAAAATAAAATTTATAAGCAGTTTAGTTATCCAAGCACCCCACAGCAAAACGGAATTGCTAAAAGGAAGAATTGCCACTTAGTAGAAATATGCAGAAGCATGCTAAATGCCAAAAATGTACCACCTAGATTTTGGGCCGAGTGTATGAACACAACAACAAAAATTATCAACAGATTGCCTCAAGCTGGATTGCAGTTTATCACACCATTTGAAAAGTTGTGGAATGTCAAACCCACAGTTAGTCATTTTCTAGTCTTTGGTTGTGTTTTCTATGTGTTTGTATCAGACCACCTACAGAGTAAGTTTGATAAAAAGGCAATTTGATGCATATTTGTGGGATATGATAGTGAATGAAAAGAAAGGAGATGTTGTGATCCAATAATAAATCGATATTATGTATATAGAAATGTGGTGTTCGATGAGGCATCGTCATGGTAGTCGCCACAAGTAGTTTTGTTACCAGATTCTGAAGCAATAGAGGAAAAACTTCAAAAAGGAATTTAAGGGCTGTCTGAGCTTCACAAATCGCAAGAGTCATTTTGTAACATCCCATTATCCCATGATTAGGGTTAGAACCTTAGGATGCTTTATATAAGAATTTATCGAGAATTTAGAAATGCATTTCATGCATTATATGACATATACATGCACGTGAATAACGTTGCCATTCATGAAATAATTGTACATGCATTTATTGACATTCTTTCGGGTATAAGTGAACTTTTTATGTGACTAAAGTGTGAATTTTAGATTAATTGTGTTACAAAATTCATTTGGTGATAATTGTTATTATTTCAGAATTTTGGTGAATTTAGGAAATTTATCAAAAATTTGGAGTATTTTTAGATTAGGAAAAATATTGAAATAAAAGACAAATAGAAGTTTGACAAATGGACAAATTAATGTGTGACATGTGGACCAATAGTTAAGTGACATATGGGCTAATTACATGGATGACAAGTGCAAGACATGCCAAAGGACACGTGTCAATGAAGGATGGAACCACCTAGTCACGTTTTTTAGTAAGAAAATTTTCTGCAACTCCTTTGTTTGGTCTTCACTGAAGGCACCATCTCCCTTCTTTCTCATCCATCATTTGAACACTTAACTTCTGCATGTTTTTGGTATTATTGGCTTACCCACTTTACACCTTGCAAAGTCTTCTATCATTTGAGGTTTTGATTGTTGCTAAACCCTTTTGTTCATCCAACACCGAAATCTCTTGTTTGCTCTCCATTTCTGGAAATTTTTGCTGTAGTGAGAGAAACTTAAGACAAGTAAGTTTTATGCATGTTTTAAATGGATGCATGTGTAAATAGTGTATATTTTCATTCTTGTGGATTGTTGCATGCGTGAATGGTGTTGATGCATGTGTGGGTGGTGAAGGAAGAATGCAGGTTCAGAGATATGAATAACTAGATGAAAGTTTGAAGTGAGTTGGAGTATGAGATATACAAAATTTTACTGAACATGCATCTATATTTAGGGAATAACTTAATTTGTGAATATCCAAATTGGATGGAGTTTAATTTAGAGTAAACTAAAGATATAGAACTACATTTTTCATGAAGGAATCGGATTCGAATTATGTCCATAAGAGTTTGGAAAATTGGCTTGAAGTTGAAATTTGTTTTTTGTCATAGTGTGAAAACAGTCTGTGGATTTTTGATTATAACTTGAATGATACTGAGCAAAATTGAGTAAAATTAGCTTCATTAGAAACTTAAGGCATAAATGAACAATTTTTCAGAAGAATGTTTTGCCTAAGTCCTTCATATTGCTTATCAAAATGACCATGAAAGATTGACCTGAAGGTATGTTTTGGGAAGAGCTGGAAGAAGTTGGAATAAAAGGTAGTGCACGATACTGTTTGACAGTTTTGAACATCCTTCATTCTTTTGGCTATAACTTCTTCTTCCGACCACCATTTTTGAACCAACAAACTCATAACACAATTTTCTTCCTCTCCATAAAAATGTATAGCCATATTAAGTCATTCGGGAAAGATTTGAATGATGAATTTAGGATGAAAATGAGGAAGTGAACTGGAACATTTTCATTGAACATGCTTTGGTATTTAGAGTATATCTTGATCTTTAGATTTTTAAATGACTTTATTCTTAATTCAGATTAAATTAGAGTCATATTGCTACAACTTTCTTGAAGAAGTCTAATTTTAATTTTGTCTCTAAGCATTTCAAAATCTGGCTCGAAATTGAGTCTTGACTGAGGCTATAGTACTACCTGAGACAGAAATCATGTCCTATTGATATTGAATAAACTGTATTGATAGAAGTCAAATTAGACAAAAATGTCTTCACAAAAGTTGTAGTTTATTCTCTTAAATTTTGATTGGTATAACTTTTATAATTTTTGTATATGGGAATTGAGAGACATGAGTTGTACACTGTCGAGGGTATGATTATGTACTAACCAAAAGTTCAAATGTACACAGTCTGTGGTATTGTGAGCATAACTCATAGAATACTAAATCAAATTGTATGCTTTTAGTGTCATTAGAAACTTAAGACATGGGAGAAAAATGTTCCAGAAGGAAGTGCTGACAAATTACTTCACTTTACTGATGATAATAATCATGCAAAGTAGACCCGAAAGGATGTTTTTAGACAAGTCTGGATTGTTAAATTGAGTATTGACATATGAATGAATATTGTGACAAGAATAATGATAAGGAACCCAGAATAGTCGTGAACATGCATTGCACATATTCAGTATACATAAATGTGCATAAAAAATTCATATTTGTGCAAAATTGTGATATGTGTATGTATGATATGTTTTAGTTGAACACATTGAGCGACAGCATCCAGACATTGCCAGGACTTCAAGGCAATAAGCAAAAAGGAGCATTTTTGAATCAACCTAGATGATCTTCCTAGGATTGTTTGATTTATTATGTTTAACTTTCAATTATTGAACTGTTGTGATCTGAATATGAATTCTGGACTTTAATAGTCCGAGGAGTTTAATAGTCGGGAATGTTGGAAGTGTTATATTCGCATTTGACATTTGAATGATATATGTTTGCTACTGAATTCCGAATGCTCAAAGAAAGTTGAATGTTGGACTGAGGTTCGATGAATATGAGATTCTGTCTATGCATCATAAGTGAATGCTATTCATGGCATATTCTGTTATTTGATGCATTTCATAAAATGCATGCTTATATAAAAGCGTTGTGATCAGACTAGCCAGTTTGAAAGAGTTATAAGTTTAGTATTCTGCACGTAGAGCTCTACTCTATGATTTTTGTACTAACTGAGCCCAATGGGCCAGTATCTATTTCTATATTTGAAAGGCACTCGGTTAGAATAAATAATAACAAATCTGGAGTCTCATATGCATCTACATTTAAACATTTACGATTATGAAATATATGCTTATGAAATCTTTCCTAAAGTTGTGATGTGAAAGTGATATGTCATGATAATGTGTCTAATTGGGATGTACAAGTTTTGAAAGAATGTTTGTGATGTGTATGACATTCTTTATGTCCTATTGTGATTGTTGGTTATATGATATTTGTGTTTTGTGCCTGGAGTGAGATCATTAATGATGGTTCGCTCATTGAGTTTGCAAAACTCATCCAAAATTGTAAAGTACTTTTTCAGGTACGAGACATGAGACCTAGATTTCTAAGATCTTCTAAAAGAACGTTTTGGACTAGACATGGCTCAAAGGTCTGTCAGCTAGCAATCGAGGAGTTATAGTTGTTTTTAATTAGTTAATATATGCTATGTAGAACTTGTGTATATCGGTTGTAAATATTGGTTTTTGATGACTCAATGTAAACTTTTATGAATGAATGAAATGCGAAGTTGAGGTTTTTAAATATTGTGTTTTGTGACTTTTACATACATAGTTGATGCCATGATTAAGTTGGATATGTTTCCATGTTATAAAGTGAAGGTGAGATAGTTAACATGTCATTATTATCGATTATATACTGGAATGTCCTCAAGGTATCCCGGTATAAAATCTATAGCAGTGGGGTGTTGCTATAATACATATTTGGAACGTGGTGGGTGCATTGTGTAATCCAAATGGCATGTGAAGGTGGTCTTTTCCTAATCTTCTGGTACAATCAAGATTTGAAAATAACCTGAAAAACCATCTAGAAAATAATAATAATCATAACTGACGAATCTCTCAAGCATCTGATTAATAAAGGGAAGAGGAAAATGGTCTTTACGAGTTGCTAAATTTAATTTCCTATAGTTAATACAAACTCACCACCCGATTTGCACTCAGGAGGGAACCAACTCACCTTCTTGATTGGTCACAACTGTGATTTTAGTCTTTTTTGGAACCACCTAAACAGGACTTACACACTTACTGTCGGAGATTGGATAAACATCGAGAAGTTTCAACACTTCCTTCTTCACAACTTCCATCATTAAAGAATTTAGCCTACACTGAGCTTACCCTATGGACTTTGCATCCTTCTCTAATAAAATGTGATGTATGCATATAGACGGGCTTATTTCTTGGATATCTATGATCGTCCACCCGATGGCCTTCTTATGCTCTCTCAATATTTGAACTAGCCTGTCCTCTTAATCCGAAGTCAACTCCGTTGAAATGATAACTGGGAGAGTCTACTTATCTCACAAATAGGCATACTTGAGGTGTGTGGGGAGTGGCTTCAGTTCTACTTCAAGTGACTGCACATCAAAAGGTAATAACTTCTGGTAAGAGTCAGATAACTTCATAGAAGCCAAACCATACCTATTTGGAGATTTCCCCAATGATTCCAAAGAAGCTGCCATTTCAACCAACTCTTTTCTCACTTCAACATCATTGTTGCCTCCTATTTCCATACACTCAGTCAAGACTATTTCTAAATGATCCTTACAACTCAATTTAAATATTTCCTGCACCGGAGGATCAATCACATCAACAGAGAAAACACAACGATCATCGTAAGGATGTTTCATGGCATCAAAAATATTAAAATGAATCACTTCCTCATCAAATTCCATCATGAGGGTGCCCTCACGAACATCTATCTTAGTCTGAGCCGTATTGAGAAACGGCCTGCCCAACAAGGTAGGTATCGGATTGTACGAAGTGTCATCATTCATATCAACAACATAAAAATTTGCAAGAAACACTAACTTATGCACCTACACCAAAATATCCTCAACTACACCATTAGGGCAAGTGTTAGTGTGGTCAGCAATTATATGATACATGTTTCTTTCAAAGGACCTAAATTCATGGAAGCATAAATTGAACGAGGCATCATATTAACTGAAGCTCCCTATTGATCATAGTGTTACCAATTTTGTAGGGAATGGTGAACGTGCCTGAATTTGGGCATTTTAGGGGTATCTTCCTCTTAAAAACCACCGACATATTGTCACCCATCATTTATCATCATCTCTCAGGATTTTTTTGTACGTACACAGTTCTTTAAGGAATTTAACATACCTTGATACTTGCTTAATTGCATCGAGCAAGGGTATGTTTACTTCTACTTTTTGGAAAGTCTCCAATATCTCTTTGTCCTTCTCCTCCTTGTCCGTTCTTATCAATCTGCTCTGAAAAGGTGGATGATTAATCTTAATGATATTAGGGCTTTTGAAATTTACCTTTGTACTCAGTGAAGGATTTTCTTCCTTTCCTAACTCCTCCTCAATTTCTTCCTCAGTAGCAATCCTTAGTGGAGTTCTCTTGGGTGCCTCCATTTCCTTTCCACTCCTCAGGGTTATAACATTTACGTTCTTCAGGTTCACCTAGGGTTGAGCTGGCAGCTTTCCTCCACTTTGTGATTTTAAACGATTAAGCCTCAATGTCATCTGACTCATTTGATTTTCCACATTATGTGTGCTCGCTTTTATCTCTTGCTGAATCTATTGTATACCTTGTTTAAGTTGTTGCTGCCTACTTTATTGAAATTTCAGATCGTTAGCAGTAAGAGTCTTGACAAGTTCATCTAAAGATGTACTTGAACAAAAAGAGTAGGCTCCTTATGGCCTTAGTTGAAATTGTTGTGCTCCTTATACCCAATTTTGGGAGTAATTCTACTACATGTTCCCTCCGTAACTTAAGTTAGGATGATCCCTCTAGCCTGGGTTATACGTTTGAGAGTACAGGTTATATTGATTTGGAAAGTCCCCCTACAGCATTCACATACTCCATACTCCGCTCTTATAATGTTGAACACTCATCAGTCGAATGGCTCATGCCTGAACATATTCTGCATACTTTTACTTGTGCCTATCCAACTATAATATATCTAACAATAGATGTTAGCTCATCTAAATGATGTTCGATAGATGAAGTACTTACCTCGTTTACACTTCAAACATCATTGCGGCTGTTGAATTATTGAGTGTGACCGACCATTTGCTCAAGTAGAATCCTGACTTCGATGGGAGTCTTCTCACACAGTGCCCTACCACTCGCCGCATCAACCAAACTCCTCTCCATCGATAGTAATCCTTCGTAAAAAATACTAAATGAGAAGTTTCTCTGAAATGTTATGGTGCGGACAACTGGCACACTGTTTCTTAAAGCGCTCCCAGTATTTGTAAAGTGATTCCCCATTATGTTGCTTAATACCATATATTTCCTTTCGAATACTCACTATCTTTAATGCTGGAAAATATTTTTCCAAAAATAATCTCTTTATCTTTAGTCAAGTATTCACACTCCCAGCAGGTAAATCGAACAACCAATCATTCGCTGCAACTTTTAGTAAGAATGGGAAAGCCCTCAACATGATTTGCTCGTCTATCAGTCATAGAGGCTTCATGCTTAGATAAACCACATCGAGCTCCTTAAGATTCTTATATGCATCCTTACCTACAAGACCGTGAAAATTAGGTAACAAATGTATTAGTCCAGACTTTAGCTCAAAAGTAACTTGTCCAGCAAAATTTGGAAATGTAATGCATAAAGGTCTTTGGGTTAGGTCTGGTGCAGCCAACTCCCTTAGCGTTCTTAGATTTGCCATTGTTTCTTCATATTCAAGTTTTGGTTCTACTTTCGAAGTTGTTCTCGCTTCTCTTCGTAATCTCTGCAATGTTCTCTCGATCTCCAGATCAAGTTGCTCAACTTCTCTATGAGGAGATCTTGTCACTAACATACATCAAAAATAAAAAAAACGTTTAAAATTAACAAATAATAAAAATAAGCAATTATAAACAAAGATATACAGAAAACAACAAATTAAATAAAAAATGAAAATTAAATCACCACAGTTCCCGACAATGGTGTCAAAATTTGAAAGCACGTGTTAAGTGCACTACAAAATTTACCTAACTCTGTTTACTAAAAATTTGTAGAAGTGGTGACTCGGGATCATATCCATAGGGAATGTTTGATTAATTTTTATAATGAAAATAATTGATGCAAAGGAAATAAAAATGGGGGTTTTGGTTTTTATATAATTAAGAAAATAAAGTAAAATTAACCTAGAGAAAGCAAATTATAGAAAAACAATTAAAAATGATAAAAGTATCGAATGTATGTAAAGTTTGATTCTACGATCAATCTTGGCCTAGACAAAATTAAACATATCTTATCATTCTAATATTTTCATAGCTCTCCTCGAATTATTGATCGTGGACTAACAATACATTTGCCTAATTTTGGTTTTTCCTTAGGTTATATTATTAAGATATAATCATTAATTAAACGTAGCCATCGAATAACCTAGGATACGATATTTAGATTCAATTTTGCAGCTACATTACAAAGTGAAAAACGGATCAATATAGGTAGTATCCTCACACGTTTGGGTTATCTAACCTAAGTTATGTTGTTCCTAATGATTCAAGATCATTAGCGGCTACTAATGAACATCAAATATAACGATTATGGATTATATTCAACATTTTATCAATAGGTTCATAACATAATAATCTAAATAACATATCAATATTATCTTTTAAAAGCCCGATTTAATCAACACAAATAACAATAACAATCTGAAAAGAAAGATTCAACATTAAGAAGATAAGATAAGCTTAACCGTGACTTAGGTGTCAATTTTACCTTCAAATTAAGGTTGGGATATTAACCTCCCATCTTCCCTATTAATCTCCAAGAATCAGCCTCCGTAACCTCCATTCTTGTTCAAAAATGAAGAGAAATTGATGAATAAAGGATGATATCCACTGCTCCTTATTCCACCTTGAAAACCGATGAGAAAATGGTGAAGAATAATATCTCCACAGCTGTCACATTCTGCCCATTTTCTCCTCTATTTTGTCCTAATTGACCCTCTTTTTTTATTTTTCAGCCCTTACACACATCCCAGCTTGAAAACCCCAAAAAAATGGTGGTAAATAATGTCTTGAAGGGGCCCTTCACGGCTGGTTTTGCTTAAGCCTTTCTCCCTCATCCTCCAACCAACACACCCCCTTTATTGTCTATTTCAAAGCTAGGTTAAATGAAAGAGTGGAACAGGTGGTGTGTCCTAAAACTAAAGAGAACAAGATGCCTCCCTATTGTCCTCTCTCTCTCTGTTTTTTTATTCAGCTTCTCTACCTCTTACAGTCGTCACCCACTTACCCTTTCTTTATTCAAAAGCTATATTAAAAACCAGTGAGGAAGCTAGGTTAAAATAAGATAAATGGATAGGTAGTGTTGAAATGAGACAGCTAACGTTAAATTGGCAGCTGTCCTTATTCACCTTGTCTAATGGTAGGTTAAAAGAAGGCTTATAATTCATGTTATAGTTGTGATTTCATGGCTGTAACTTTTTAATTGTTACAACCAAGGTCTCCATTTTTATACTCTATTTTATCTTTTTTCTTTTAATCTTCTTCTTCTTATTGCTTCATGAAGACAATAACATATGAATAACAATCAAACACATGTCAGACGTCAGACTTATTAGTACTCCTTATAACTAGTTATACAAATTTCCTATGAGGCCTGGAAACTAGTATGTCAAACTTTGATGGAAATTACGGTTTAAGGAACTATATACAGAAAGAATACTAAAGAGGTGAAGGATATCATCTAGACTTTGGCAAGAAATTTGTCAACCAAAACGGTAAGATCCCTTTATAAGGTGCAAGCATCCTAAAAGGTATACGGCTAACTCTACCTTGAGTGAGTTTTCTAGGCACAAAACTATGGTTCCTTCTAGTTCTCATTATGAGGACACAAAAAAGGTAAAAGAAAATAGGTTAGGGAGGTAACTAAGGAAGATTCAGAAAGAGTATAGGTACTAATGGTATACAATCATTTGTAGGATAACACTTACATAAATTCAATCTTGCCAACTTTAATTTTTCAACCTAATAACAAGAAGTGAGCAATCTCAAAGAATAATTCCAGATACAACATAACATATGAAAAAATGATTAGAAATCAAAATGAAGAAATGCAAAATATGATAAAAAATTTTAAGTTTATTTATAAAAATGTGTAAGCAAATTATAAAATCTAAATTAAGAAATTTAATAGGCTTAATTTGATTAATATGGCCTAAGATTCAAATGAAATTGAATTTATGAATAGTTTAAAAAGTTCCTCATAGAAGTTGTAACCATAAAAAAATGCACATAATCGAGTAATTTCAAAAATTCCCAAATTTCATGAGGCAAAAAGTTAGAATATCAAATTCAATCACTTTTAAACCTAATCAAATGTAATTGAGACTTAAGAAACATTTATTCAACTTGTAATATCACTCAATTAACAAAAATTAACAAAAAATAAGTTAATTTTAAAAATCATCAATTATGAACGCTAACTCATCCAACTTCCAAATTGATTCAATTTGAAAGCTAATGTTTGAAATTGAATGCATAAATACACTTAAAGGTATGATTATGAGCTAAATGAAATGCTAATATGAGAGACTTTGTAAAATCCCCAAATTGGTGGAGTTAAGGTTTACCCTAATTAGGATAGATGAATTAATGATCAATATCGACAAATTTAGGCCTTTTAGGTGTCGAAGAGCTTGCTGGAGTTTAGGAAATTGCCTAAAGCTTGTCAGATAAGGAGGAGGTACACTAAAGAATGGTGGGGCTTCATGACTGAGCAATATGCTTCTCGAAGAAAATTTACTTTGATTAACAGTGAGGAAGACGAGTGTTAGGAGGGGGAATCTCTATTGTTGGTTTCCATAGTATATGAAAGAACCTTTGTTATTAGTTTTGATTAGAGAGTAAAGAGGTGGAAAGAGGGAGCAGCTGTAAAGAAAAAGGAAAGAATGTGTTTTTGCTTTTAAAGTTAAGATATTAGGTGATCAATTTCTAAAGGTTGACTAGTATTATCGACCAAACCTATTGCAAACTCACTAGAAAATTTAATTTATAAAGTTTGGTTTTATTGACTGACCACTGAATATAGTGATCAACTAATGAAAAATGTTTGTTGGGTAACTTAAGCAACCACTCTCTTAATAAATTTATTGGAAAGAAAGTATTCTAATATAGGAGTACGGTCGATCACAAAAGGACATTGGTTAAATGTGACTATGTAGTCGACCGAATAAGCAATTAAACATCTAGCAAACTCACTAGAAATCACAAGGGTAAATATTTTTAAGATACTAGTCAACCATTAAAAGGTATTGGTCAACTAATATGTTCTGATAATTTTAAAATCTACTTTAAAAATTAAATTAAAATGTTAAAACAAATAATAAATAATGGGAAATTCAATGAAGGTAATAAAAAAATTAAAAGAGTCATTAATCAAATATAGTTTTCCATCAATCAATATCTAATTATCTTTTACTTATGTAAAATATATCCTCACTTATAAGTTTAGTAAAAATATCGGCTTAGTGATAGTGTGCATGCACAAATTCTAACTCAATATCTTCATTTTTCACATGATCTCAAAGTCCAAGTGCTAAGGTCAAAACTATACTTTAAAAAATGTTCAAGTTCTTATCCAAAATGTAAATCCAACATTCATCACAAAAGATTTAGACTTAATTTCATGAATAAAAAATAAGATGTGACAAATATCTAACATATAAGCCAATAATACCTCTTGTTGAACAATACCTATGATATGATTTAATGACTCTTTTTTAATTTCCAATTCATTAGAAGCATCTCGTTCTTCTTATCTTTCTCACTTAGTTCAATAATTGACTCTTTTTAAAAATCTTTGATCATTCTTATTCTTTTCAAGGGCTAACTTCTCCCTATTTTAAATAAACAATTTCATACTTTCTTGGACAAAAGAAGGTTAGAATCACCAAGATAAAAATATAAACTCTTAAAAAATAATACTAACATCTCTACTACATACCATTTACTCTTTAAAAACCTTATAAAATAAAGAAATCAATATGTTTTAGGTACTTAAATAAGCTTGGATGCTTAATTATTAGTCTCCTTTTTATTTTTAACCTAAACTTTGAAAAGTTTGCTTCCCATCCTTTATTTGATAACAAAAAATCTATCAACATTTCCATACTTACCTAAAAAATGACATACCATGTTATATGAGGGATGATGATGCATATATGCATTACCTGGTATTCTATGCATATATGCATAATAAGGAATCTTCTTTATACATTAAAGATGTTAATATTCTCCTAGGGTAGTGAGATAAGCTAATATGATTATATGTATGATACTCACTATGAATGAAAGCTTGATGCATACTTCTTTGAGGTATAAATGGGTTTGAGTAGGTTTGCATGTTAACAAAAGTTATACCTAGTCCTCTTTTGAGAATATTGAAATCTATGCATAAATTGTGAGCCATATATGAAAGCATGATGCTTTCTCTTAGAATGACTTAGTGGATGTGAAATGTTCTTGCATATGCTTAGATGTGGAGGTTCTATTCTCATTTATCACAAATTAGGAAATGGTTCTTCACTATGCAAACATTTTCCCTTTACAAACATGGTTTAGAATTGGCTTCACTTACACGGTTGTATCCTATTTTATGCATATTATTAAAATTATTTTAAGCTCCTGGTATGTTTTCTAGTTTTTCATTCCTTTTAGTGAATTTTGATAAAGAATCCTTGAGAACATTGATCTCCTTTTTCAATGTCTCATTTTTTATGCTTTGATGCGTCTAATGCATAATTGTCATCAATGATATTTTTGGATGCCTTAATTTTATAAAATTCACATTTTATCTTTTTATTCTCATTCATGCAAGTATCTTACTTTTTTTTTTAACTTCCTTGAATTTGGAAGAAAATTTCTTCCTTTTCTTACTCATGATTTCCAAACTTTCAACGAATTTATAATAAGTCAATCACTATTAATATCACATGGAATTAGAGTTAGATTTTACCGAATCATCATCCATTGTGGTAAGGCATATATGAGCTATCTCTTTTTTTGAATTTTCATGTTTGGATTCATTTGTGTCATCCCAAGTTGAGTCTTTAATTGCTTTCTTCTTTTCCTTTTTGTCCTTCTTATATTTTCTTTCGTACTTGTCATTATCTTTGATTAGAGAACATTATAACTTTATATGGCTGCGTATTTTACATTAAAAATAAATAATGTTAGAGGATTTATGTTTTAAACAACTTCACATTCCTTAAAATCGTTTATTTTGGAGAATTTCTTAAATTTTTTAGCGATTAAGCCAATATCCTCTTAATCACTTTCACTAGTTAATGTCTCTTCCTCTTCTCTCTATTCTTCCTTTGAGACTTTGAATGATAAATTCTTTTTCTTTGGAAGCATCATTTCTTCTTACATCTCCTAGAGCCTCTTTTCATATATAAGAAGAGACTCAATAAGTTCCTGTGAGAGCGTTAATAATATCAATAAATATAGCGTATATACTAGATATACTTTCATCGTGGTTTATTTGAAATAAGTCATATTATATGTTAATACACTGACTTTTCTCTCGTTCACTTGATTTTTCCTCTCATCTGCAACTTTTACAATGTGCCAATTTCATGAGATGTTTCATATATAAAGACCCCGTTGAATTTATTTCTTCTTAATGCATAAAATGAGATGTGTACAACCCTACTATTCAAGAAATTTAATCTTTTATCTTGAATTTCCCATTCTTCCTTTCATTTAGGGACCTTTAGTTGTCTATAGTTTTTATAGGTATAAAGGGATCATTTAAAACTATTTCCCATAGGTCAACACTTTCTAATAGAGGTTATCATTGTCATTAACAAAAGGTGGTATACTATTACTTTCCCTTTTGGTTAAATGATGACAATGATTTTTCTAAAGGAGCCATTAACATCTTTGCTATAGGATTTCGTTTGAAATACTTTCTTAATTCGGATACCACTTGTTAGTTCATAATGACACTTAAGGAGGGGGTGAATTCAAAAAAAGACGTCATTTTGTAGCTTTCGGTCAAACCACGGACCGGTCTAGGCCTAGGCAGCCTTAGTATATGGCTCAGTTGTTATCAACTCAGGCTAGGCCGGGCCCAAGTGAATTGCCATCCCTAGGGTGAATTGGATGTTTCTATAATAAATTTTCTAATAAATGACCTAAATTTAGTAACAATCAATATGTATAAGAATAAAGAGATTGCTTAGCATAAACCAATCAAAAAATTAAATAATAATTTAAAGAAGAAAGGAAAGAGAGACTAAAAACTGATTTATAGTGGTTTGAAAAATAATCCTTGGCTACCTCCACTCCCAAAACTCTTCTTAGAATTCCATTATAATTCTTCTTTCAAGGCAACGAACAATCTTTATGCAATCTTTTCTTGACAAAGAGGAACCCTTTTACAATCTTCCTCCAATATGAAGAGGAAACTCGATTCCACTTAGGAAAGCCCCC
>JAOTAY010000191.1:36299099-36317414 GCA_025629805.1 Erythroxylum baracoense
TAATTATTCCATGGATTTTATCTTTATGATTAATAATTAAATAATTAACAAATATACAAAGATAAAGAATGCCTTTTATTGAATAATAATAATGTCATACAAATAAATTTACAAATAAAATAGATTGGCTGCAAGGGCATAAACCAACACAATGACCATATAGTGTCTTGTACTTTAAGAATGTTGATATCCTAATAGGCCATCCTTGACATGGTTCAGTTGGTGAAGAAACTAAAAAGGGATCTCTGTCAGTCATGGACAAAAAAGATGGCTACTCATTTCTCTATCCATTTGGGTGGCAGGTAAAGTGTAGTTTCCCTTACTATTCTCATTACATGTTCATAGGCTATAGATGCAACTATATCTACTAATTCATAAGCAAGCCACGTAAACCAAGGTATTATCTGTATTTACCATTTTATTTTTGGGTGCAAGTAGGAAGTGGTGATTGAAGGCAAGAAAAAGTTTTTAAAGATGTAATTGAGCCACTAGAGAGCATTATTGTGGATATGATCCTAACCACCAAAGAAGATATTCGAGACTTTAGACCCCCACAACAGGTTTGCTCAGATGTTTGGGACATACTTGTATTCCCTGTAATTTAGGTGCTGTAATTTAATAAAACGTCTCTAATGTTTGTTATTCAATTATCTTAGGTAGCTGAAATGTTGATTAAAAACGTTCTGGCCCCTCCTTCCTAAAAACCAAAACTAATTGAAGCAAGGGAGGTTTCTTTCACACATCTTTTCTTTTCTTCCTTCAGAATGCCATTATATGCTTTATATTCCCAAAGTTAGAACTACTTTAAATGCAATTGAATCCTTGTGTTACTTTTCTTTAAGTATGCTCGATGCAAAGAACAAGGACATGCTTTAGGATATCGTGAAGAGCTCAAAATTTTGATATTACAATGAGATGAACTTCTATCATGAATGGCTCAGAATTTTGATATTACAATGAGATCAACATCTTTATGTTTAATAAGAACAAGTCAAATCACGACTCATAAGATAAGGGAACTTTTTTCTTGATTATTTAGTATTTAGTTACTCTTATAGGATGGTATTGTAGATATTATAGGTTTCTCTTTATTTATAACAACATCAACATCTTAGTAGAAATCTTGCTAAGCCACAAGATATGGGGATGTATATAGGTTTCTCTTTATTTACAACAACAATAATATCTAAGTAGAAATTTTGCTGGTTCAAAAGTACGCAGCCTTCCTCTTAACGAATTGAGAAGTTGTTTCCGATAAACCCCGGAAAAGATGAGAAAGAAAGATAGAAAAGAAAAAGAGAAAAAAAGTTTTTGAGAATTGTTTGAAGAAACAAATTGTATAAATAATAAAATTGAAAATAAAATAAATATATATAGATATAAATAAAATAAACTAAATAAGATAATATAATAATAAAATAGAATAGAATAAAGTGGAGATAAAAATAAAGAATAAAATATGAGATATAAATAAGTAAATAAATAAATGAATAAAGTGGATAAATAAATAATTAAAACAAGAAAGGCAATTAAAAGATAAAACATAATTAACTAAAATGGCTAAAGGAAGAAGTATCACAGATAGAATTATTTAGGCTACATACAAGAAATAAGAATCGAAGGAAATGGTTTAAAAGATCTACGAAAAAAGAATGACCTCTCTATTTAAGATCTCTTACCTGTATTCTAGTTCGCCAAATTTTTCTATTGAGAATCAAGCCTTCGATAAGCTGTAACAGAGTCATATTATTCATGATTACCTCCAAGTTCTTCTTTGGTCTTCTTATTTTTGTCCTACAGTTTCTAATACGATCTTGTTGCATTTTCTCATTAGGACGTCAGGATGCCTTCTCTTAATATGATCGTACCACCCAGTCTTATATCCCTTAATTTGCCATCATTGTTAGTCATCCTCAATTTGTCTTTTACCACTACATTCCTAACCTTATCTCTTCTTGTAAAGTTACACATCTAACAATGCATTCTTTTCTCTACCATCATTCACTTATGATTATGCACCTATTTAATGGGTCAATATTCTGCCAATAGAGCATAGCTAAGCTAATTGCTAAATAGTATATTTATTTTTTTATCTTGAGTGATGTCTTTTTATTACATAAAATTCTTGATACACTCCTCCATTTATTCCACCTTGATTTGATACGTTGTACTATGTCTTCATCTATCTCGCTATTGCTTTGGATGATAGATTCTAAATACTTAACAATCTTTATGTGGTATAACTTTTGAACAATTCTTTATCTTCACGTCAAATGCCTCTCTATAACCCAAAAAGTTACACTCTTAAGTATTCTGTCTTAGTTCTGCTCAATTTAAGCCCTTCAATTTTAGCTTATTCCTCCAAAGTTCTAGCTTAATATTAATATCCTCTTTTCTCTCATCCATTAAAACAATGTTATTAGCAAAGAACATACACTAAGTTATATAATATTCTTAATGAGCTCATCTATCACTATTACAAATAGGAAGGGGCTTAATGATGAATCTTAGTGTAGCCTGATATTAATAGAGAAATGTTGTATATTTCCTCCTGTTGTCCTTACTCTAGTCATAACACTTTCATACATATTCCTAACAATTTGTATATAGGTCATAGGGACTCCCTTAACTTTTAAGAACCTCTACATGACTTTCCTAGGTACTATGTTACAAGCCTTCTCTAAGTTAATAAAAACTATGTGTATATCTTGTTGTCTTTCCCTATAATATTTTATTAATCATCTAAGGAGGTATTGTTGAAATCACAAAAAATCAGGGAGGATTTAGTCTCCCTGTCTTACTCCTAATTAGGAGGCAAATTTTTCTCCCTATCTTTTATTGTATTTATTCCTAATTTAGATCATAATTGTACACTATATATCGATGTAATATTGTACAGAAAAATATGAGAAAAATAACAAAGAAAGAATAATGTTACCATAGACGTAGGTTTCATTGACAAAAACACGTAAATCATTGGTATTTATTTTCTTTTTTCCTCCTAAACCATACGGTATCAGAGCAAGTTTGAGAACCTCTTTAACGGCCGACGCTACCAGTAATAGCTTTGTTCCGTCCGAAGCTCTCGATAGTGAGAGGGAGATATCCTTTACCATAAGTCCGACAATTCTAGAATCCTCATCCTTTAACCTCTTGGTTGAAAAATTGAATGGAAAAAATTATAAAGAGTGCGCTCAATCACGGTTGGTGACTAATGGAATAGGAAAATTAGGTTACATTATCGAAAACAAGGAAACTTGCTATCACGGACAAGTTGGTGTTGCAATAATGGCAGTCCGAAAATTCATTAGTCACCGTGTGGTTAGTGAATGCGATGCAACCCAAAATTGGAAAATCCTACCTGTTCTTACCAATAGTGCATGACGTTTAGGAAGTCGTACGGGAGACATACTTAGACGTCGAAAACTCCTCTCAACTATTTGAGATCAAGACTTGATTGTGGGGGGCTAAAACAAGGAAAAAAAGAAGTGACTGATTATTAGATGGAAATGGTTGGGCTTTGGCAAGACCTCGACTTGAGTTCAGATGAGGCAATGGAGTGTCTAAATGACAGTATACGGTACAAAAAAAAGATGGAAAATGAGCAGGTATTTAAGTTTTTTACATGACTAAACTACGACCTCGACAAGGTGAGAGGCAGGATTTTGAGTTGCCGTCATTACTATCAACGCAGGAGGAGTTTATAAAGGTTTATGGAGAGGAGAGCCGACGACAGGTGATGTTGAAGGAGAAAGGGTCAGTTGAAACATTAGCCCTCACAGCCTATGGTTATTGCCCAACAGGAAGTCCAACCCGTGGCCCACATGCTGGATCTGGCCCGGCACCATGCAGACAAGCTCGTGGCAAAATAAGTGGCAGATGGGCCTAAATAATCAAAATTTGAATTTTGACCCTACTCATCAATAGACTTTAGGCCCAAAACAGTAAAAAATGTGTCCTTAGTGCGAACATTGCAAAAAACTAGGTCACTCAAAAGATGATTAATCAGAATTGCATAGGAAACTAGCAAACTGGAAACCCAGACAGAAAAATCAAGGCTATCAAGCTAAGGTTAACCTTGAGGCTTAAAAGAATTCAAAAGGAAAGAATAATAATGTTGGCTTTAATCCTGAATAGCTAGAGAAGCTCTATGAAGAGTTTTCCACTTTTCAAACATCTGGTTAGTTGTTTGTTCTCTCTAGGTCTTTGGCCCAACAACATATTTTTTTGAAAGCACTTAATACTGCAGTTCATATAAACACACCGTGGATTTTTGACTCTATAGCTTTTGATCATATGATTGACGCATATCACTTATTCACTACTTACCATGTGCTGGAAATTTGAAATTTAAAATTACAGATGGATCCATCTCATCAGTTGCTGGCAAAGGGAGTATTCAGATATCTAACTCTATTATCCTTGACCCTGTTCTCCATGTTCCCAAATTAGCATGCAATATATTGTCTATTAGCTAACTGATCAAAATTTTGAATTGTTCGGCTAATTTTTTTCCTTCTCATTGTCTTTTTCAGGATCTATCATCGGGGAGGACACTGTAAGTGACCAATGTCACATTGTTCAGAGTGAATTTAGAACTAGTTGTGATTCAACATTTGCTTCTTAAGTTAGCGAACTTTTATTATGGCATTCTAGGATGGGTCATCCAAATTTTTAGTATATGAAACGATTATTTCCATCTCTTTGTTCAATAAACATGTTCCTAATGTTTAGTTTGAGATTTGTGAAGTTGCAAAACATCAAAGAACATGTTTTCCTAGATCCATATACTAACCTTCCACACCTTTTACGATGATTCACAGTGACTTATAGGGCCCATCTCCTATATCCAATCGAACACATACAAAATGGTTCATTACTTTTATTGATGATGATACTCGTCTTTGTTGGGTATACCTCTTAAATGACAACCGAAGTTCGATCCACCTTTATGACTTTCCACACAATGATCTGTACTCAATTCCAATCTGATATTCAAATCCTCCACACTGATAATGGCACTAAGCACTTTAACCAATTGTTAGGCACGTATCTTCAAAAGCATGGTATCATCCACCAAAGCTTATGTGTTGACACTCCCTAACAAAATGGGATTGCTAAACGAAAAATTCTCCATATCCTTGAGGTCACCCGAGCACTATTATTTACCAATCATCAAAAATTTACTGGGAGATGCTATTCTTATTGCCACATAACTTATCAATTGGATACCTAGTATGATACTATCCTTTGCCATACCTGTCTAAAAATTCAAGGAGTCCTTTCCCACCTCTAGCATCATATCTGATCTTCCTCGCAAAATTTTCAACTGTACAGCCTTTGTTCACATCCACTCTCACCATCGAACCAAATTAGATCCCCGTGCCTGTAAATGTGTCTTTCTTGCCTACTCCTCTACACAAAAAGGTTACAAGTGCTATGACCCCATTACTCGTCGCCTATTTGTCAGCCTTGATTTTACCTTCTTTGAAGCCACACCTTACTATCTTTGAATAAGAGCTGTTTTGCTCTATATCATATTTCTTAGAGAATGTAGTACATATATACATGAATATGGATACAGAATAGGATAGAGAATCTATAAAAATAAAGGAAATAATCCTAAGATAATGCTTATCCCTAAGATAATGTTATCTAATTAGTATAATCTGATTACAATCAAATTATCACAATATTATGTGATGATACCATATCTTGACCACACTTCCCCTCAAGTTGGATCATAGATATCAATCATGTCTAACTTGCTAATACATTCTTCAAATACTTGTCTTTGAAGCCCTTTAGTAAATACATCTGCTGTCTGCTTTCTTCATTAGTACATAAGTTAGGCATATTGTTCCATCTTCTATCTTTTCCTTGATGAAATGTCGATCAACTTCAATATATTTTGTTCTCTCATGGTGGACTAGATTGTGTGCCATTCTTATGGTTGCGTTGTTATCACAATAATGCTTTATAGGTGACTCAAAAATGATTTCCAATTCTGTCAACACTCTTTTTAACCAGAGACTTTCACAAATTCCTTTTGCAACTACTCTAAGTTTAGCTTCTGCACTACTCTTGGCTACCACCTTTTGCTTCTTACTTTGCCACGTGATCAAGTTTGCCCACATGAAAGTGCAATATCCAGTGGTTGATCTTCTATCCTCTTCTGAACTTGCCCAACCTGAATTAGTATATATTTCAATTGTTCTTTGACCTCCCTTTTTGAATAATAATCCTTTTCCAGGAGTACCCTTTAAATACTGTAAGATCTTATAAATTACCTCAAAATGCTTACTCTTTGGTGCATGCATATAGCGACTGACAACACTCACAGTGAAAGCAAGATCTGGTCTAGTATGAGACAAATAAGTTAAACTTCCCACTAATGTCTGGTATTCTTCACGATTACCAGTTTATCTTCTTCATTTTCAAACTTTGTACTTTTAGTAGGGGTGGTGCTTGGTTTACATCCTAACATTCCTGCCTCTTTCTTCCTTTGTGAGATGTAAATCCATTTCTTTGATCTAGCTACTTCTATGCCTAGGAAATACTTCATTTCTCCTAAGTCTTTAACTTCAAACTCTTTCCTTAAAGCTGACTTAAGTCTTGTAATTTCCTTTGCATCATCACCAGTTACAATAATATCATCTACATACACAATCAAAATTGTCTTCTTATCTTCTTTAATTCTAAAGAACATGGTATGGTCAGACTGAGCTTGTGTGTATCCTTCTGCATTTAAGACTTTGGCAAATCTTTCAAACCAAGCTCGTGGTGATTGTTTCAGCCCATATAGGGATTTTCTTAGTCTGTATACTCTGTTTCCTCCTCCTTCCTTATCAAACCTTGAAGGAAGTTTCATATATACTTCTTCCTTCAATTTGTTATTCAAGAAGGCATTTTCAATGTCAAGTTATTGAAGGGTCTAATCAAAGTTAGCATCTACAGATAACAATAGTCTAATAGTGTTCAATTTTGCCATAGGTGCAAATGTCTCCTTGTAGTCCATCCCATAGGTCTAAGTATAGCCTTTGCTACCAATCTTGCTTTATACCTCTCAATGGAGCCATCAGCCCTATATTTGACTGTGAATATCCACCTACCCCCATTGGTTTCTTCCTTTTTGGCAGATCAACTTCTTCCTACATTTCATTTTTTTCAAGTTCTTATTTCTTCAAAATTTGCTTCTCTCTATTCTGGAACTTTAAGAGCTTCTTGGATATTATTGGGAATGTCAATTCTCTCCAGATTAGTAATAAACGCTTTATATTAAGAAGATAGAGCATTATAAGAGACAAACCTCTCAATCGGGTGCATGGTACATGATTTAGATTTCTTTCTTAACGCGATTGGTTGTTCTAGATCTATATTGTCTTGTTCCTTTATATTACTACTCTGAGCTTCTTCAGTAAGAACTTGCATTGGTTCAAAGATTGGTATAGCTTAAGGACTAGGGAGTGTACTATTTTTTTTCTTCTTCTGAGAGTACAGTTTGAGTATATTGTCAGGCATAACTACCTCTGTATCATAATTTGTCTTTATAGGAGATGCATTGGACATAGGTGTTAAGATAGGTTTAGGAATAGACGCAATAGGAGTTTTAGGCTGAGATTCATCGCCAAAGTTACTCCAATACTCCCCCTGAATCGAAGCCTTGGGATAGAGAAATCTACCTTAGAAAAAGTGACATCACAACTAACAAACAACCCTTTTGATATAGGATCATAACATTTATAACCTTTTGGTGTAGTAGAGTATCCTGGGAACACACATGTTTTGGCTCTAGGATCAAGTTTGTTATGTGAATGACTCTGAATAAAGACTATACACTCGAAAACCTTTAGAGGAAGGTTAGTTTCAAGATAGGTAGTAGTATGGATTTCTTAAAATTTTTTAAGAGGTGTTTTGAAAGAAAGGACACGACTAGGCATTCGATTAATAAGGTAGGTTGTAGTAAGGATAACATCCCCCTAAAAAAATTTTGGAACATTGCTAGTGAACATCAAGGCCCTAGCTACTTTAAGAAGGTGTCTATTTTTTCGCTCAACAATCCCATTCTGTTGAGGACTATTGACACAAGTACTTTTGTAAACAATTCCATGTTTTTGTAAGAATGTATGAAGATTCTTATTAAAATATTCAGTACCATTATCAGAGTGAAAGACTTGAGTACTTGTTTGAAATTGATTTTTTATCATATGATAAAAGTTAATTAGGGACTTCAGTTTTATCCTTCAAAAGAAACACCCAACATAAACGTGTATGATTATCGATGAATGTAATGAACCACTTTGAATTAGTTTTATTAGTGACACAAGATGGGCCTTAAAGATCATTATGGATAAGTAAAAAAGGTTTTGTGGGTTTGTATTCAGACCTTGTAAAAGAAGTTCTTTGATGCCTAGCAAATTCACAAGCATCACATTGAACACAAAAATCTTTCTTTATTGAAATGTTTAGAAATAACTATGACACATACTGGAAGTTTGGATGACCTAACCTTTTATGCCATAGCAATAGTTCTTCATTCTTAGGGACAATCACACTATTACCCAAACTATAAGGAGTAGACTAACTTTCTTCATCTTTAAAGTAGTACACTCCATCTATCTCCTTAGCACTGCCAATCATATTCCTAGATAATAGGTCCTGTATAACACAATGAATAGGGAAACAATGAGCACTACAATGAGCTTTCTTTGTCAATTTACTAACTAAAAGGAGGTTACAGTCTAGATTTGGAACATTTATAACAGAGTTTAATTTCATAGAATTTGTTACTTTGATATCTCCTTTTCCTGTAACAGAAGAAGAATCACCATTTGCTACCTTAACCTTTTTATTCCCAGCACGAGGAAAATATGAATGAAACATGTTATAGTCATCTGTCATATGGTCTAATGCTCCATAATCAACTATCCATTTCTTCTTACTGCATGAAGATAAAAGAGTTTATATCATAGTAGCATTGGCAACTGTACTTGTCTTCAATTGGTGGCTGTCATTTTAGAGATTCTATAGTATTTCCAATAATTTCTCTAGTGAAATATTCAACTCACTAGCTTGTTGTTTCTGACTATCTTTAGATTTTTCTGTTCCCCCTTCACTAGATACTTGATAGCCTTGGTTTTTTTCCTTTTCATAGTTTCAAATCTAGAGGCTTTCCATGGATAACCCAGCATGTGTCTTTGGTGTGACCACTTTATTTGTAGTGATCACACCACTTCTTATGATCCCTCTTACTAGATTCACCACGGGACATCAATGCAGACGCTTCACTAGTAAGAATTCAACACAAATTTTGTTCTTCTTTTGACTCTTCTTTTAGCATTATTTTCCTCCTTTCTACTTCCCTCCTAACTTCAGAAAAAACTTCTTTAGCTATTGGGAGAAGAACTCTACTTAGGATTCTGCCACAGACATCAACTAGTTTTTTGTTGAGACCAGTCAAAAATTCAAAGACTCTTTCCTTTTCAATTTTCTAGTTGTAGATCACAGCATCTTCCTTGCACCTCCACTCTTTGTCCGACAAAAGGTCAAGTTTCAACCATAATGCTACCATTTTGACCCAATATTTTGTAACTTCTCTATCACCTTGCTTCATCTACCACAGTTTTGTTTTTATCTCGTAGATTCGTGATGCATCCTCTCCATCAGAGTATGATTGTCGCACCCCTTCCTAGATTTCTCGAGCTGTTAGTAGAAACATGAAGGTATGTTTGATTAATGGTATCATGTCGTTGATAACTCATGACGAGACCATAGAGTTGTCTATCTTCCACTGTCGCGTAGCTTACAAGTTCATTGGGTCTGAAATGTTTCCATCTCCGACGATAAAACTCAGCTTCCCGTGTCCTCCAATGGAGAGTTTCATAGCTTAAGTCCACTCCCAATTGTTCGTTCCATTTAGTTTGTTAGAAATGATGACAACAAAAACTCCTTCAAGGCTAAAGCTCATCGACGACTGGCCTCCAGTCTGGTTTGGATTTGCCGTGGAGGATCCCTCAAGATTGGAAGCCATTTCTTGACTTTTCAAGATTAGCTCCTCGGTTTCACTATCTCTTTCACATGGCTCTGATACCATGTGAATAAGAGTTGTTTTGCTCTATATCATATTTCTTAGAGAATGTAGTACATATATACAAGAATAGGGGATACCGAATAGGATAGAGAATTTATACAAATAAAGGAAATAATCCTAAGATAATGCTTATCCCTAAGATAATGCTATCTAATCAATATAATATGATTACAATCAGATTATCACAATAGTATGTGATAATACCGTATCTTGACCACACTATCCAAAGCCCTCGCTTCAGGGGGAGCACCTGAGTGAAACTCGTGTTTTGGACTTTGAATTACTTATCCTGGAAATCTCACCTATCCATGCTACATTGAATTTGGAGGAAGGTGAAAAGAAATAAAAGGAGATGTTGGTCTATTCATGAAGACGAAAAAGTCAGTCTTAAGAGAACCTCACACCCGAAGCACCAAAGAAATCTGATCCTTTGATAAATTCAATCCACCATGAGAATTCCTCTGATCGGGTAACAATTTCCGATGATCTTGATTTACCTAATGCTCTCAGAAAACAACCACGTTCTTGCACCCTTCATCCTATTTCAAATTTTGTATCTTATAACACCTTATCTACCAGATATCATGCTTTTACCTCAAGTCTTGACAAGATTATAATCCCAAAAGATATCCACGAAGCACTAGGAAATCATAAATGGAGAAAGGCAGCAATGGAAGAAATGAAGGCTCTTAAAAAAAATGGGACATCGGAAATAGTAGAATTACCCGGAGGAAAAAAGACAGTGGGTTGTAAATGGGTGTTCACAATGAAATATAAAGCTGATGGAACAATGGAACGGTACAAGGCTCGTCTCGTTGCAAGATGGTTCACTTAAACCTACGGAATTTGACTATACAGAAGCTTTTTCTCTAGTAGCAAAACTGAATTCTATTAGAGTTCTTCTTTCTCTAGTAACCAACCTATACTGGCCACTCCAACAACTTGATATTAAGAATGCCTTCTTAAATGGTGAGATAGAAGAAGAAGTTTTTATGACTTTACCACTGTGGTTCTACAAGGACGGAGAGCAAGGCAGAGTTTCCTAGTTAAAAAAATCACTTTATGGATTAAAACAATCTCTAGAGCGTGGTTCGATAGATTTGCAAAAGTAATAAAAGGCCAAGGATATCAACAAGGTCAATCTGATCATACTATGTTCTTCAAACAATCTAAAGAAGGGAAGAAAACAATCTTGATTGTATACGTTAACGACATTGTCTTAACAGGGGATGACGTTGCTAAAATGGAGAGGTTGAAGAAGATCGTAGCCACTGAATCTGAAGTAAAAGATCTTAGTCAAATGCACTATTTTTTAGGAATGGAGATTGATATATCAAGAAAGGGCTTCAGTGTCTCACAACGAAAATATGTGCTCGACCTCCTAAAAGAAACTGGTACACCTGGATTCAAACCAAGTGATACACCTATGGAAACTCGAAGAGGAACAAATGATGACAGAAAGGTGGTTGATAGAAAAAGGTATCAAAGATTAGTGGGTAGATTGATATACCTCTCCCCTACAAGGCCTAATATTGCCTTCGTAGTAAGTGTGGCAAGCCAACATATGCATTCACGAAAGGAAACTCACAGGGAAGGAGTGCACAAATTTTGAGGTATTTAAAAGGTTCCCCTAGGAGAGGACTATTTTTTAAGAAAACTAACAGCAAAGGAATAGAAATTTTAACAGACACATACTGGGTTGATTCGACTAAGGATAGATGATCCACGTCATGATATTGCACCTTTGTATGGGGTAACCTAGTGACTTGGAGAAGTAAGAAGCAGAATGTGGTGGATTGAAGTAGTGTTGAAGCCAAGTTTAAGATTGTTACACAAAGTATTTGCGAGGGATTGTGGCTAATAAAAATTTTGGGAGATTTACAGACCATAATACGAACACCTATTAGGCTCTACTGTGATAATAAGGCGACAATCAACATTTCCCTCAACCCAATTCAACATGACAGAACCAAACATATAGAAGTGGATCCTCATTTCATCAAATAGAAAGTCGAAGAAGGAACAATCTATATGACGTACATCCCCACTAAGGAGCAAACAACCAACATATTCACTAAAGGGTTGCCAAGGCAAAGTTTTGGTGATTTCATCAGCAAGTTGGATATGGTCAACATCTACAATCCAACTTGAGGAGGAGTGTTGCAATCACAAGAAATTGGGGAGGATTTCATTCTCCATGACTTACTCCTAATTAGGAGGCAGATTTGTCTCCCTACCTTATATCTCTATATATGGATGTAATATTGTACAGAAAAATATGAGAAAAACAATAAAGAAAGAAGAAAGTTACCGTGGATGTAGGTCTCATTGACCTAACTACGTAAATCATCGATGTTTATTTTTTGTTTTCCTTCTAAACCACAAGTATATAGTTGTTTTAATGGACCTTCCTGAAATGAAACCAAATTGTTTCGTCAAGATAAGTGTGTCCTTTCTCACTCTGTTTTCAATCATCCTCTCTTATAACTTCATGATGTAACTAGGTAGTTTCATACTTCTATTCTATAGTTATAACTTTGGATGTTTCATTTGTTCTTGTATAAAAGGATTAATATGTTAAATATCCATTCATCTGACATTTTGGCAAACTTAAGTGTCATATTAAAAAGTTTGGTTAAATAAGTAAGATTCTCTTCTCCTATGCTCTTCCACATATCTATGGGCAGCTCAAGTCCTACTGTCCTTTTACCTTTCATCTCCCTCAAAGCTCCTTTGATTTTTTCTCGTGTTATTTGCTAGTAATAAGTGAAGTTACGATATCTTTCAGATGTGTTAAGATCACAAAAGTTGTTGTCATCTCTGCCTTCATTAGAAAGGTAATAGAAGTATCTCTATTATCTTCTTTTGATATCATTTTCATCAACAAATATGCCACCTGTTTCATTTTTTTATATAATCAACTTCATCCAAGTTTCTGACTTTCTGTTCCCTAGCTCTCACCAATTTAAATAGATCTTTTCCTCCATCCTTAGTTTTCAACCATTGGTATAATTTCTCGTAAACTTTACTTTTGGCTTCTGTGACATTCGTTTTTGCCTCTTTCTTTTTCAGTTTGTAACTTTTTGTATTAACTGTCATCCTATACCTGTGATACTGTAAACTAATATTAACAAAAGAATGAGTCGTATTGCACACACTGATTTTAGTTGTTACAGTATACATATTTATATTTGCACATAATATCTAAACTAGGAAATAAAATCAAATATTTACAGCCTAAAAATATACTTAGAATACTTTGTAGGATATTTCCTATTATGACAAGAATATTCTGTAGGATATTCTATGATATACTCTGTAGGATATTCTGACACTCCCCCTCAAGCTAGTTTATAAATGTCTTATATCTCCAACTTGATTACTAGAAAATCAATTTTTAGTAGACCTTTGATGAGTATATCAGCCACTTGTTGAGAAGTAGGAATATAAGGAACACAAATTAATCTACTATCAATTTTCTCCTTGATAAAGTGTCTATCAACTTCAATATGTTTAGTTCGATCATGAAGAACTGAATTGTGAGTAGTTGAAATGGCAGCTTTGTTATCACAGTAGATTTTCATCGGAAGTGACACAGGGAGCTTCAAGTCTTCTAGCAATTTCTTAATCCATATAGCTTCACAAATCCCATGTGTAAGGGATTTGGATTCTGCTTCATCACTACTTCATACCACAACACTTTGTTTTTGTTGCTTCTCTAAATTACTAAATTTCCTCCAAAAAATGTACAATATCCAGATGATGATCGCCTGTTCATCACACTACCAGCCCAGTTAACATCAGTATAAACTTCCACTTGAAAGTGATCACGTTTTTTAAACATCAAACTCATTCCAGGCTACTGAAGCATCAATTTCTGGTACTCACCTGTTGCAATGGAAGGGTTTCTCATAAAAAGATCTCTTTTATGTCACGCCGATATCCCCTCAGATACCTAAAATCAACATAGAGATAGTTATTTGGTGAAGACTCATATCTATATAAGAGGAGAAGAAACAAATACGAGAAGCTCACCTATTTTGAAATCACCCCTTCTAAGTGAAATCCCCAAAGCAACATCTGTAAAGTCGGGGAAAAATGTTAGGCCCTAATTGGTAAAAGAAATAGTGATTCTGTAGTTGAGTAAGTTACCTAAGCTCGAGATCTCCTTGGAGTAGAGTAAGGAGTAGAAGAACTCAGGGGAGACACACTGACAGTCGCATCGTCAGAGCATCGATACTGCCATCTCCCACCTAAATTGAGAAATTTCTGAAAGAATTGAGAAAGTAAGGGTTTGTTATATCCTAATCGCTAAAAGACATCACGATTCGAAGTTGAGACAGTTACCTAAGTTCGTGATCTTCTTGGAACTGAGTAAAGAGTAGTTGAACTTGGGGCAGACACACCCATACCAAAGCACTGACACCGGCCATCTCTCTCCCCAAATCAAGAAAATTCCTAAACAATTAAGAAAGGAATCGTTATACCCTAATTATTAAACGACCTCGTGTATACTTGATGTAAACGTTGTCGTTTCGATTACCTGGGACATTTGTAAGTGTTCACGCACGTGGGAGGGAGTCCCTCCTAATGTAATCTTCTCAATTTTGTTAATGAATTTTTTAAGTTCTCAAAAGAAAAACCCCATTCTAGGCGTCCCTTTCAGGTACTTTAGTATCTTATAGGCAGCTTCAAAGTGTTGATGACCGGGTGCATGCATGAATTGGCTTATCCTGCTCACAACAAATGCTATATTGGGGCGAGTGTGTGACAAATATATAGGCTTCCCCACTAAACGCTGAAATTTCTCCTTTTGAATTACATCCTCAATTTTAGCAGGATTTAGTTTCAGATTTATCTCCATTGGAGTTTCAACAGCCTTGCAACCTAGAAGACCAGTTTCATCCAATAAATCAAGGATATATTTCCTTTGATTTACAAAGATCCCTTCATGTGATCTTGCAAATTCCATACCAAGAAAATATTTCAAGTTTCCTAGATCTTTAATCTCAAAGTCTTCAGCTAGCCTCTTCTTTAATCTCGCTAATTCATCAAGATCATCAACTATTAGTATCATGCCATCGACATATACAATAAGGATTGCTATTTTTCCTTTAACACCATGATTATAAAAAAGAGTATGATCTGCTTGACTTTGCAGATAACCATATCCTTTTATAGTGTTCCCAATCCGTTCAAACCATGCCCTTGGAAAGTGTTTGAGACCATATAAAGACTTCTTGAGTCTGCAAACTTTGTTCTGACGTACAGATTCTTCAAAACTAGGAAGTAGGCTCATAAAGACTTCCTCTTCCAAATCACCATTCAGGAATGCATTTTTTACATCTAGTTGGTATAATGCCCAATCAAAACTAACTGCAAGAGACAATAGAACACATATAGAGTTAATTTTGGCTACTGGGGTAAAAGTTTCCTGGTAGTCAACACCATATGCTTACGTAAACCCCTTGGCCTCAAATTTAGCCTTATATCTCTCTACACTACCATCTGCCTTGCATTTTACAATAAATACCCATTTACACCCAACTGTTTTCTAACCTTTGGGCAGCTCTACAATTTCCTATGCCCCATTTTTCTTTAGTGCATGCATTTCCTCTATCGCTACTATTCTCCAATTTGGATCACTAAATGCTTCCTGAATATTTCCTGGAAGATTAGAGATTTTTGAAATAAATGCCCTATGTTTTTGTGAGAAACGACCATAAGACATATTTTGCAATAGGATGATTAGTGCAGGGGCGAGTTCCTTTTCTAAGAGCAATAGGAACATTAAGATCAAGATATTCAAGAGACTTTATTAGGTAAAACAGGAGATGAGACAGAAAAATTAGTACTTTTAGAAGTGTCTTGAGTACTTGAATCCATGGTCATAGACCGACTAAGTGCTGAAGAAACAGTAGGTTCTTTACTTTTTTGATGATTTTGTCTCCTTGTATAAACAATGACCTCAGGTTCTTGATCCTTAGGATTGCCTTATAGTGTTCCACACCACCACCACGACCCCCTTTCCGGTCACAGATTCAACAATTTCTGGCAAAGCATCCTTAGGTATAGAAACAACTATTTGGGGTAATGTATGAAAGGTAGGCATTTTATCCCCACTATTTTCTTCCTTTAAACTCTCCCCTGAAGAAAATTCTTTTGAAAATTAGGCTGATTTTCCATAAATAAAACACTCATAGTAATTAGGACTTTTCGATTCTTTGGATTAAAACATTTATAACCTTTTTTATTTGATGCATAACCAACAAAAGCATATTTTTCAGCCGTAGGATCAAGCTTGGACCGATCCTTATTAGGTAGACGAACATAAGGTACACACCCAAATATTTTAAGGGGTAATTTGGAGGAAATTCAATTTTCTGGGAAGAAACTTATGAAGCACTCAAAAGGAGTAATGAAGTTAAATACACTGGTAGGCATTTTGTTTATCAAATAAGCTGCAATTAAAACTGCTTCACCCTAAAGATATTTAGGTACAGACATAGAAAACATAAGTGACCGGGCCACTTCCAACAAGTGTCAATTTTTTCTCTCAACTATACCATTTTGCTGAGGTGTATCAACACAAGTTGATTGATGATGAATGCTCTTCTCTCTAAAAAAACTTTCAAGAATTTCATTGAAATACTTAGTACCATTATTAGAATGAAGAATACCAATTTTAGTTTGAAATTGAGTTTCAATCATGTTATAAAAGTTTGGAACACTATCTTAACTTCAGATTTATCAGTCATTAAATATACCCAACACAACCTAGTATGATCATCAATGAAAGTAACAAACCATTTTTGGTTTGAATAAGTAGGCATCCATGAAGGACCCCAAACATCACTTTGAATTAAGTAAAATGGTCATGAAGGTTCATAAGGTTTTGCAAGGATACATATTTTTATGACTTTTTAAAAAAATACAGTGTTCACAATGAAACAAAGAACAATCTATTCCTTTAAATAAGGTAGGAAACAATTTTTTAAGATATTGAAAATTAGTATTCCCTAGTCTATAGTGCCAGAGCATTATTTTATCGTTGACAAGGTTAGAGCTAATACTACTTAGTCCTTGAGGTCTTTTATCCTTGGAGACTTCATCTTCAAAATAGTAGAGACTATTGATCATTCTAGCACTACCAATCTTCTTCCCTGAAGTCAGGTCCTGAAACACAAAATAGGAATCAAAGAAGGTGACACGACAATTAGAATCTTTTGACAACTTACTGACAGACAAAAGGTTAAAAGCAAGTTTTGGTACATGAAGAACATATTGAAGGTAAAAAGTATCTGAAAAATAATCAAACCTTTGCTAGCTATAGTTGAATAAGACCCATCTACAATATTAATTTTTCCATGATCAGAACAAGGAACATAAGTATGAAATTAATTTGAAAAACTTGTCATATGGTTAGATGCTCCAGAATCAATGATCCATGGAGCAAATTGTGATAAAGAATAACATATTAAGGCATTCAAATCAGTACTTGTTTATGTCAAAGAAGCATTAGGAGTACCAGATAATCTAGAATTAGATTGGAGCACTTTCAGGATATGATCCACTTATTGCGAACTGAAAGGGACTATCTCGGCTTTATTGGCAACGTGATTTTTTTTTTATTTTCCCTTTATGATTGCCCTTCCAATTTTCTGGTTTCCTGTGGAGTTTCCAGCAATTTTCCCTAGTATATGCTTTGGTTTGTCGCAATAATCACACCAAACACGATTTTTGTCATCAAATTTCTTTGTTGTCATTCTACCTGTAGGGGTACCTATGACTACCAATGCAGATTTTTCTACTGTGTTACCTAGAGCTTTCTTACCCAACATTACCAACCTGTGATGGTGAACCTTAGCAAAAACTTCTCCAATAGATGGAAGGCGCTATCTCCCAATTATTCGTCCCCTAACCTCATCAAACTCCACATTGAGTCCCATGAGGAACTTGAATATCCAGTCATCCTCAACCTTCTTCTTTTATTGATTCCAATCCTCAGAGGATTTCCATTCATAAGAATTGAATAGGTCTAGGTCTTGCCATAGATTTTTTAGAGAATGGAAATACTTTGTAACGTTGTTCTCACCTTGGCGAATTTCTCCAAGTTTCAGCGTTATTTCATATTGTTGGACCCCACACCCCGCCCTTAGGTCGGCGGTGTGTGTTTGCGGGACATACCGCGGCATCCAACCTTACTCAGTATTGTCCTCTTTGGT
>JAOTAY010000191.1:36335833-36347041 GCA_025629805.1 Erythroxylum baracoense
TTTTATGAGTAGAGGTGGAGTGAATAGAAAGAAAGGTATCAGCCTTGGAGAAATAAAACCAAGGTCATTAAGTTTTTTACTTAACCCATGAAACTAGATCTAAGGAGCCTGCCTTCTTAAGATGACAAATATGGTGAGGATGGTGAGGATCAATGAAACCAAGAGATTGATGCATAAATATAGGTTCTTAAAGATTTATATATGGAAATAGATTATTGACATCATGTTGACTAATAAACGAACTATTAGCTAAAACAAGAGTTAAATTATGTAAATAGTGGTTAATTTGACAACTGAACTAAAAGTGTCAATGTAGTCAAGGTAACATCAAAATCAAGAAGGATAGCCTAAATAAAGTCTTGTAAAGAACCTATAACCAAGATATCATCCACGAAAATAAGAAGAAAGGTTTTATGAGTAGAGGTGGAGTGAATAGAAAGAAAGGTATCAGCCTTGGAGAAATAAAACCAAGGTCATTAAGTTTTTGACTTAATCTATGAAACTAGATCTAAAGAGCCTGCCTTCTTAAGATGACAAATATGGTGAGGATGGTGAGGATCAGTGAAACCAAGAGATTGATGCATAAATATAAGTTCTTAAAGATTTATATATGGAAATAAATTATTGACATCATGTTGACTAATAAACCAACTATTAGCTAAAACAAGAGTTAAATTATGTAAATAGTGGTTATTTGACAACTAAACTAAAAGTGTCAATGTAGTCAAGGCCAGGAGATTGATAGTAACCTTTAGCAAATAAGGCAAGCTTTGTAGCCATTGAGAGAACCATCAGAGTTACATTTAGTTTAGAAAATTCATTTATACCAGACAATATTTGTACTTTGATGGAAAAGAACAATAGCTCAAGTTTTATTATGATAAAGAGATCTGAAATCATCAAGTATAACTTAAGACTAATGAGCAAATTTATTTACTTAACTAAAAGAAGTGGGATTATGTTTACGAGATGATTGGATGGTGGTGTTATAGATAATATGGTCATAAAAGTTTTAATTTATAAGTGCAATCATAAGTTCGAGTAACCATTGAGTGAGAGGGTGGTGGAGGTGGTGGATATACTAGTGGTGATGATGGGAAAAGTGATGAAGAAGAAATAGGTGATCTTAGAGTTAAGGAAATATATGATGGGGAAAGGTTCGGATTTGTAAGGAAGGGAGAGTAGGTACAAGTTGAATGCTAGTGGTAAAGAAAGAGATTGAGGATGAGAGGAAGAAGAAGAGGTGAGTTTAAGATACAGTAATTAAGTTTTAAGAAATCAAATATGAAGAGAAATATAGATTTTATCAATTGAGGGATCAAGATAGCAATATTCTTTATGATTGGAAGCATAATTAAGGAACATATAAAGAATAGATTTTGTTGTAAGTTTATCAGATCTAATTAAACCAATAAAACATACAACTAAAAAAATAAAAGTGATCAAGTTTAGAACGTGCATGAAAAAGAAGTTCATAAGGGAATTTTGATAAGATAAATAATAGTGGAAAAGGCTTCAAACCAAAAACTTTTACAAAAAAACCTATAAAGAAAAATGTGATACTAGTTTTAGTGATGCAACGAATTCTACATTTGATAATACCATTTTGTTGTAGGGTATAACGATATGATATTCGAAAGATAGTGATACAACTAGTAGAAAGATGAGCAAATGATCTTTTAATGAGTTCAAGAATTCTATCATATTGAAACATTTTTATTTTGGTGGAAAAGTGGTTTTCAACAATGACTTTGAAATTTTTTAAATTTAATTATGGCTCGAGTTTTATCATTAAGAGGAAAATTATGGTTTTTTCAACTAAAATCATCAACAAAGATTATAAAATAATATGAACCATATACAGAAAGAGAGGGAGAAGGTTCCCAAATGCCACAATGAATAAACTCAGGAGGTTTTATACATACTTTAGTAGATGAAGTAAATGGAAGATGATAACTTTTTCCCTAAAGACATGAAGTATAATTAAGAACAACATTAGGCACTTTGAGATATTGAAATAATTTGTAGGGAGTTTTAATGCGTGGATGAATAAGACATTTATGCCAAATGTATAGAGAAGCTTAATGAGCAACAAATGCAATGGGATTTATAAAATGAACAAGAATATTCAAGGGGTAGAGATTATTATGGATGCTTTTTATGAGGACTAGAGTCTTGGTTGAATGATCCTTTACAATATAACTAAAGGGATTAAATTCAATCAAACATGAATTTTCTTTAACAAATTTTAAAATAAAAATAAATTAGCAGTAAGATAAGAGATGATAAAAATATTTTGAAATTTTAAAGGTACATGGCATGTGGGTAATGTTAAGGAGCTTGTAGAAGAGATAGAAAAAGCATTACCATTATCAAAAAATATTTGGTCAGCACCTTGATATGGTTTAATCAAGTCAACAAGATGAGAGTTAAATGTCATGTAAAAGGAAGTAGTTGTATCCGCGAGTTATTTAGAAATGTCATTGGAAGTATATATGGATGGAGGCATAGTGTTTTGAATATTTAGAGCTAAAAAGGCAAGTTAATGTAAGGTAGGATGATATGGAGAGGTCAATTGGCTATTTCTAGATTGCATATACCTAAAACGATAAGTGGAAGCTATATGGCCAATTTTTTGACATATTTGTAAGAATTAGAAAAGAAAGATGAGATGTATAAGGAATAATGGGCTAGGTTTGGGATATTATAGGGTAGGTTTGGAGCAGGAGGAAATAAGCTTGGAGTACTGGCATATAAGTTTAGGGTTGGAGTATTAGGATAAGAACAATTATTATTATAGGTCAGAAAAACTTGAAACACCTTGTGACGCGCTCGATTGTCATAAAGAAAAACTCCCAAAATGATCTGATGAAGGTTAAAAGCTACCCTTATGTTGTTTTCATTGTCTAAAGTGTTGATCGATGCTTTGAGTAGAAAATACTACTATAAGATGCCACAAATGCTGTTTTGATTAGAGATTAATGACGAGATAGTTAGCATTATTCATGAAGTAGAAGTTTCGCACAAAATTTTGAGAATGAAGGAGTATTTTCTCAGTTTTTCATAGTTGTAACAAATAATACATAGTCGAGAGGTAAATCATTAAGTGTAAAGAGAACCAAATATTTAGAGGAAACTAAGTAATCAATTGTAGCCATGTCTTCAACTGTGGATGCTATGGATGTGAGCTAATTAGTGATGGACGAGTCACCTTTTCTGGTAGTATGAAGATGACACCAAAATAATAATTTTTAGGCCATCGTTTGCTATAGAAATCAACTTTTAAATGTGGTCTAAAGTTCTTAAGAAGTATCACAACCAAGAACTGTTGAGGCCACAATGGAGATGAGGGTGGCTTTGAGAAGTAATATACAAGTTTGTCCTTCTTTTCCCAAGCCAACAATTCTCTTGAAAGAGAGGAAGAAGCAAATTATTATTCTTCGATGGTAGAGAGACTGATCCATCAATATATGGTAGAGAGATTGATCCGTCAACACTAATAAATACATTGACCTTGGTCATCAAGCCCTCAGTCTTACGCATTCCACGTAATTCATGTTCTGTCTCTCTCTAAATATGACAAAATAACACCCCCATTCCTAAAAGCAGTGCTGACATGACTCACAAATGACGATGAGCAATAATAACAAAATGCAAACTAATGCAGTAAATGGAACATTCAATGCAAATAAGTTGTTAAAAAGCATAATTTCAATCTCAAACAACTTGCTAATTTTTTGCTTTTATTATTGAGGAGCGATTTAATATCTTTTCTTTCTTTACTTGTATGTCACTATAATTTTTAGCTTTTATCAGAGCTATAGTGGAAGCGTTTAGCCTACCCTTTTCTAATTCAATTCATTTTATTTTTCCAAAAAAATTAGTGTTTTTTATGCCTTTAAGGTTTCCTATAACCCTATCCAAAATGAGAATCTTTTTTAATATAATGGAAAGTGTACAAGATTTTTACTTCTTTCTCCAAAGTGGATTAGTACATAAAATTAGTCGATCTTGGATATGTCAAATTTAATATCTATTAAACTTAGCTTTATAAATGTTATTGTCATATCATGTAGGATCAACTAATAACACGGATAATCACAACTTGTATATGTAAAATTCGTTGTTTGTATTTTAATCATAAAATTAATATACTTATAAAACCTAACTTCTCATTTCACTACGTTTGATTATGTTCATATTTTTAGTTTCTTTTTTTAAAATTCAGTAAAAAACTTATTTGTTTAAGTTTATAATTTATATTTAGTTTTTCTTGTTTTTATAAATTATGCAAACAACAAAAAAATAGTTTTTGATTTTTATTTCTATTTATTTTTCATAATATGATTTAAGTAAATACATATTATTTAATTTTTGTATAAATATTATATAATAAATTAAATTTATTTATTTTATTTTCATAGTATTTTAAAACTTAAATATAAATTATTTTAATTTATATTTAAGTTTTATATAATATATAATTATTGAACATTAATAATAAAAAAGTATTTTATTTAAAATATAAATTAAGAATAAAAACAAAAATTAAAAATAAAATTAAAAATGAAATCGATCGTCTCCTATAGTTTTTATTTTTAATCTAGTGATATCAAAGATACAAGTTTTGTCCGTATAGACTAAAAAATAGTACAAAATCAATATTTTCAATATTGGCTATCGGTACTAGCCAGTATTGGATTTCTCATCTGCTACCAATCGATATTTGAAATACTGGCCAAATATCAATTGATACCGTAAACTTCTAATTCTTCAAGGACTAAATTGTGAAAAAAACAACCTATAGTAGACTCCACGTCATTTTTACCCCTCTCTTCTATCTATCCATTTTCAACATTCTCCCTCCCTCGAATGTTCACCGTTGCCACCCACCAACTATCACCGCACCATCATACCACAATTCACAGCCACTGCCATGGCATTATTGTAATACGTAATGGTACCTTAGTTACATATCTCGGATCGAACGTGAAAGGGCAAAAAATTGAGAAATGCGAAAGTACCTGATTTTTGGTTCTGAAACTTCAAATGAGCTTTTTGAAGTCGAAACGATACCGAATCCATCGTCGTCTTCACAGGAATCCATCACCGAGACGCGAGCTAGGTCTTTTTACAGTTTTCTCAATACGTAAGCCCTCTTAACGGGTCAGAGATTTCTTATGCTTACGATTGATATGAGCAACTACAGGAGACCATAACTTATTTATATAGCTTTCATATCGGGCTTTCCTATCACAAGACTGATATGGACCAAGTCCATACTAAAAGGAATTCATTTTTCACCCAGACTTTGACTTATTGATTTAGATCATTTATTGGGCCATTTTATTATCTTTATCTGGATCAAATTATGCAACTTAACCGATAATTTATTTAAAAACAAAATTACAATTAATAACTGTCCACTTTATGGGAAAATGACAAAATTGCCCTTAGGGGCAAAAATGTCTAATATTCTCCCCCTTAGGTAATTATTAATTCTAGTTTTAATCAAGTTTAAAAACTCGATTAAGCTACGCTGTTGTATTAGTCGACAAAGTTTAAAAACAAAACATTTGATCTAAAGATAATGAAAGTCCTACATTCCGTCCTACAAGGCTTTCGATACCGAAAAGTATCAAATACGTGTGTCATGTGTGACACAGATCCAATACAATCACGAATATCTAATACCTCATTAACATGAATGGGAAAATAGAGTGTGGCAAACTACGATGATACCTTTATGATCTAATATGTATCATCTTCATCTGTAGGACTCGATTTCTCTAACTTTATGCTAAACGACATTACTAAACTGCATTAGAGAAATCCCGTTTTCTCTTATCGAATGCTAAATAACATTAGAGAAAACTTGTTTCCTCTCACCATATGCTAAACAGCATTAGAGAAAACCTTTATGTTCTCCAGCTGAATGCTAAATTGCATTAGAGAACCTTTATGGGATTAAAAACTTATATCCCCCTATGTCATGTTAAACTTTAAGGACATATCCGTATAAAACTGTATATGCCTAATGACATAGGCTCAAGATCAATCTTTATAAATGCCCAATGACCTTTAAAATGCTTAAGATCAACACAAATCTTAAGGCTTCCATACTATTATGACATTGTATAGTATCTATTACTGAGGATAAACGATGATCATCTTTATTTATGAACCATCATACCGTCATAATACATCAAAACGTATAAATGCACGTGGAGCAAATATAACGATCTTTTAACTAACAGTGTCTAAGGACTTCAAAACACCCATAATGTATACTTGTATTTCAAACACAAGTGGGCAAAGTCCTTTAGTTACAAAATCGACTTATAGTTCCCCAGTCTTTAAATGCTCCAAATCTTAATGTCACTTTTTCGTATCAACTACTTCATTGTCAAAATTTTGACCTCAAAATGCTAAGACCCTGTGATTTTCAATGTTGTTATTAAACATCACAAAAACTTGATCATCATATTACAGCTGAATGTGTTTAGCCACTGAGTCAACTACAGACAACTTACAAATCAAAATTTTAAGCTAAACCGTCTACGAAGTAGCCCCATAGCATGCACTATGCGTGTATAGTTTAGGAAGTTACTTATGTCTACTTGACACTCTTCCACAATATTGTATCATCTGCAATCTTAAAACTGTAACCTTAAGTGAACTTTCAATCATCCGAACACATAGTTAAATTTGAATATGAATTCTCTACGAGGTTTAGTCTGTTGACTTTTTTATATGTCAACACATAATCTTTGATTCCCTTTAATATTTCAACACTCACTTGACTGGATTTCAATAGTCTACATCTGGGTTAATCAAACACTGGCCAAACAGCCAAACAGTAAATACAATGTCCTGTCTAGTATATAGTCGAGCATACATTAGGCTATTAACTGTACTAGAATACGAAACATTCCTCATAACCTCTTTCTTTACTTTATTCTTTGGTCACTGTGCCAAAGATTATCTCTCACTATGAGAGATAGGTGTTACGACAGGTTTATTGTTAACTATATTAAACCTTTGTAACATATACTTAATGCATGCACTCTTTGAGAGATATGACAAGTATTAAGATATGTTCCGGTGAATCTGAATACCTAAGACAAAAGATGCTATGCCAAGGTCCTTTATGCCAAAGTTCTTAACCAAAAATTGCCTAACCTTATACGATATGGTCAAGTAATTTGATGTGAGCAATATATCATCCTCATGCAGTAATAGAAAGATAACTTTGCTCCCTTGATCTCAGAGTACAAGCATCTTTTGAACCTTATTTTTCATGAAGCTGAAAGAGGTCACAACCTAATCAACTGTAAGGTTTCACTTTCAAGAGGTTTGATGTAAATCACATATTAATATGCATAACACGCAAACCATGTCGGTTCCATCTAGATAATAAAATCCTTTAGGTTGTACCATATTGACCACTTTATAAAGGTCTTTATTCAGAAAAGTAGTTTTGACAACCATCTGATGTAACTCTTCTTCATCATGAGCTACAATTTCCATAATCACTCAAAATGTATCCTACGAGGATACAAGAGAAAATCAATATTTCTCTCCGAGTGAACCATCAGGCAATTGAGCTAGTCCATAAACTATTGAACTTTATCCTGAAATCCTTTAGGTCTTAAAACTTCATTTACAGCTGACAGGTTTTGCAGTCCTGCAACAAAATCAACTAGCTCCTAGACCTTACTATGTTTCATAGCTTGCATCTCATCAGTTATTGCAGTCCACCACAATTTCGCTACGAGTACAGAAACAACTTATGTAAAAGGAATTGGATTCGTAACATGTCTAATATCATAGTCCTGTTTACTTAATAGACTATGAAGTCAGATGGGATAATATGTCATGTCACTTCGATGGATTTTCATAACTGCATTAGATCTTGTATCCCCAAGAACCTCTATGTGTACAAGTATGGGTTCTTGTTCCTGTACAGGCATGGTACAAAGACCTAGATCCACTGGATCTAACTATATGAGTAGCGGATATATAATAATTGTAGTATCCATCCTGTTATCATCCTAAGGGTCAAGGGGCCCACCATCATTTCAGATATCGTATTCCAGAAACTTAGCTATTAGTGATTCCACTATTCTGTTCTCTCCTTCTCTACAGTAAGATCTGTAGCCTTTAGAGTGATCAGGATATCTTACTAAATAACAATAAGCACAATGACTATGCCAATTTTCTTTATAAGGATTATACCACCTCAGTAGGGCAGCCTCATACATAAATGTGTGTAAGGTTGGGTTTTCACACTTCTAGATAATTAGGTACATTAGTCATGTTCTGCATTGACTTTTTCAAGTCCTTTAGGGTGCGATTATGCGTTTCGGCAAAACATCATTTTGCTCAAGACTACCCCGTATAGTGAATCAAGTCACTATCCCAACTGACTCCATATATCTGGCAAACAGACCTTTTCAAGTTCTGAAACACCATGTTTGCCATGATATTCTCCTTTACGGTCAAATCTGACATTCTAAATGAATTTTCCTAATTGGTTCTCAGCCTTCAATCTTTAAGCAAGAACATATAACTGTAATGGGAATAATCATCAACAAGTGTCAGAATAATGCAACTGTATAAGGTCTTCTGATATCCTTATATATCAGACTCAACAAGTCAGAAGCATGAGTTAACTTTAATATCCTTATTAGTCAACTTACCCTTACAATAGTCATCACATGTTTCCAGATCATCATAATTTAGAATTGAGAGAATGCTTTCCTTTATTAATCTGTCAACTCTAACTTTGGAAATGTGGCTTAAACTTTTATGTCACACCATGTATGACTTTTCATTCATCAGGGTCCTTCTTTTCATGACTTGTTCAGCAAGATATGAAGAAGCATATATCTAATTAGGGGTAAGACACATTATATACAAACCATATGATAAGAAAGTTGTATCATTATGTTTTGCATTAAACATAACTGTACAACAGAAGCATTAAATATAAAACGCCAACCTTTTTTGTCCAAAATTGATCCAAAGATCATATATAAAATATGTTGTGTAAAAACCTAAATGAACCTTGCAGCATGGTTCAATACATACATCCCTTATAGATATTACTTCCACTTCTTCATTACTATCAACCATCAGTTCCTCCTTTTCTTTATTTGACTTTATCTGATGTTCACCGTCTTTACTTCTAGGCCTTATACTGCTGGTTACTTTATGTCTCTAGGGTCTTCACCAGCACCAGATTGACCAGCATCAGTATGTAGAGAAGATTTAGTCTTTCTAACTTTAATCTTAGTGTACTTTATCTTTGCCTTCCCTTCAATTACTTCGAGGGTTAAAGGAGTAGCAAACTTGAGTTCTCCTCCACAGCAACGAAACTGGCAATCAAAGTATTGAAGCCCCATTCCTCATCCTGCGAATAATATGTCTTCACCAGATTACTTAACTCTGAAGGGAATGTATTCAGATTCTGGTGAATAATAAAGATATCAGGAAGAGGAATGAGCAACATCTTTAGTCTACTGTGAAGATGGATTATTCTTGATATATACTCCTTACTCCCTCTTTTCTCTCATATAACTTATGGAGAATAGTTCTTTATTCAAGACACTTATCTCATCATTAGATGAGATTGCGTACCCCTAGGAGACATTTTTAAGAAATTATTGTGCTATGTCTGTGTCCGGAAGTTCACTAAGCAGATGGATAGGTGCGGATCTTTTAATGGTCGTCAGATATAATCTGTCAGACGGATCTTGGGCTTCATGGGCTACTTTATGAGCTTTCGAGCTCATGGATGTAGGTAGAGATGGCCTATGTATCTGTATGTCCATATTAACCTCAGTTATTTCCATAGCATTCAATGCATCCTCTATCCACTTCTTTATATTGAAACCGGTCAGGTTTTCAATGGTGACACTGATTTTATTGACTGAAAAGGTGACTCTAGGTAACTTTGATTACATCAGCACAAATGTACGATAACAGCGATACTGAAAGTCATTAAGCAGTATCTTTCCTAAAAATTCGGTCACACATATTATGAAACACCTGTGGGATAAATATATAATAAATGTAACTAGACCTCCACACATAAAAGCGATCAAAGTATAAACCATCAGCTCTCATGACACTACCACCTGTGGGTGAATAAATCATTCAAGCTACGGCTTTCCTATATCTAATGCCTTTATGTACATCTTAAAATCTCATGTAAGGCCAATACCTGTGGGCAGAATAACCAAACTTGAGACTAGAGACATCCCCTAATATGTCAGCAGAACAATTCAAAATATGAACTCAAAAAGCCACTATGGTGATTACATCCTCATCAGTACTCAAAAAGTCCACAAACACCAAGGATACATCTTTATGATATCCTCACATTCTTTATAGGCATATGGTATGTGACAATGTAACATCAATAAATGCAAAACTCGAATGCACAGTCTCATTGTCACACACCCGTGCTGAAGACATTCTCTAAAAACTTCATTTGAGATTTTCGTAAAAGAAAAATCTCAGTAGAGTGACTATCGTGCATTATTTGATACTGAATCGACCGCCCGAGACACAAGAATCTCATGTATCTCCCTTACAACAAGTTTGTTGCACAAAAATTCACTCAAAAATGGCTTCAGAATGTCTTAATTCCTTTTTCCGATTAACTATCTTATGATCCTGAACCCTGAATATGAGACCCGAGACACTAAAACTTGAAGTATCTCCCTCACGTGATGTCCGAAGCATGAAAATTCACTCAAAATCGAATTCAGAACACCTTAACTCCTTTTTCTGGAGTTAAACTTTAATTTATTACTAATGTAATAAATCCAGAAAAATGAAAAAACTCACTTTATAAATTTCATGGACTCAGAAACTAACCCAAAACACACTGAGGCACCCTTACGGGGAATATGAAGTTTTTTGTGTTTTTTTATTCAGATTTTTACTGTAGCAAACATTCGTTGGTCACGCGCTAGCGCCAACACGCCAGTCGCACACGCGCGAGTCAAGCGCAAACGTGCCCATCATCGCGGGCTCGTGTCGTGCACGCGCCAAACATGCGTTCGGTGTCTATACGTGCCATGCACGCGCCTGATGTGTCGGACGGTGACGCGTCTCTTCAAAAAGAAGGTGATTTTACGTAGTGTTTGGTTAGCGTCTCCAAGGGTGGAGACGGATGACAGATACACAAAAGTCCTG
>JAOTAY010000191.1:36364447-36379451 GCA_025629805.1 Erythroxylum baracoense
GCTTGTTTATCTTTTCATTCAAACAAAATGCCATGACTTATTTCAATGGCATAACAGAATCAAAATTTATTTTCAATAATCACACATTTCAATAAATTGAACATGCATACACACATATATAGGTAAGAATTTGCCCGATCACACAATAACTATAAATACGTCACCCACCAAATTTTCTTGACAATAAAAGTTCACTATTGTCTTTCCTCTTCGCCTTGGATTGGACTTCTTCGGTTTCATTCAACAAACCAAATCCTCAATCAATAAGAATCAAATTTGAGAATCTATAGAACCAAAAGCATTGAACTTATACTAGAATGCTTAAACCCATACATTCCCCAAGCTCTTTGAACCAAAAGCCCTTTTAAACTCCAAAAGATCTAGAAATCAACTTACCTTGGATCTTCACCAACTAATGAGATCCTTAGCTCTAAAGAAAGCTCTTCTTTTTCTCTTTCCTTTTCTCTTAGTGAGTAACCCCAAAATCACTCTTCAAGACTAAAAAAAATCAAACCCTAGCTTAGCTTTCTTTCTTTCCTCTCAACCACCAAAACTCTCTCCTTTCTCTCTCTTTCACGATTTGTCCTCTTCTTTTTCACTCCATTCACCTTTTTGGTCTTCCACCTCTTAAGATAACATTTTCCTCTTCCCTTTTTACCCTTAATGAATGCTAAAGATCCACTTTATCCTTCCTTATAAACTTAGGTTCTTTTAACCTTAAGTCATTTTCCAAAATGCCTTTATACACTTTACAACATCCACACTTTAATTCCATCAATCCATGAACTAAATCCTCCTAAACTTGATATAATAGTTACCTCCAAATAAAAATAATCTATCTAACAATACTACAAAATTTATTCAAATCATGCTTACTAAAAAAATTTTTAAGGCCCAACATCATGTCCTTAAAGAAAAATCAACAAAAAGAATATTTTCGAATTAAAACCTACCAAACTTGTTAGTAGCTTGATTTTTCATGAAAACTTACTGATGAATAGCTACACTTTTGTTTTGATTGAATGATTATCAATGTGTGTGTGTAAGTGATAGGGGTGAATAGACTCAACATTAAAATTTTGGTTAGTTTGTATATTAAGTTCGAGGTGCTTAGATGCGGATTTCGTATGTTAATAATTTGGAATAACTTGAATGATTGTGTTTAGAGTTAAATTATTTCATAAAGTTGAAGTCACTGCATCATTTGTTGCATTGTTTGTTTTGTGCTTTATGTTGTTTGTTGTTTTGTTTGCTTGAGAACAAGCAAATGTTTAAGTATGGGGATGTTGATAAGTGTAAATTGCATCATATTTTAGGGCATAGTTTGATTTGTGTTTAGCTATTAATTTAATCATTTAGCATGTGTTTAGGTTAGAATTGTGTGTGTTTGTTAATTATTTGTGTTTTAAGTGTTTGAGGGGTTAGTACAAACTTTTGAGCTTAAATATCATGTTTATGAGGTATCTTGCTGTGTTTGCTAGTATTTCAGGGTCAACATCGAAGAACGGAGGAGTTTAGGAAACATTTGGGCGGAAACAACGGCCCATGATCGTGGCTTAATAGTGCACGATTATGACAGAAAGGCCTGCATCGGGCATATGTGCAACCACTTCCAAACTTCCCGTTTTGAGGGATTTTTTGGACCTTTCGAACCTCGAAAAAATCCTAGTTCAACCCTAAACACAAACGAACATAAATAGAACAACAAGAACAGAAAGTGAGAGCTTTTTGCATTAGCCAAATTTCAAACCCTAAAGAGAGCTTATCGAGATTGAGAAAGGATCGAAGGAAGAGAGACACGAAGAAGAAGCCACGCGGAATACTTCCCAGAACTGGAGGTTTCTTGCTGTTGCTTCCTCTGCCATTCCGCTCCAATCATATTTTCCAATTTTATTGATGTATAGAATTGAAATAATTGTTGAGAATATGATTTGTTGAATGTTGAGTTATGTCTATACTCACCTTTGGGATTTTGTCTTTGATATTAATGAAAGTTGATTGTTTGTGTTCTTATTGAGTTATTGTTATTCAATTTCTATTCTTAATAATTCGGTAATAAACTGAGAGGGTTAACCGAATGAAAATTATCAAATTGGGCTAACAAGAGTTAGGTAGTTTGATAGATTAATAATTGAATCAAATCGGTAAATTTGTGTAACGAGAGATTGTGCATAGGTTTTCGGCAGGTTATTGGACAAATTCAGAACTAATTAAGGTTTTGGGTCAATTGGGGATCGAGAGATTACAATTCCATAATCTAATTAGGGTTAAAGATTATAACTCGAGAGAGAATAATCCACCCTATAATCGTCTAGACCAGATAATTCGGTAATTTCATAATCAATTAGGTTTCCATTAAGGTTGGATAAAAAAACCTTTCTCTCAATTGATAGTTCCTAGGTTGATTCTTGATTGGGTTGTGCAAATTGATATCTTGTTTATAATTTCTAAATTTAATTCTTGAGATTAATTGCTTGATTGAATAATTTTCTGCCTTAGTTTGTTATTTTGAATTATTGTGAATTTAAGTTAAGCCTTAGATTTTAGGATTAAATTATTCCTCCTCGTAGGATCGATACTTTAGGTATTACGCAAACGACCTGTGCATTTGCAACATTATCTAGGTTAAAAATATTAAAACTTATCATATAGAAACCTGCGATCACCTACTAGAACTTATCGAAAACTCGATATCAATAGAAAACTTTAGTGAACTAGGATACAGGTAAATGACCCTATATGGAGAGGTCTTTCTCTTTTAATAGGCCTTTTGAACCTTTTCATTCGATTCTTGTGTCTTTTAATTAGTCTAAAGTCTTTGGTTTGTAGCACTTGCTCTTCTAGTTATTTTATTTATTTATTTCATATTTTTCAATTATTTATTTGTTTTATTTAGTTATTTGTTCTTTCTTATCTATATATTTATTTACTTACTTTTATCTTTTTTTATTTTGAATTTTTAGTTATAAAACTATTTATTTATATATTTGGCTATTGTTTTCTTTTAGCTATTTTCAAAAATCCTTTTTTTTTTCTTGTGAGTCTATCATAACCAACCTATTTACTAGTTAAGGCCTTAAGGGTAACGCTGCATACTTTTGAACCTCCATAGACCTTACATTTCAGCGGGATTCTACTAAAATGTTGTTGATGTTGTTATTGTATATTCATATTCTAGTAATTAAATTCACTAAGAATTTGTTATTGAATATTTAATTAATTATACTAAAGAATTAAAGTTGCATTTTAATTCTACCGTAGAATTAAAAAATGGGCAAAAATATAATAATAATAATTATTATTATTAATTGAGTTGAACAATAATTCTTAGATTTAAATGCTATTTTCAAAGAATTATAATTTTTAGATAATAATACGGTAATTTTTTATTGATTGATATATTGAGTATGTACCTTATTTACACAACATAATATGCAATCAAGGCAAGCCAAACTCGAATTGCCTTAAACTACAAAACGTTTCAATTAATATTTTATTTTATGTATCCATAATAAGTGGACTGAGGGACTAATTCCAACATCGTAAATGATTTCTTCATTGTTTAACATGGCAGTTTTGGCAGATAGTATCAAACGTTGCCCTGAGCTGGCTGGTTAATCTTTGCATTATGGGGACCTTAAGCGGAGTCAATGATGGAAAAATGAACCAGAGCTCTAATGGAGTTACAGTTGCACGAGAGAAATAATAACTATCTATGAAAGATTGAAGAAGAAAAAGTAATTGTATTCTGAACTAAAAAGTCCTCTTATCTATTCTCTTACAACACCTAGAAAAAATAGAAGAAAATAAAATTATTTAACTACCATAACAACCAATTAATTAATTAACCCGAAATTGTTGCGGTAGAAGAATAATCTTTCAGTCAACCAAGTCATCTACTAGAAGAAAACGCAGCTTGTTGACTCTCAAGGAATCAATTTGATGGCTCAATCTGATTAGTTTCAAGTTGCTAATACTTAACAGATAACAAAATCATCCATTTCCACCGAAACTTACAGGAAAAGAAGACACAAACTTTTCTATGAATGACTAGAAGACTTAAGTCATGAATCAAAGCATTTGTGTTGTTTGCCCGGAACCATTGCCAAAATCTTCATCAGTTCATACTCTTTTTTATGTATAAATAATGACTGCTTGTTACAAATTACAATCACAAGGCTCTACGTTCCATCGTACCTTGATTCTCATCCAAAATGTATCCTGCAGCATATGAGCAATCAATCCCTTCATTTGATGGCTATCAGGGGCAAATCCATGTTTCAGAAGTCCCTAATACCGTTGCTGCTATGCACTTCCATATGAGGGCAGGGAGTTGGTCTACCGGTCTTTGCCATTGTTTTGATGACCCTCAAATTTGTAAGCACCTCGTAACTCAACCTAGGATTTATGAAGTTCTCTCACTTATATGTCCTTTGTTTAACCTTAACTATGTTTAAATGTGAGGTTTCATTACTTGCTTCTGTCCCTGCATCACTTTTGGACAGATAGCTGAGATAGTGAACTGGAGATCACCATGTAAGTACGCAGAGCATTTTGGGAAAATATCTTTTGTTGCCTTGATGATTTTACTGGTGTAACTTTTTTGAGTTTTGCAGCATGTGTTAGAAGTGGTACAGTGTATGCATTGTTGGCTTTGACGGGTTGTCCCTGCCTGTTCTCCTGCTTTTATCGTTCCGTGTTGAGGGCTCAATATGACTTGGAGGAATCACCTCATCCCGATTGTCTGGTGCACTTTTGCTGTGAGGCCTGTGCACTGTGTCAGGAGCACCGACAGCTACGTAAAATGGGATTCGACATGGGCATAGGTAAGAATTTCCAGCTGCTACTTACAAACACTTTAGAAACAATAATTTCACTTATTTAATTGGTCAACTTCCAACCTCTTATGCTGATGGAGAAACTGCCGACACAATCTATCGTATGGATTGCTTCCATTTGGCGGGCTATTACGTAGCAGCTTGGCCAGAGGTGCCTTTATTTTCCAGGAAGAAAGAATCTCTTGTAGATGGATGTTATTGTTCAAGATTATTGCGCATACCTTTCATGAGGAACTACATATCCTGCTTACTTGTTTCCTTTCTTGCTTCAGATTGATATGATATTAACTTCTTCTCACAGGCTGGGAAGCCAATTTGGACAGGCTAAGGCGTGGAGTTATGGTGGCTCCAAGGTTGGCACCGGGTATGACAAGATGATAGAAGGGTGGTTTTCCATACTAGCGCCTCAGATCCCGATCGACTTTCGCTGCTTACTGCAATTGTTGCGGGTGTTGTTCTATATTTGTAATATGGCTATTTTCATTTTCTAGAATTAGTTAGCCTTTAAACAATTTTCCAGAACCTAAAATGGAATTTCCCGCAAGTCAAGCTCATATAGCATAAATCCGAATATGATTAATTAATTCAGTACTCTAGAGTTTGAAATTCATTTAAATCAAATTTAAGACAAATGTATATATAATCAACGCTCATAAATTTCTTTCATGGCTCCGAGATTACCATGATCTTGTAATGAGGTCAATGGTCATATAGTATCCAAATCATTTATAAGTAGTTAACATTATGAATTATTGACTTAAAGCCTAACAATTTTACAAGGAAGACAGATCGATCTCCCTTCCAAATATATGCAATTTAAGATGTTTCCATTTATTTTTCTAATTTTCTAATTTTAATTTCAAATTTAGTAAAAAAAATTTGTTTGAGTTTTTGGTTTCTTTTTTAATTTTAATTTCTTCAGGTTTAAAAATTTATAAAAACTACAAAAAGTAAATTTGTTTGCTTTTTTTCATAATTTAATTTATTATCAACTAAATATATATCATTTAATATATTAATTATTAATAAAATTTATGAATAATTTTATTTATAATTGTTTAATTAATTAGGTTTTAAAAATTTATAAAAACTACAAAAAGTAATTCTATTTGTTTATTTATAATTTAATTTATTATCAACTAAATATATATTATTTAATATGTTAATTCTTAATAAAATTTATGAATAATTTTATTTATAATTGTTTAATTAATTAGATTTATGAATATTTTTATTTTATTTAATTTGAAAATAAATACTTGAAATGTGTAAAATAGTGTTAAACTTGAAAATTGTATGCTTCGGAGCAGCAATCATATTCACATAACATTAGACAACTAACCACAAGTGATTGAAAACATGACATTGACTTTATATGTACATTTATTTTCGATGCAATCATCTCTCATTAGTACAATCCGACCTCGTTTCCGATTCGATATATGTATATCGTAATTAATCCCAGCCTTAGCCTCGTAAAAAGGGTTTCAGTAGGTCCATTGTTTCATCTCCGAAAAATTAATGGCGACACTTCGAGCTCGGAGCCCGCGGCGTCTCTTTTCTCATAAATGTACGATCTCTCGGTCATATTTCTCGCTTCACTCCCTGCAAAACCTAACCACATCGGCCGTCCCAAATGATTACAAACGAGCCCCGCCCCTCTGACCCTAGGGTTTATCAAGATGGGAGAAAGCCTGGTAAAAATTGGGACCATAGAAGCCCTAATCTCGGGATAAATGGTCCTAATCTATGGAATTCGCGGCAATACTCTTCTCCCAGTAATACCCAATTCAATTATCAGAGCCAGAACCAGAATCAAAGTTATACAAATAGGGGATAACCTACTCAGGGACGTGGTTATCCGGACTCAGAACTGTCCCATGTACCAAAACCCTACTCCAATGTATCCTAATTTCTAGGATTATGGGCAACGCAGAGACCCTTATGCATGGAACAGTCATCAAAATCTGGGGTACCCGCAAATGAGAAACCAAGTCAGGGCCTTAACTAGTCCAAACCCCTAATCAAGGGCGTGCTGCTCCTGAAACCCAAGGGCAGAGTCATCAATGTTTCTGCTCCGTCATCGTCCGTTTCAGGTTTGGCATGTCTTTGCTACGAGGGGAAGGTTAAGGATGCGGTCGCGTTGTTGGATAAAGGGGTTAAAGTCGATCCTATGTGTTTCAATTCTTTGTTTGAGTTGTGTGGGAAGCTTGAGGATCCAAAAGAGGTGAATGATTACTTTTTGCAATCCAAATTTAGGGATGTTCTTAAGTTGAACATTAAGGTGATATTTACTTTTTGCAATCTAAGTTTAGGGATGTTCTTAAATTGAACATTAAGGTGATTGTAATGTATGGGAAATGAGAGAGTATGACTGATGCCAGTGGAGTTTTTGATCACATGCCAGATAGGAATACGGATTCCTGGCATTTGATGATAAAGGGGTATGCAATTAACACTTTGGGAGATGATGGACTGTTGTTATTTGAACCGATTTGTAAATTGGGACTGAAGCCAACTGGGGAAACGTTTCTGATGATTTTGTCAGCTCGTGCAAGTGCAGATGCAGTGGAAGAGGGGAACAGATCACCTGTTCTATTATTCTGTTTCTATCCTATTTTATGAACATCCATCTATCCAACAAATGAAACCTATAAAAAATGGATGGATGGATGCTCATAGAATAGGATAGGAACAGAGTAACGGGACAGGTGATCTGAACCTATGGAAGAGGGGTTCATATATTTTGATTCCATGAAGGAGGAGCTTAGAATTAGTATGGGGATGGAGCATTATGTAAGCATTATCGAGGTTATTGGAATATGTGGATATCTTCATGAAGCTGAGGAATATATTCAGAAATTGTCATTTGAGCCCACGGTGGAAATTTGGGGTGCCTTGAGAAATTGAGCTCGGATCCAGGAGATGTTGCCAAATAACAAAAGACTTCATTTTAAGGATGGGAAATGTTCTGGTGGTGATTACTGCTGAAGTCAGCATTGTTGTAGAGTTCTAAATGTATTTATTGAGGTAACCTCTCATTTAGAGATGTGACATGTAAAGTGGAATGGTTACTGCTAGAAGCACAGATCAGCAATCCTTGATGCAGAACCAATCTGTTTAGCCCAATGCTCGATCAATTTTATTCATTTCTGTCAATAGCTCCTGTTCAATTCTTTGCAATTCTTTGCTTTCCTCAAAAGTTTTCCTTCGGGGTCAAAATTTTCTCTGATTCCATCATTTAGAAAGAGGTGCTATCCAAATTCAAGATCGCGTGAATCTTAGAAACATGCACAGAAGACATCTCGTAAAGATTTGATGATAGCAGGTAACAAATTGGAGTTTTGCTATACCGAAAATCAACTTTCGAAATGACTCTTCTGTTTCAACGGTATCTTGTTGATTTGTAAGTATACGCTTGGCCTTTCCATACAAATCGCGCTAAAAGAGTATTACATCACAAGAGGAGGAGGAACTCAAAGTACTGGCATTATATACATTATTGTATGATCATTATTTGTGTTATAGAAGTTGATGTGTATTACAAAGGATTTAAAAACAAACAAGAAACTAGATTCACCCAAATGCTATTGTTGTCCACTTCGTTAGGTGTCTTGGTTCAGCGCAAGAGACCTAGTCATCAAGGTCGTGAACTCATCCATGTTTACCATACCATGACCATCAACATCCACTGCCCTTACCACTCTACGGCAATCCTCCAGACTGCAACCCTCACCAAGACGCCTCAGGACTTTCATAACTTCCTCTGCACTTATCTTCCCATCCCCATTTGAATCAAATGTTCGGAAAGCGCCTGTATGTCCATTGTCCTAACACTCCCTCCCTTCTTCTGTGCTTCAACAAACTCCTTGAAATCAATATAGCCGTCTCCATCCAAATCAACCACTTGGAAAATCTTTCTGGACTTCTCCAGTCACGCTGCCATGTCCCAGAGCCCTAAGTGTGGCCTTGTACTCCTCCGGTGACATCTTACCGCCTCTGTTGGAGTCGAATTTGTCAAAAACCTGCCTCATCTCTTTCAAATTTAGCTGATAAGTGGGCAAAAAACCTTTTTGTCTGTCCCTAGACGAGAACAGTCGAGACGGTTTTCGCAAATACTCATTTCTTGAAAGCTCCTATTGAAACTCTAAAAAACTAACGGTTGTCATTCCCGGATGGTCTTTTCCTGGGAGGGAAAATTTTTGAGAGTTCGTTATTTTGCCTTCAATACCTTAATGGCAGATATATTACCTGTCTTTGAGCTTTATATCTATTATTCCCTTTACATAGATGATAACATTGAATCCGAAGTTGGGATATCTACTAAAGAATATAAAAAGGTCCGGATAGAGTGAAAAGTCTTAAGTTATTCCTCAATTGATGTGGAAGCAATTTATGCAACAAAAGATTCTCAAATCAGGATGAGATGGAAGCCTGTGGTTCCAAAACATAGTTAGAGAACAATGTAAAAGAATACATTCCTTGCAAAGGTTAATGTGAATCCCTTTGCTTGTCTCATCCAAATTCTCCTTTTGAAGATATTCTATCTATAAATGATACGTGCAAATTGTCCAAGCTTGCATGAAGCCTACAGGTGATCAAAGTCACTGGCAAGTATAATCCCAGAGGAGAAAAACAATGTCTCGAGTCATGGTGGCTTTCCATTATCCAAGTCCTCCATCACGTCAATGTCCTTCCGAGCTGTTATCTTCTGCACATATCCTTCACAAGAATAACTCATCAACTCAGTTCTAAACTTTTGATTTAAACCTCAATGACTATTGAAATGGCATTCATTTCCAACAATAAAAACAACACACTAACTGCAGGGAGAACCGCATATAAGAAGAGTTAAGCCTAATACACGAGCAGGTAATGCTGCACATGGGGAAGGAAGAACAAAAGTAAACTTTAGGTGTTGCACAGACCTTAAACTTTCCAAACAATTGTAGAAGGCTTTCTCAGATGAACAATTTCTCAATGGAAACTTTTCAATCACTTATTTCATACGTTTTTGGTTGTAAAGCCACTAAATCTTGAATGCAGCACTCGTCATGGGACATTTCTTTTGCTTTTAAGTATTCACCAGTACACCATATTGTCATATCAAATAAAAAATCCTAGCAAATGAGGGGGAGATTCCAGAGCACAAAGAAGAAAGATAAAGACCTAAAATATAGTCATACCAATAAAAAAAAAGGGTAAATGAAAGAACAACAGAAAGATTCATCAAACTTATAGAACAGATACAAAATGGTAAACTATGATATACACTACATCTATCAACACAAAAATCAAAGGTAGTTTTTATGTGGTTAGTCTTTCCAAGTGTGATTTTCTATTCACATGTCAGCTTGAGATGAGGGAAAATAAATATCATCGTCCATTGTTTATGTTTTGTTTAAAGTATGACCGCTTAGATATGGAGAAGAGAAGAAATATAATACCTATTCCAAGGCAAGGTATACATTTGCATATGGTCTCTTTCCCTCTTTTGTTATAATAGCTGACAAATCCAGACCCTTGGCAACTTCTACATTTTCCAGTCCATTCGTATACCACCTCTTTACAGTCCTACAAAGATTCAGAGCCACATTAATGTGGTACCTGACATTCATAAGAAATGCTAGTCATGAAGTGGCACAAAGCTTCAAACGAACTCCCAAGTATTGAGTTTAGATAAAAAACAAATAGGTCAATGCATAAACTAAGCATTTGGCACAGCCATCTACATGAAGTCATAGAATAGATTATTACATAACAATTAGGCATCAAGACAACCAAAGATTCGGTGAATAAAGTTCCTCCCTTCAGCCAACTTTTGCTTCAACAATAATTAGCTGCATGACATCTCCCTCGTATTGGAAACATGGTTGCATAAAATTAAGACATTCTAAATGAGGTCACATTTACCAACGACCTTCATAAATTATGAATCTTTGGGGTGCTGGGAAATTGAAGAAGGGTACCATTCAAACCAAACTAACTCAGCCTCCTTAAAGAAAACGTAAACTCACATTATGGAGCAAAATTTTCTCGGAAGAACAACACGATAATTTAGAATTCTAAATTGGTAAAGCTCCAAACTTTCTATGAACAGTGAATTAAAAGAAAACAAAAAACTGGATAAACATTACCTGAATTTCAGGATCACATCTTAATCTTTTATCAATTTCCTCAGGAGGAACAGGTTTAGAATCAGGGTAAGTCATGGGAAGAGGAAGTGGGTCGGCGTCATCGGCCAAGTAACTCTCTCTATTTCTCGACCATTTCCTCTCTCTCGCATTTACTCTACTACCCCCATTCCCGCCAACTCCCTGCTGCTGCGCCGCCGTAGAGCCGCCTTCTGAGACGGATGAAGAACCTAGTCCGTCGGATTCCTGCCCAATTCGGATGCTGCCGGCGTCGGCGGCGGCATAGAGCTGGAACCAGCGGTGGTAAGTGGGACTTAATGGGAGTTCAAAGCCCGCGAAGCAGCGGGGAGAGGTTGTGGTGGTGGTTGGAAGACGGAGAAGAGGAGTGGGTTTTGATGATAATAAGAAAGAGCTATGGTTTATGGGAAGCATTTGGTGTGTCTACGGATTAGAAAGAGGCAGAGATTGAGACAGTGATTGTGCAAGAAACTTGTAAGAAGGCGGAGGTTGGGTTGGGTTGTTTTCTTCTGGTTTAATGGGGAATATCGAAGGTGGGAACCAATAAATTGTTAATATACACGAAGTTTTCTAGTATGGCTGGCTAGTGGCCTAGCCTGCCTAGGGGATGGGTACATGTTCTCTAGTCGTTATCGTTTTAGCCGTCTTAAAACTTTTGATTCCAGTTCCATACTGCTTGGAATTCTGTCGTACGTTGATTGTTTTTATAAATTAAAGTATGTTGATGATTCAGTGAAAGAATATGCCTTTCTAGCCAGCCATTGATTCACCATCCATAAGCACCAATTATATATATAATCGTTGAATATCAAGTTTGTACTATTTTTTGTCCCACAATTAATTAGATGATTGTAGTTTATTAATAAAATAATTTAAAGATATTCTTTATCTTACACATAATTAGATATATATGATAAATTTCATGAGATAAATATATATTGCAAATAAAATTATGATGATTCCTATTGTATTTATGTATTATTTATAAATTATTTCTAGTCATTGTTCTGTTAAGACTAGATATTAATAGAACATAAAATGACTTGCACACGTTATATTTTTCCTTATGAAAAAAGTAGTTAATTTCATAGACTAAAATATAAAGATGCTTAAACAAACGTGTAAGTGCTTGTTAGAAAACAAGTTCGTTAAATTGACACCATATGAGAAATTCATTTAAAACATTACTTGTATATCTATGGAAATTCTCATTATAATGATTATATAAGTAATCCTTTGACTTGATATTTTTAAAGTTATTTTGTATAAAGAATACTATGTTTTGATACTACTTATGGCATATTCTAATCATAGGTAGTTCAATTGGTAGTCATTGGATGTAGCATGAATTATATTGAGGTAATTGAGTTATCAATATATGATTCATTATTTCAAAGTAATTAAAGAAAATGTTTCATTGTTCTCGATTAGTATTAATACGAAAAATCCTTGATCAAGATAGAATGATGTTTTTGTAAATAGTTTACAGACATCATTAATTAAATCAATAACTAATGGTGGAGAACTAATATGACTGGAGTTAAAATAGAGTTGACATTAATTTCATTTTCTATGTATAATTAGAACATTGTATGATAAAAAGATCAAATGATATGGAAAAAATAATACATAGAAAGGTTAGTCAAAACTACTTTGACATTCCTAAATATTTGAGTGGTCATAACATCTTACTAGACGTCAATCTTGATCTATGGATACAAATTGTTTAATAATATACTTAAAGATAAATTAAAAGAGTTTAATTTATCTAATCCTAATTATGTTTTAGGGTTATAATTTGTATCTATTAACAACATATTTAAGAACCTAACGAGTCACACATAAAGAACATGCTAAAAAGAGAAAAGATATTTAATCAAGTTGTACTTGAATGTAAGGTTTGAAAAACTTTATGATTAAATATGAGATATTCACTAAATAAGGATTAATATGAGATATTGAATCCTATTTGAGAATAATTGTTATTTAATTAGAATTATTTGTAATTTTAATTAAACTTTAATTGAAATTAGAATTTAATTTCAATTAAATTACTAAAATGTCCAAAACAAATTATAAATAGGCTTAAGCTTTAATAGAGCTAGCACTCTTTGCCTAACCCTCTCTGCAATAGTTGCAGAGTTCTCTCAACTTCTTTTATCAATACAGTTAGAGGTTGAACACTTGTGCAACTACGATGGTTAAGATGGACTCATTTCAAAAACGGTTTGAGGAATACGACAAGAAAATGATCAAGCTTTGAAATAAAGTATGAATTAAAATTCACACTTTATTATGATTTATGTGTTATTGGATGGGAAAGTACTGACATGTCATTTGGTAAAATGAATTTGAATGAAGGTGATGATGGGGCTCCTCTCAATGATAAGAAATACGTACCAAATGAGAATTGAGGTCAATACAATTTGAGCAAACATTCAACTAAATGAAGTTCCAGGTTTTAATTTCTTCTCTTCTTTTAATTTCACTTGTATTTAATGCATATGTTAAATTCTATATATACAATATAAATATTATTGTAAATTTTTTTGTTTTAGGTTTTACTTTTAGTTAGTTGTATTTCTCAACATACACTCTTATTATAATATTTATAGAGTCGTGAAACTTTATTATTATTTTTATTTGACATTTTGATGTAACTATTATTTATTATAAGAGAAAATTGTAACATTTCAAGTTCTTTGTATTATCTTTAGTTTTATATTTGTATAATGTTAAAATGATCTTGTTTATATTAATTGTGATTATTGTTTATATATGAAATATGAGATATTAGATCTTATTTGAGAATAATTGGTATTTAATTAGAATTATTTGTAATTTTAAATAAAGTTTATTTGAAGTTAGAATTTAATTTCAATTAAATTACTAAAATGTCCAAAACAAATTATAAATAGGCTTAAGATTTAATAGAGCTAGCACTCTTTGCCTAACCCTCTTTGCATTAGTTGCAGAGTTCTGTCAACTTATTTTGTCAATACAGTTAGAGGTTGAGCACTTGTGCAACTACAGTGGTTAAGATGGACCCATTTAGAAAACGGTTTGAGGAATACGATAAGAAAAGAATCAAGTTTTGAAATAAAGTATGAATTAAAATTCACAGTTTATTATGATTTATGTGTTATTGGATGAGAAAGTATTGACATGTCATTTGGTACAATAAATTTGAATGAAGGTGATGATGAGTCTCCTCTCAATGATAAGAAATAAGTACCAAATGAGAATTGAGATCAATACGATTTGAGTAGACATTCAATTAAATGAAGTTCCAGGTTTTAATTTCTTCTCTTCTTTTAATTTCACTTGTATTTAATGCATATGTTAAAGTCTATATATGCAATATAAATATGATTGTAATTTTTTTTATTTTAGGGTTCACTTTTAGTTAGTTGTATTGAATACTTATAGAGTCATAAAACTTTATTATTATTTTTATTTGACATTTTGATGTAACAATTATTTATTATAAGAGAAAATTGTAACATTTCAAGTTCTTTGTATTATCGTTAGTTTTATATTTGTATGATGTTAAAATGATCTTGTTTATATTAATTGTGATTATTGTTTATATATGAAATATTAGATATTGGATATTATTTGAGAATAATTGGTATTTAATTAGAATTATTTGTAATTTTAATTAAAGTTTAATTGAAATTAAAATTTAATTTCTATTAAATTACTAAAATGTCCAAAAAAATTATAAATAGACTTAAGCTTTAATAGAGCTAGTACTCATTGCCTAACCCTCTCTGCAATAGTTGCAGAGTTCTCTCAACTTATTTTGTCAATATAGTTAGAGGTTGAACACTTGTGTAACTACAATGGTTAAGACGGACCCATTTTGAAAACGGTTTGAGGAATACGACAAGAAAATGATCAAGTTTTGAAATAAAGTACGAATTAACATTCACACTTTATTATGATTTATGTGTTATTGGATGAGAAAGTATTGACATGTCATTTGGTACAATAAATTTGAATGAAGGTGAT
>JAOTAY010000191.1:36384687-36396063 GCA_025629805.1 Erythroxylum baracoense
TTTTGGAAGGAACAAAAATTTTATGTCTCTGTCTCCGGAGTCGGGACAGAAATTGGTGGAGACAGCAAGCAAACAGGGCGGGGATAGAATTTTTCTGTCTCTGTCTTCCGTCTCCACCCATGAAAACAGCAACCAAACGCAGGGTAAAAGCTTAATTGAGCAATTATGTATGATGTAACAAAGTTGTTTACACTATTACATTAAGCTTTAAAGAATGGGGAAAGACATTTTAAGGTGTTTGGAGGCGAGTACTACACACCCTGAGTTTGTGAAAATTGAGAAAAATCTATGTTTTATAATAGACTTTCAACTTTTGATTCCATACATGATAGATTTTTACAAAGGAAAAGTGCATCAAAGATGAGGTAACAAAATTAACTTTAAAGATAACGTTAACATTTATACAAGTGCTATAGTAAATTTGATAGTGTATACGTTATATTATCTAATATTTTTTATGTTTTATTAAATTGATCTTACATATTTGTTGATTATGATATCATTTGAAACATCATATTTATATTATTATTAAACAATGTTTAATCATGTTTGAACTGATATTAGATTATCATAAAATCGATATATAATAAAAATTTAATAGAATTGAAAATTTTGAAATAAGATTGAAGAAAGAAATTATCAATACCCTTTTAAGAAGTTGAAATTTACCTGAAAAATAATATTGGTAAATAAAAACTAACTGTCTTATTTTAGTTTATAAAAACTAATTAGTTTATGAAAAGCGATCGATTAATTAATAAATTAATTTTTAATAACAAAGATTATTAAGATAAATTGAACAGAAAAGTTGAAAATCAAATTAAAAAATTAAGGGACTATTTGTTTCCCTTTTTTTCTTCCATTTTTTATTTTCGTTTTTGTAAAAAGAAAAACGGGTCAATAAAACATGATTGTCTAAGTCTGTTGCAATTTCTTGTTTCCAAAAATAAAAATACCACAACGGTTATGAAACAAGAAATTAAAGTCTTTAAATTTTGTCAACACGTTTTCTTGGACAGAAAAACAACAGACCCCTGTATGTTTTTCTCTGTTATCGTCTTTGACAAATCCAAAACCTACTGCTCATCTTTTTTACATCGAGTTTGAATCTGCATTTGAAGGATAGAGAGTGATGCAATTTGAATATGTATCTAAAGGATCAGAGAGAGATGCAAGCATTGCGGGTATTACTGAATGTGAAGTTCAGATCGTCGAATGCACCGGAGGATATGGAGGTGTCGGAGGCTGAGTCGCTGCCATCTCCTCCTCCTGTCCCAGAGAAGAAAGGGAAAGTGGAGCGTGAGTCGAAGCCAATGGAGGTAACAGAGGAAGAGAAAGAAGCGAAAGCCGTGAAAGAAAAAGAGTTGGGTAATAGTACTTATAAAAAGAAAGATTTTGAGATTGCAATTGTTTTGATACATTTTTCATCATTTGGCAGACTAAGAGACAGTGACCCAAATTATCAAAATCTGTCTATTACAAAGTGCTAATTTTATTTCTTTAATTGTATAAATATGCATATATTTTATTTTTAACCATAATGAAAATTAATTAATTTAAAATTATATATTATATTAAAAATAATTAACATAAGAGTATAATTAAAAATAAAAACAGGATGATAAAACTAAACATGTTTTTATTACAAATCTCAACCAAATAAGTTTTTATTTATCAGTTTTTATATTAGAAATCTTATTCAAATATGTTTTTGTTTTTTATTAAAAATATAAAACAATAATTAAAAACTACGCTAGAAAACCAGATGTGAAATAAAACGACCCCTAACTGATTCAAAGATTTTGCAGTTAAATTAGCTGAAATAGTTTGATTTTTCAATCATTGCGTAATCTTATACTAAAACATTTTTTTTTGTTGTCGAAAGAAGGAAATAAATATTGTGCTGAAATTAAAATTCATGTTATAATATTTGTAGGCATACATGAACCAAACTTTGGAGATCAATTAGACAAAAATTTGAAGATTATTAATTCTTATATATTTTTACCAAGTATGGCAGACATTGATAAAAATTTGAAGAGTGATATTGATAAATCTAAATATTTATTATGTATTTAAATATCTAATATATCTCTATATTTGAAGTCTGAAGTGATGAATATCGGGTTGGAGCACCTTGTTCTATGTAGGATGTTTCAATCTTATTTTTTTAATTTAATTCAGATAATTATATAGGACTTATATAAATGTATGGATAAAATTTAATAAAATAAAGTTGAATTTGATTATCTGTCAGAGCATCTAATCCCATTGATGACACATATTTGATCAAGACAGCTTTGAGAATGAGAAGACCAGATGTGAATGTGATCGTGCGGGTTATTGTTTACTCTTTATATAAAGACACGTGACAAAACCGAGCTTGCTTCATAACCAAGTAAATGACTGAACACGCCGTTGGTGCCACCGTAACCGAAAACCGCCTTAGCAATGGATTATCCATTTAAAGCTAAGAGTAATATAATATAATAATACCTCATTCCTCAATCTTCTCTTCACTCTGTTTCCAATCTCTTCTCTTTTTCTGAAATTTGTGCTGTGATTCATGGGAACCTCTCAAAGCCGCGAAGGTCATGATCTAACAGACTCTGACACAGACTATCAGTCAGAGGAAGAAGAAGAACAGGAAGAAGATGTTCACTGCGACGCCGTTGAGCGCCAAGAGACACCTCAAACCTGCACTGCTTCTCGGAACACTCTCGATGGGATCGATTCCAAGCTCAAATCCCTCAAACTCAAATACCCAGATGTCCTCCCCACACGACCCGTTAAGCTCTATCTCCATATCGGTGGCAACTCCCCAAACGCCAAATGGGTCGTGGCTGATAAGTTCACCTCTTACGATTTCGTCAAGAACGATGATGATGATAATAATGATAGTGAATTGAGCTCGGTAAGGCTTTTGAAAGTGGGATCCAAAGTTAAGGTTAAGGTTTCGACGGAAATGCAGTTGAAGATGTTTGGAGATCAACGGAGGGTGGATTTTGTGAACGATGGCGTTTGGGCGTTGAAATTTTACACGGATGACGAGTATAGGAAGTTTGTGACCCAGTTTCAGGATTGTTTGTTTGAGAACGTTTACGGCCTTGTTGCTAACGATGAAAATAAGGTTAAAATTTATGGGAAGGATTTTATTTCCTGGATCAAGCCTGAAATCGCTGATGATACTATGTGGGAAGATGCAGAGGATGGTCATAGCACTCCTGTGCGTGCTAATCAGGATTTGATGGAGGAATTTGAGGAGGCGGCGAACGGTGGTGTTCAAAGCTTGAGTCTTGGTGCTTTGGACAATAGTTTCTTGGTTAATGATTTGGGAGTTCAAGTTTATAGGAATTATAATAAGGGTATTCATGGGAAGGGTGTTTGTGTGAAGTTTGAGGATCGGAGTGGGTCGAGTGGTGCAAGATTTACACCAAAGAAGGCGATGTTAATGAGGGCTGAGACGAATATGATGTTGATGAGTCCTTTGACTGAAGGGAAGCCACATTCGACGGGGATTAATCAGCTTGATATTGAGACGGGGAAGATTGTGAGTGAATGGAAGTTTGAGAAAGATGGGACTGAGATTACGATGAGGGATATAACGAGTGATGCTAAAGGGTCACAATTGGATCCGTCGGAGAGTACATTTTTGGGTTTGGATGACAACAGGTTGTGTCAATGGGACATGAGAGACAAGAGAGGGATTGTGCAGAATATTGCTAAAGGAGTAGATTCCCCTGTTTTGAATTGGACTCAGGGCCACCAGTTCTCTAGAGGGACTAATTTTCAGTGCTTTGCGACATCTGGTGATGGTTCGATTGTTGTTGGGTCACTTGACGGTAAGATTCGATTGTACTCAAGGACATCGATGAGACAGGCTAAGACAGCTTTTCCAGGTCTCGGTTCACCCATTACTCATGTGGATGTGACCTATGATGGGAAGTGGGTGTTGGGGACAACAGATACTTATTTGATTCTCATTTGCACTCTTTTCACCGATAAGGATGGTAAGACCAAGACTGGATTTGGTGGTCGTATGGGGAATAAAATACCCGCCCCAAGATTATTAAAACTTACTCCAGTTGATTCACATCGGGCTGGTGCCAGTAACAAGTTTCACGGAGGCCATTTCTCTTGGGTAAGTTTCACTCTTTTTTTGTTCCCTTATATCTCACTTTGGATTGTTGCTTGTACATAAGTTTTGTACATCTCACAACAACAGAAGAATTTGTCAACATGAATGATGAAGATGAGGACATATTCAAACTAGTTACACAAAATGTTTAAAATTGCATCTGAACTATGTTTCAACCTTTATTTGGATCTTGATTTAGAATGCCTGCGACTCAAAATCTTTTATCCTGTGTTCATGTAAACAAGATTACCAGCTTAAGTTATTTGTTTGCCACTTTCTTCAGGTAACTGAGAATGGGAAGCAAGAACGGCATCTTGTAGCTACAGTTGGAAAGTTCAGTGTGATATGGGACTTCCAGCAGGTGAAGAACACTGCTCACGAGTGCTATCGGAATCAGCAAGGTCTTAAGAGCTGTTATTGTTACAAGATTGTGTTGAAGGATGAGTCCATTGTGGAAAGTCGTTTCATGCATGACAACTATGCTGTCAGTCACTCTCCAGAAGCTCCATTAGTGGTCGCCACTCCAATGAAAGTCAGCTCTATCAGCTTGTCTGGCAAGAGATCACATGGATGAGCTTTTATTATAATGTTGATTTCTCAATTCAATAATATGTTTCATCTAACCCTTTTTCAATTGGTCTTGTTTCCTCTTTCATGTAATGTGAATATTATTTTAGTTGATCTTGTTTATACTTGTATCAAGTGTGACTCCTGTTTATTGGTTTTGCGGAGTGTTACAGTGGATTTGGAAATTCAAACAACAAAAATACCACATTAGGTCTTTTAAGTTGAATGTTTTCTGTTTATTTTAACTGTTCTGGCATAACGGAATGTCACATAAGAAGTATAATAATAGGACGAGCACTTGCTTCCTTGTCCTTTTGAAGTAATGGAATATGATGTTTGTCCCAAACCCACCAGCATTGTTAAGGTGAGACAGAGCATAATGGAAGAAAGCAGAGCAAGACAAGTGGAGGAGGCATCATGAAGAAGGAGGAGGAAAAGTGAAAGGAAGGAGTGGTTGGTTATGGATAGGAGGAGGTCTAAATCAACATTGATCAATTCCTATTAAGCACGTTAATCATGTGCTTTTGCTTTTACCACTAGACAGACTGACAGACACTTCACCTAATGCTGAGTTGCTGACACTTATGTCTATAAATATCACCTTAAGGTAAGCTTGACCAAATTAAGACGTGAGAATAACGTCAGAAGTAACTTACTTTTTCTTTTGTTATCCATTTTACGGTTTGAGTCTTTGTTAACTTGAATTTAACAATAACTCAAGCTAATTACTTGAATTGAATCAGATTCTCTATGTTAATAACTCCATATCCACACGTGACTGACTATATTAGCGCAAGTGTTAAACATGCATGATTGCCATTGGCTTGTCTTTTGATAAAAGTAAAATAAAAGGCACGTCATGTTAACACTGTGAGAGATGTGGCAGTCAATTTGTCTGTAAGGAATAAGCTAGCAAGCATATCTGGACCCCAGTCCCACTTTCCTACCCTTATCATCAAGTAAGATAGATCTTGATTTGCCCACTCTTTAACCGCCATAACTAACGTACCGACCCCAATTTTCCCAGTCAACAAACAGGCAATAGACAAATGAACAAAATAGAAGTAACTGTAGCTTGAACCAGAAAGGAAAAAAAAAAATGATCAGTATATATATATAATGAACTTCTCTCATTTAAGTTGTAGGATTTGATTAACAGAATCTTCATGGAAAGGTAATTGATCTGTTCTTCAATTAAAAATACAGAACGGATCGGCAAGAGAAGGAAAGATGGATAAGAAACGACTACTGATCACTCACACATTGCATTATCCCCTTCAAATCTACTACTCATCATCCTACAATAGTATTACTACTCCCTTGACAGCTATGAATATTATTGATATTGACTCCAAATAGTGGAGGCAGAATCTGACGAACTTCCTCCAAAATCCATCATCATAAGCCACTGCTTTAAATCATCATCCTGTGCAAGCAATTCATTAGCTAATTCTTTCTCCATTCGAGCTGGTACTTCCAATTTAGTTTCGCCACTCTTCTTCTGCTCTTCTTGCTCCTTATTACTACTGCTCATACCAGTTGTTGCAGTTGTAGTGTTAATGTTTTCAGGAAATGAGAAGTTGAGCTTGGCTCTCGGTCCTCTGAACTCTATAGCCGCCTTGTCGTAAGCTCTGGCGGCTTCCTCTGCAGTGTTAAAGGTCCCCAGCCACACCCGTATCGCCCGCCGAGGGTCTCTGATCTCGGCCGCCCATTTCCCCCACGGCCTTTGCCTCACTCCCCTGAACTTCTTATTCCTCCCTTGCTTTCCTGCTCCTTTCTTCTTGTTGTCTTCTTCTAATTGTTCTTTTGGCGGGAAAAAGTAGTTGCATCCTAAGCAACCCTTGATCTTGCACAAATTACACGTATCAGTATCAGAAGCTGGCAGCACTGGACCGCCGTAGCCGGTGGCCGTGGAAACTGTTGACTGGAAGTAAAAGTTGAAGTCTTGGGAAGTGGTGGCAACGCCGGAGACTACGTTTCTAAGAGCAGCCACCATGACACCAAATTCCTGCTCTTGGTCCAGGTGCGGATATGGCCAGAGATGCGGTTGTGGTGAGAAATGGGTTGCTGGAGCTTCGGTGAGCTGCCATGGTCGCTTGGTGGGTTTGTTCTGCATTGCTCTGCTTTTCTTGAGAATGTACGCTGCGAATGTTAGTGGAAGCGTGTGCTTATATACGGTTCGGCTGGTGACGTGGCTTTGCCAGCAGTAACACCATCGGACACGTCTTTGAAGACATAAAAGAGCGCGTTAGAAAATGACACTTTTGTTGCTGACGTGGTAAATATAATTAATGTGGAGTTAGAGTACCATGAGCTCTGTACCAACCGAACACCACTTGAAAACTGTATTTTAGTTGTTCCCTTCCCAACTTGTGACTTGGACATCTTCTTACTCATTCATCACTTAGAAACTTCCAAAGTATGTAACTTGGCTTCTAGATGTATGGGGTTACAATGAGACAAAACCAAGTCAACTCAACTAAGAATCACTCATCACTTAGAAACTTCCAAAGTATGTGACTTGGCTTCTAGATGTATGGGGTTATAATGAGACAAAACCAAGTCAACTCAACTAAGAAATGTCAATGAGATTATGTGTTAACGAAATAAAATATTGTCCATGCTAGATCAAATCTTCTGTCTCTTTTATGCTGTGACAATTTATGTTTCATGTGTTTTTATCCATTCATCTTATTTATTGAGCGGATGAAAGTAATGGTAATAGAATTAATAGAACAAACGATTTATTAATTTTTAAGTTTTTACCTATCGAGTAATGAGTTGACTTAATACGTAAAAGTGTAACGAAATAAACTTAGGATTTGTATATAAATTATTTCATTAAATATATATATTATCCATTTAAGTTATAATTCTTTTTTAATTTAAAATTAAAATAAATTATTTAACTAATTAATAATTTAAGATCAAACATATAACCTCAATTCTAGTCATTACTTTTAAAAAAAAAATAGAAAAAAGGCCGAAACTTAAGGCTTCAAGCATTGGAGATTGTTAGAGAGTTGGTACTTATTATTTTTCAAATATATATTCAATAAATTACACATAAGTATACATATAGATACTTATGTGTAATTATGTGCCATTATTTCAGTTCACACGTGGTGCAATGCAACTATGTATAACAATTAACTTCGTATCTTTTTGCGATATAGGAATGAATTGACTGCTGCAATATGTTTTCAAATTTTGAAACATTGCACTTGAATTTGCTGATAATATGAAAACATCCTCATGTATGTCCAATGCACTCTTAGTTAAGAAAATGATTACATTCAAAGACCCTAATATTGAATGAGTAGAGCATTAAATCACAAAAGGTATTCGTTGGAAGCTGCCTCACATGCTTTAGTGTTTAACTGGTCAGTTGCAACTTCGAAACGCAAAGGAGATGTATTAAACGGAAGTGCACAAGTTAACAGTTGCCCATATAGTGACGTGTAGTGCAATCAAGACGAAAAGTCAGGCTGATTGATAAATAGGAGTGGTCTAATTAGTTTCAACTCTTCACTTAAAGCTTTTTTTTATTAGAAGTCTTGAGTTCGAGTCATTACAAAAAAGGAGAGAGGGGAAATTTTCTCTGTTGATGATCCTCTAGTCTTCTTGGCATGCTCCTTGGTCGGATCAATTACGGATGTCTCACTTCCAGCGGTAGTGTGGGAGTTGGAACTATCAGAAAATTTAGGGCTGATAAAAACCTGATGCTGAGCAGGGCTAGTAATCAATCAGCAGCTGATTAATCAGTATGTGACAACTCTTTGTGCGCATAAATGTACAAGTTCCGTAGGAACTTAGGGGACCTTAAAGTTCTAAATTTACCTCTTCTAAGACTCTTAAGATTAGTTAAATAAAATTAAAATACCTAGTGTAAAAAAAAAAAAGAAAAGTCAGCCAAATAGGATAGGAGGATGGCAGTGACTTAAATGGCCAAGTTAGAAGCTTCTTTTAAGAATGAAGAATTCCTGGACTAAGCCAACATGTTCTTTACTCCCAAGTGTCGGAGGGGTTGAAGGACTAAGTCAACTACTTCTTTCCAAGATTCTCTCAGGTGTCAAGTATGTAACAAGAGTACTTTCAACATCACCGTGGTATTTGGATTAAGACGTACAAGTACAACTATCATTTTTTCTTTATATAATTCGTTGAGCAGCCAAACCAACGTCACAAGAAGATAATTGCAAGGGACTGTCAAAAAGCCGATGAAGCTACGGACACGGGATTTGAATTGGGACGGCAGTGGGCGGCGGTCAAAACAAGTTAACTACGAGGGACCATTAAAAAGCGAATGAAGCTTAAGGACACCAGATTTGAACGGAGATAATAATGGGCCGGGTCAGACTTAGGTCTTATTGAGCTTGAGGCCCGAGTTGATTTGACTTTTAAATTTTTGAATTTTTAATAAAAATTTATTTAATTAAAAATATCATATGAGAATTAATTGAAGTTACATATTTCAATTGATTAATAAAATTTAAGTTTTTATAATTAATGAATATAGAAAGAATACATATATTGATAAAATGATTAAGATGAACTAAATTATTTATCAACGGATGATAGAATTGTAGGAAATAAATATATATATATATAAAGTGATAAATTCAATCAATTGAAGTTACGAATTTTAATTGATTAAAAAAATTGATATTTTTAATGAATAAATATGAAAACGTACATAAATTGATAAAATAAATAAGATGAAATTAAATTCATTAATGAAAAAGGATAGGATTATAGGAAATGAAAAATTACTATATATAAAGTGAGAAATTCAGTTAATCGAAGTTATGAATTTTAATTGATTAATAAAAATGGATATTTCATAATGCATGAATATATAACACTTACATATATTAATAAAATGAATAAGATGAAACTAAATTCGTTAATGAAGAATGATAAAATTACAGGAGATAAAAAATATTATATATAAAGTGAGAAATTCAATTAATTGAAGTTACAAATTTCAATTGCTTAAAAAAATTTAGATTTCATAATGAATGAATATATAAAACATACATATATTGATAAAATGAATAAAATGAAACAAAATTCATTAATGAAGGAGGATTGGATTATACGAATGAAAAGAAATATTATATATAAAGTAAGAAATTCATTTAATTGGTGATAAGAACAAATTTCATTAATTTTGAAGATATAATTTACAAAAAATGATTATGCAAATTTTTTAAATGATACAATTTACAAAAATTTAAGATAAAATCATGAAATAATGTTTTAGACTGGAACTGCGAGAGTGAAGAGTAGAGACTAGAGAGAGTAGCTAATTGTTGTAGTTATGGTCATGAATAGTTTGCATCACTTCTTTTGTATGTAGAAACATTATAATGTACACTCGATTGTTGAGTACGAGTATGTGTATAACTAATCACCTCTGCATCAATACTTGTGGTTGTATTAATATAAAAATAAAAAAACAATATAAGGTAAGATAATATGAAAAATAGACAAAATTGATATATCAAAAAGAAAAGAGTTTACATTTAATATCTTCATCACCTAACTAAATTCAGGCATATATAAGGGCTTCCATAGTACGAGGATGAAGTCGAGCACAAAGAGAATTAATCACCTTGCAATCATTGCTAAAATTAAAGCAGACTCCAAAGCAACAGTAGATGATGGAATTACTAATAGGTCTTGTACAATTACTTGTATGATTGAAAAATTATTTTCATAACTTTTTCACCATATTAATGTATCGAATTGCACACCTTCAACTTCGGTCACACAATCTTCTGTCAAATATGTATCTAACTTCATCATATTGTACGAAGTTCTAGCTCTTTTTTCTTTCACAAATTTTGTAAGTAAAAGTAATAAATTGCTCTTAAAAGATGAGTCTGAACTTGAAACTAAAACCTGAGCTGAACAACTTGAACTATTGCGATCCCAATCCTAAATTATATCCATTCTAAGTTGATAATTATTAAACTAATCATACCATAATTATTTAATGACATTTACATGCTCTTGAACGCAATCACCATACAACACATTATATATAAAATTAACCTTTTCGTTTTATATCTCGGGTCTAACACAGATACAACTGCAATAGTATGTCAGATCATAGACCAATAAGAATTCAGCTTCTCTATCATCTACTCTAGCATAACCTAAATAACCTCATTGGAGTCAAACATCCAGTCATATAAAGCTTTCTTTATCTATCATATAGTGCTAAAGCAATAACGCAAGTTGGATATTTTGTTCCTAAGAGCAATTCAGCCGTAATATAAAATAATTCTAACTTTGTACAAAGTTCTATAGTTGATTCTCATTGGTATTCTGTAAGCATGCAATTGTATTGAGAATCTCTTTGTCTCAGTCTGTTAAACACATAAATATATTGGATTACTACCTCTAACATCTTGAAGGTTAAATTCTATCTAGTTGGACAATCGAAAACTAACTTCTTCATACTCGAAATGCAGAGTAGTCATATAGTTTCTTCAAATTTCTCAACTCTTTTAGGTGCTACAATGTAACACCCCCTTATCGTAGGGTACGCATCGGAACGCCCGTAGGTCATTCCGGTACATATCATATGATAAGGGAGCGCTACGTGCAATCACTACAGTTACTCCACATGGCATCACATCAATTTGAATAATAAAACATTA
>JAOTAY010000191.1:36396163-36423625 GCA_025629805.1 Erythroxylum baracoense
CTCATCATTCATACACGTACATAAATTACAAATATTTAATAGTTCATAAACCATTCATTCATCATTGATTCACAAGTGTACAAACAAAGTCAACATTTAATCATATCATCATTCAACATCACATAGGCAGTTTGAAGATAATGCACAACGTAGGTTTCCTGTTAAGGTACTATGAAGCCATAAAAGATCAACAAATTAAGTCAGACTTCATCATCTAAGTGGCTCCTAACATAAGCCTGTTTTTGGTCTACATTTAAACCCCAAAAAAGATTCCCAGCATGAGCATTTTTGGAGAAGATCCTTGCTGTCCTAACAACTTCTGCAGTGGAGAAACCCAAATTCCCAAGCTCTTCACCTAGCTTGGGATTTTGCAGTCCTGCAATGGCATCAGCAATAATCTTTGCATTCTCTCTACTATAGTCAATGACCCGATCAAATGAGACAGCAAGGCTTTCGAACACTTCAACATCCCTCATCTTCCTTTTTCCTTTGTGTTTTTGGTTCCCTGTTGTGGTGCTGGAAGAGTCGATAGAACCAGGGATATGGACAGAAGCAGTTGCAGCGGGACTGCCCGATGGGACTGGTGGATCTGATGGGCCAGCAGGAGGTGTTGGAGCATCACCTTCAGTTTAATCGGTCTCAAGCTGAGTAACAGCATCTGCAGCATCTTGAGCTCCTGCACCAATAGCTCTGTCTTTTCCAAAGATAAACTCAAGTCTAGGGAAAATCAGGAAAGGCTTTCCAAGAGTGTAGTACTTGTTGGGGTGTTTCTGGAATACAAAATCAAAAAACTTCAGCATTAGTCAAATATTATTATTAGGATGCTTCTAAAAAGAACCAACTAATATTGAAAACCATTTACCCTCATCCATTCATCCAGCACTTGCTTGCTGTTAACATCAACGCATTGCTTGCTTTCATTCCAACCAAACTCACTGCAGTTCAACATGTCAAATGCTGTTTGATATTTTTCCTTCAACCTCTTGTGCTTATTCTGTATATGTCTCTTCTCAATGCCACAACCAAGAAACTTCTCTACCATCATTCTAGCAAGAATTTGGAAAGTACCAGGCTTTAATTGCCCATTATCAGCTCTGTAGCCAGCAACAACTACCTCCTCTATGAAGGTCACAAATGCTTCTGTTTCTTCTGATGTCCAAACTCTTGACACTGCACTTATACCATGCAACGTCATACCCCAAACCATTCCAAACCATTTCCATTAATCATTAACCACCAGTATTTGAAACTTTTTTGGAAATAAATAAGACAATATTGAATTAAAAGAAACATGTAATTAAGTACAAATAAAACTAATAAACAACAATTTCATGATGTGTTCTCAAATTCGGTTACAATGAAAGTCAACAATATAAAGAGACATTAAAACAAAGGCTCAATTTAGTTATAATGAAAGCCAACCAAATTTAAACCCTCAAATCAATAAAAAGAAACATTAACTAAATTAAAGTTCACAATTTAATGATTTCTTCTCCACTCATCAAACATGTTCTTAGCTAAATCCTCTCTCCATTGACTCAATTCATTACTTGTCTCAACACGATCAACAAATTCAGGGAAAGATGCATCTTCCCCAATTGGCATATCCTCAGCTTCAAGAGGAGTAAGCTCTGCTAGATCATAAGTCATATGCAACCTAATAAAGTTGTGTAGAAGGCAGCATGCAAGAATGATGTGCACATGAGTGGCTGCTGGATAAAAAGATGGATTTCTTAGGATTTTCCATCTTTTTTTCAGCAAACCAAATGCACGTTCAATCACATTTCTGGCCGATGAGTGTCTTTTATTAAAGAGCTCTTCTGGGTTCCTAGGAGCCCTTCCATCTCTTGCCCACTCCTGAATATGGTATCTTGTGCCTCTAAAAGGAGCAAGAAAGCCAGGACCATTGGTATAGCCAGCATCTACTAAGTAGTAATTTCCTATAAAAAATGACAATATTAGTATTGTATTTGTAATCATCCCTTAACAAATCTAGCAAATTGCTAACAATTCGTATCTTACATACCCCTTGGAACTTGAAGTCCATTAGGCCTACTAACAGCATCATGCAGAACCCTTGAATCCGCTGCTGAACCCTCCCATCCAGCAAGAACATAAACAAAGTTTAAGTTCTTATCACACACTCCTAACACATTTGTGCATATTTTCCCTCTCCTACCTCTGTATCTGGGTTTGTCTGCTTGGGGAACAATTATGTCTAAATAGGTCCCATCTAAAGCACCAAGGCAACCCTTGATCAAAATGCCAAAAAAAAGGTCAATTTTACTAAATTAAAAAAGTGAAATTAGACAACATATTGTCGCTAATTAATTTTACTGACCTTAAACCATTTCCATCTATGGTCTGTACAATCCTCAGGAATTGGTGTAGGCTTCACATACAATATATGTTGAAGCTTAAGTACAGCCTTCAATACACTATGGAAGACCCTACTTATTGTTTCTCCTGACCTCAGAAACCGTACTTGTAATACTCTATTAGATTCATTTTGTGCTAATATTCTTAGGAAGATTAACACTTTCTCTTCAATAGGGACATGGCCATAACTCGTCAACCCACCATGGACCTTAAGCATTTCACATAACAACGTAAATGCATTACAGTCCATCCTTAAATCCCATTGGCTATTCCTATCACCCTCATGCAAAATCCTATCTATATTGGCTTGCCTAGTTGGTACTGTCAACGCCCTACTACCTGTGGCATTTGCACTCCTACGTCGATTTTTGGTGTATACATACAAGCATAACAAAAGGAACATTCTCATTAAATCCAATTCCTCATTCCAAAGCTCAAACAGAGCAAGCGCGTTAACTATAGCAGCATGATTCTTGTTATCCATATTTGTAAATCAAAACTGTCTGCAAAGGGAAAATAATAAAATGATCATAAACAACAAACAAACAAGCGTAAAGATGAGCATTTTGCATACTGGCATTTTAAGAAGTTTAGCACTCCTTTTCAATAAGCTTAATTCTGTGGTCATTGTTACACAACACTCGCATGTGTATGTTTTTGTAGACTTACACGGTCATATACACACATTTATGCTCATGTGTTATGTGATATGATGCATGTATGTGATTGTGTAAGTCATTGTAAAGAAGGTAATGCACAATCACTCGGTCAATTACACAAATGTGTACCTAACCGTATATGTTACCTAATCATACTTACATAGGTTGGGCCTAGGCCCAAATGCCATCTATAGATTTGACAACCTTAGCGAAAATGAGATCTGAACATGAGTGAAAACCTTCAATTCTTTAATAACAATAAGTAAACCTGACAGTAGCAAAATTATTTAGGCTACACGAATAAGAGATTCTAACTCAAGTCTTTTACTTGCAAAACAGAAACAATAGACTTAACAAAAATTAATATCAACCCTCTTGAAGGCTTGATAGGGTCGACTTTTTGCTCATTTAAGAGAATGATAAAAATTAATAGTCAAGTCATACATTTTAGAACTAATTCAATGATTTTCTTCTGCATTACGTCTAGTAGAAAGGAGTCATATACTTTAGAAATTGTCAAGCTTTAAATCATGCCTTCATTTTTGCCTACCCTACACTTCTGTAGATGGTGATAAAGTTTAGCAGTAATGATAAAGTTATCTGTAATGAGTCTTCCAAGAAAATAAACTTGTCCAAAACTAGTTTCATCATTCTTTGGTATAAGTTTGACATTATTTAAAGAGTTGAGGACTACAGTACAAATTGCCCACAATGTTCGATAAAAACCGTGGAGCCTTGTCAAGGTGAAAAATGGAAGCAGCTCTCAATCTACTAAAGATAAAAAATTTTAACAGTTTCTATAATGTGTAAAAAAGGTTGTAATTGTTAATATTTTATTCCTGTAATTGATTAATTCAATATTTGAGTTTATTTTATATAGTTAAAATATTTTTTAAAGTACATATCATTCGTACATTAATTATCAGGAATTCTTGAATCTTGCACTTCTCATTCTATATACATAAACTCTGTTGTCAAATTATTTCTACGACTTGTAGTATTTAAGCCTCTTTCACTTATGAGGTAAATACGCTGAGTTTATTTTAGAATATCAACAGCCATGTAAACAAACAACTTTGCCCTTTTCAAACACTAAATTCCGTCAGTTGGCGGGTTGTGCAAGTCTGTTCCTCCACTAAGCTACCCTTAACGGCCATTCATGTCTGAAGAAAAGTGCAACATTCATAGGGAACTTTTATGCAATGCATTTGGCTCAAGTTTCACTTTTATGCAACTTGGCACTCGACCACTCTGGGAATCACTGCTGCCCAAAATCTGACAAGAAGCAAGGCGGTGGAGTTAACTACCCAGTTTATGACCCAACACAAGGCTTTCTTTTCAATATTATGCTTATGGAGTAAGTCAATCCCATTAGGCTAGGAGTCAGTAATTCATTTCATAACGGCGAAAGGTAGTAGACATCGTCCGATGCATTGTTCTCGTGATCCTGATGGTCATTAATTTGAATGATTTGAAGAATTCTTAGCCATCTGAAATTTCTCGTTCCATACAGTCTCATGCAACCGTAATCAAGGCATAAGAAAGGCTGTTATGGTTAATCTCAATAAGAGAGAAATGAAGAACAAGTGAGAGGGAAGAATCCAGAAGGAGCAGAGAGAAGAAGAGACAAATGCCGGGAGGAAGAGAGAAGGCAGAGAAGTTAGAGAGAGAGAGACAACTAATTCAAATTCATTTCGTTATTCCCCAAACGGTTACTGGGTATTAACATTTGATATGTAACAAAGGCAGAAGCATACTGCAGTCAGAATAACTCCTAAAAGGTTGGAAAATAATCTACAAATTGAGACAAGAAGGTGTCGTCTCAAACTGAGTTAATAACGGATGAATCTTATTACATTCAACAATTGCACCCAATTTAACTTGAACCAAAACGAGTCTAAAAATCTTGTAGTTGCTATCAGGTCAAGAAAGAAGACGATTCTGTAGAATCCATTTCACACATTCACCATTTTCAAATCATTCCGATTAATGTTGCTGGACGAATCTCTCAACTAAGTAATTTTACAAGGACCTTGTACTATTTGTACATCAAAAAGGACTGGCAAAAGATTATGCTCTCTCTTTATATCTATACTACAAAAAATTGAGCAAAAAATTACAACAGCATCAAAATTCATCTGACAGGTAATAGCCAACAAATTAGGGTAAAAACCTACGAGTCATTCCATAGCCTGAAAGCCACCAATGAAAATAGAAAGGTTGAAACAGAGCCTTTCACCTAATCATCATCTTCAGAATCTGCATTAGAAATATACTGAAACAAATTAAGACTTGCAATAAAATGGGATGCAAATTAAGATAATAAAGGCAATGTGATGAGACAAAAAGTAATGTTACTATCCATGATCCATCATCAGATAGTTCCGCGAGATGGAGTTCAATATTGTTCAAGGACTGCCAGATGCTTCTCAGATAAAGGTAGGAAATAAAGGACCAAGAACAAGAAGACATGTAATGCACCTTCTTGATGGTAGAAGGGGACTAACTAGGTATAGCCATCAAAGTCCAGTGACTTGTTTCAAATACATAAAACTATTAGGTTGTCACTTGGCAATAAGGAGAGGGGAACAACAGAACCTTTCACCTTAAGTTCTAAAGTTGACCTTAGTACCACGAGGTTAGAACCTCCAGTGGTTGTAAATTGTATCATGTTTCTTTTTTCTTTCATGCAACCTATAGGACTTAGCACATGAGGAAAGTAAGAAATACAATTTCACTTTCCCTACAGATGACCTTAGGCTTACAAGGCTACTACGTCCAGTAGTTGTAAATTGTGCGATTCTTTTAACAAGCAATTGAAACATACCAGATCTTATATCTTCTCCCACATGTCCTCTATTTCTTAGTTGTCTCATTATCATTGAGCATATGAGAACCCACCAGTAAATGTGGAACACAAGCAACATCAGCAGCATTGTATTAAAGACGTAGTACATTGATCTATCATACATCTTTCTTAAATCCAAGACATCCAAAGAATCAATACTGAAAAGCCAGCCACAAGTGAGCATAAGTTAACCAAAGCCATCATAAGCCAAACACAAAAAGATTAAGTGATGTATTGAAAACAAACCTTGAAGATTTTATAATCCAAAATGGGAAAAATATTAGTCGCAATATTATCCATGAGATGGCAAACAAGCCAAAGCACATGCTTGCTCCAAGCTCGTTCCCAGAATATTTAAAGACTTTAGCGGCTTCTAGGAACACATCACTTGCATCATGCAAGGCAAGTACAATAGACCCTATCCGGAAAAATCTGCAATTGGAAACAAATATACATCCACGATAGTTGTAATGTCACTCTGGAATTCTAAAAGGCTACTCTATCATGTAAGGAAGCTAAAATAGGGCAAGATTGTAGAGTTCTTAAGATTCCTATTTTGACGAGACTTCTCAGAGATGTTTTTAAATCTCAATCTAAATATGGTGGTCTACAAACCGTAGAAATATTTAATGTCTTGAAGGAAAAAGAAAGAAAGAGAAGAAGCAATATCTAGCAAATGATTATCGATGGCATGATTGAGCTCAGCTGCAAGAGCAAGCCATTGTTGTGCAGACAGTTCTCTGTCCCTTACAACTGAGGATAACTAAATGCAACTTTTACAGACATCATATATTTTGGGGGATGTTTGTTTCTTGTCTGATAATTCTTACATTACAAATGTGGCTTTATTTGTGATCCTAGCATACTGTGCTGCCTCACACATTATCTCCTCATCGTCCTTAGGGTGTTAATTAGATGCTGATTTTGATACCAATTCACATTTGAGATGAAGACAAAGTCAAGTTTCTTAGTAGGCTGACGCTCACGTAATTTCCAGGGAGTTGTTTGTTCCACTCGGATGTTTAACGTCATTTGCATGCCATGAATTTCAACAGCCTCTCGCATCAAATTTTACTGTCTTTTGATGCTTCCCAATCAGTAAATATTCAAAGGTTTCTTCCTCTTAACCAGCAAAGGCCTTATTTAAAATGAACAATAAATTTTATTATATAGAATGATAAGATGAAAGCACAAAAGCACAAAATATAGAACACTTCAAAGGGAAAGTCCTTGATTTGGACATAAAATATGTTCACCTCACAATAACTGAACATACGACTTAGTAATAAACTCCTACCCAAGGGAAAAGTTAATTATTGCAAAATTGGCAAAAGTCGTTGCTAGAATTAGATCTTTTTAGTAACTTGCAAGTGTAAGTGAATAAGAAAGTAGATATAAAGAGCATGCAAAACACATAAAACTTAAAGGATTCACCTTTGCATATCTCAGCGAAAGGACACACACAACAGCTTTAAAGCAGAGCTAAAGGTTTCACCTCATCTAAAAGTATCTTCAAGAAGGATGAGAACATATAGAAGAAACAACATTCGACTCTTGAGTGATGAAAACATGACAAAGATCTTGACTCATGTAAAGAAGTTGAGGAAAAGAATGACTATATGCCTGTAATGCCCCTAAGAATTGGAGGACGGCATCACAGTTGAGGTTTACCGTGCAATATATGAGTAACTGATCAGGATAACTGTTATGACATGATGAGACATCATCACTGAAAAATCCTTCCTTCTCGTTTCCCATGTAAGGAGAGCAGCAATACTGTAAGTGTAAAAACCACATTGGCACATATAGAAAAGCTTTAAAGGGAGCCTGAAAATGAAAATGTGATTCACGTCAGTACAAAGTAAATAAGATCCCAGAGAAGCCTTTTCTGAGGTATATATAGATAATAGAACAGCCTCTTATACCAACTTATCTAGGAAAATGTATCTACTGTTGTCATGATAATAATTATAGAACAAACAACTATACGTTCTAAATATTACATATTGTACTATATGAAATACTCACTTCAGTTCTTGCTGTGGCCATCCTTTGAAGTATTCTCCAATATCTTTGAACCATGGTTCATTGTAGGTGATGTTTAAAATCCAAGCTTCTACAGTGCCATAGTACACTAGCTTCCAAATTGATTCTGAGCATTTTCCAATGGTTGCTTTTGATGTCTCGTCAATCCGTGACTTAATGGCTTTACTGTTTGAAAACCATATCGCTAGCCTCTGAACAAGTGTGAGGTTTATCACAAATATTTCAATAAAAGAGGAAGTGGTACATATATATATATATAGACACACACACACACACAATCTATTACCAAACAACGAAACAAGACAGTTGCAGAATAGTCCGATCTCATATATTAATCAGTTTTTAAGTAGTCAAAAAGCAACAGTCCTTTGGTCTTAAAATAAGAAAATAAAGAAACTCAAATTAAGCAAAAGTGGGTTTTTTGTTATCATTTCTATTTGAACTTCCCATTCCAGAAAGATTCATGCTAACAGTTGATTAAAACAAAAGCTCAGGCCAAAACTTCAACACCTCTCTGTCTCCGACCTCAAAAGGCCTAAACTAAAAAAGTGTAAGTGAAAAAAAAGAGTTATCCAATTAGCAACAGATTCCATGAACAATTAATCACATAATCAAATTCTGACGATCAAAAAAATAACAAAATGCACAACGTTTTAACTAAAGGAAATTTCATCTCATAATTCAAAAGTCAAACAGAAACAGAGATTCATCGTCAAGCCTTATCCCTCCAGTTCCATTCCCATTCCAGTTAATTAGCTACACACCTTCAACTGAAACAACACTCCCTTCACTCACCCAAATAACTCACTGTACGCAACAGCTAATTCAAAACTCTGCAAAAAGAATAGCATTACAGAAACAGCGACCATACTCTGAAGATGAATCGGTCCAGTAAAAACCTCGCAGCAACGAAACCGAAAGCGAAGTAAAACGCGACAAGGAAATGCGACAAGTGCACTGAGCCACTGGAGATGGAGTCCATGCGAGAGATTTTCACCGCAACCAAAACCGAAAGCTTGGAGACTTGTCGAGCATCAATCAGCTGATCAACAAATCAGCGGCGGTGACTCCTCTGACTCCACTCTCCGAAGAAAACGGCATTCAGTTCACTTCTCCGACGAGAGCTAACGGAGATCTGAAAACGTGACCAGTTTGACTGGAATGTTAAGTGTAAGAAAACGGAAAGCAAAAGGATTTCTGTTTACGCGGTTACGTAGGAGAGATGCCTTATCATGTGCTCTATACATTCGGGACAATGCTACGTTGTACGTAATTTACTGTACACATGGCGCATTCGCCGTTGGATTAGATGCGATTTGATCGTAGGGATGTGCTTCGTTAGTAGGGTCCACATTAAGACACATTGGCAACAGTTGGTATCTCGTTCCGAATCTTAAAGGAATGAATTGAACTCAACTTGGGAACGTGGGCTCATCACATGTACCGATTATGTCGGGTTTGGGGCGCGTGGAATTTGTTTTTATTTTTGTTTAATATGAAACGAAAATGGAAACTGTTAGGAAGTGCGAGTTTGGAGTTGGTTTTGGAATGGCATTAAGACAAGTTTTTCGTAATTGGGTTTTTTAAGGTTTCGTTATAGCTCTCGAAAGTCAATAAGAAAACAACGTGACCAACCAAAGATAATACAATTCGCTAATCGTCCACTTCTTCTTCCCTCTCTCTAGGGACAGCGCCGAAGTGTTTTATTAAAATGTCAACGACTAAAGGCACCAAGTCCTTGCAAGGAACACCTTTCTTATACACATCGCCCAGATGTGAGTCGTTCCCAATTCTTCCTCCTAAGAACACATCTGCTCCTTCCACAACCTTTCCATTTTCATCTCTCGTCATGCACCCCATGAACCCAATGTCTGCGACCTGCACTTGCCCACAGGTATTAGGACAGCCTGTCCAGTGCATTCTTACCGCTCGCTTCACCGATACCAGCCTCTGCACCTCCTCCGTCACCTTCAAGGCTCTAGCCTTCGTTTCTATTATTGCTTGCCCGCAGAACTGGTTGCCAGTGCATGCCACCAAGCCTTTCATCAGAATAGGTGGCTCCGGTGAGAATCTGTCTTTAAGCAATGGCTCTTTAAGTAGTGCTTCCACCTTTGCATTTTCAATGTTGGGAATAATAATGTTCTGTTCAACAGTTAGCCTGAGCTCACCAGAGCCGTATCTGTCAGCTAAACGACCTAACTCTTCCATGTCCTCTGCTTGGACACGACCAACAGGAATGTGAAGACCTACATAGCTAAAACCTTCTTGCTTCTGAGGATGCACACCTAAGTAGCCCCTCCTTTCCCATTGCTTTTCAACCAAATCTTCGAAAGAGGCTCTCTCCAACTCTTGATGTGGCATCCTTTTCATCACCTCTGATCTGAAACCTTCTATGCCCTTGAAATTATACAACACATCGCAAATCAGGAACTCAAAATGTTCAAAACTAAACAAATCATCATAAATGAAGAACATATCTATGACAGGTACATCCAAACCAAATTGAATGTTTCGATGTTCCTGTGTCATGCTTCACAACTTCACATCAAAAATATGAACTATAACTTACAAGTTCATCGATCAACCACATCATCCTAGTCTTTTGCCTATTCCCTCTGGTTCCCAGATCTCTGTAGGCCTCAAGTATTGCCTTGCAAACTGGGATCACATCATCTGCTGAGACCCATGCATCGAGAGGAACTGCCTCAGCACACCTCTTGGGACTAAAGAACCCTCCCACCAGTAAATTGAATCCAAATATTCCATCCTTCATGGCAGGCATGTAAGCAAGATCATTAATGTGAGGATGCTCGTATAGATCATGGGAGCCCACAACACATACATTCCACTTCCTAGGTCTGCAAATATCGAATCAACGGTTAAAATACTCGAAAACAAATCTCCACTATGATTAAAATTCCATCTTTTATTCCCTCTTCAAGAAAATTAAACCAGCTGACATCCAGTGTGATATCAATTGCAGTATCAATATCAGGACCTACAATTTCCATGTATTCAAGTTCAAATCTCAACTTTTAAAATTTCTATCCAACTCTGCCAGTGGCAAGTTCTTAAGAGGACTCTCTGACACAGATATACAATCAAGTAAACAATAATAATTTGTCTGTTCTGAAAGTGTTATGCAGGAAGGTTACCGACAAACTTACAAGTTAGTAATTGTAGGATTGCCGCAAGAGTTTGCAGTGATAAATTGGGATAGCAAGTTGGTGTAAGGCCGTGTATCGACAATCTCATATGGGTCAATTCCAGCAAGAGGATTTCCGACCGGGTTTCTCACATTGTCCATCCCACTCTGCAGGCTTGTCAAGCCAACTTGAGCAAGACCCTCAAGTATTTCTGGTACATCAGGTAGAACAACCCCACGTATTTGCCAGTTTTGCCTGGTAGTCACATCTGCACAGCCATCCTTTCCATATTTATTAATAACACTTGCTAAATATCGCGCGTGAGCACTGGTTGTTACTCCATTTGGTAGCTTCAGTCTCATCATAAATCTACCATCTGATCATGAAACATTAAATAAAGTACAACAAGAACAAATTAGTGTTAATTCGTCAATTCCGTACACATCTGACAAGAACTTCACTGCCAATCCGTTAAAATATCACAACTACTCAAAATCGGTTTAATGATTTGATTACTTTCGACCTGATGGATTTTAGCTACTCAAGTGAACTTGGTACTTAGATGGTTGATATTTTCATTTGAGCTCCAGACTGAAATCAGAACGTATATTGAACATTTTGTTCAAATTCTTCTTCTTTTGGAAAAAGTGCTTAAAGAAAAAGGGCGGACAATGGAAAAGCTCAACCAAATGTAATCGATTAAAACTTACAATGATGTTTTCTTCTGTGAAAGAGTCCAAGCCACTTGAGGCGAACATCAATATCATCCTTGGTAACCTTACTTTTATCAATCTCCTCCATTGACAACTTAGCTAATTCCTCGATCCCATTTTCCATGAAAAGCTTCATTGGCTCCTTCTCTAACTTCACCTTCTCTTGAGGATTGATACCCTGTCTAAACTTCTCTTTCAAAACCCAATAACCATCTCTCTCCTCAACTTTCGGCTCCAACCTCCCTGCGTCTACCTCTTCCTTCATTGGAGCCATAGTTTGACCAGCAAACAGCCTTGTTTTTGGCCTTGAAGAAGAGGAAGATTGCAACAATGGAGGTGAAAGAAACCTAACAGAAAGAGAGGACATGGTGATGGACAGTAGCAGTGATAAAGATCACAACTTTGAAATATAACTCAGAAAAGGAGCAACCTTCGAAGGTGACAGATAAAGGGTGATGGAGAAAGAGCGAGGAGAAGGCATTTTATTGGACCGTAGAAGGAGAAGAGGGGGTTTTCATTGGATATCTGGAAGAGGCTTTTGGGATGTGTCAAGGGTCATCATATTGAAGTTCTTTCTTAATAAAATTTTAAGGCGAAATCTTGGAAGTGACTGGCTGATTGGCCTCTCCTTACAACTTTCAGTTTGTCCGTTGGATGTTTGTTCAGTAAATCAACCGGATTTGGCGGTAAAAGATCATTGGGCATAACATATTTACATTGTTGTAAGTTCTGTGAAATTCATTTTTGGATCCTAATACGCAATCAGAGCCATGAATAATATGTCGGTTTGTTCATCAAAGGAAACACTTTGGATATTCTTTGCGATGTACCAATAATACTTGAGAGTATCTGAATTGATATTTAAAAAAATATTAGTATAAAAAACACCGTTTTTCCTATTTTACACAGGATAACATGAAATGCTATTTGGGACACGCATCTCAAAGTGGAAATGAGGAGCTCAAATTGACTTAACCCTCTAAAGAAGCCAAGAGGCAGAGACTGAAACCACCGCCACAAAATGAACATCAAAACATGTGGCTTGTAGCTTTCAGGACCATGGTTTTGACCCATTACTTGCTCCATGAGTCGTTTCGGTTTTTATTTTTTCTCAAATTTCACCCTTTCGATTCCTACGTTAAATCGATTTAGTTACTTCATTGTCCGAAGGCTCCGATATTTACTCTCTTGCTTACATTGTTTCTTGTTGTTTTTAGTTTACTTTAGTTCTACAAATAGAATCATCCCAAGAATGTGTATGGAACTTCACATTAAAATAGTAACAAAGTTCGGATTTTGGCAGGAACTTGCTATTTCTTCTCATCTCGCGTACTAAAGAGAATAGGGAAGCCTCCTCCATGAGTATAGATCTGGGATCAGCTTTCCCAGGCTAATTATGTAATTTGTATTGATCATTTCCGATTAATCAAAAAAAAAAAAAGCGAATAGGGAAGATATTCATCTCGGGCTTCAAGTTCTAAATAACTTCCATAAGTCTAGTGAAAAGATGAATGGTAAGGTGATTTGGTTAGGACAGAAGAGGTGATAAGATTACAAGGTTTGTCCCAACTTGTAATTTATTGTTTACTTGAAACAGAGGCATAATCAACACCCGACACCAATTGTTACAAATAAATACAATTGACATTGACGATAGAAGAAGAGTATCATCATCTAGGGGGTGTGTGGAATCAGAATACGTTACTTGCAAGACAATAATATTAAATGTAATCCTTACCAAAAGTATATCTTAAAACATGAATTTTTTAGTTCGATATCAGATCTAGTTCTGTTGCCACTTGCACTAGGATAGGAAGCTCCAGGTTGAGCCATGACCGCGAAGATGGTAATTTACACGCTGATTTCTGCAATCAACTCTGATAGCTCAACAACGCATTTCAAATCTGTTAATACTGCTGATCTTCAAGCCATCATCAACAAAACACAATTTACCTTCATTCCAGTAAAATACCAAGAAAATAAGCATTCATTCATTAAGTCGCTCATGTTGTATCAGAATATTTCAATTTACATAAGATGAATTGTTGTCTATCTACCCTACTTCCAAAATTAGCTGAGAACTTCAACCCAACAATTGGCCTAAACCCTATTCCTCCATCCATCCATCCATCCATCCATCAATGAGGAAACTGTAACACGAAGGCAAATGAACTCTATCCAGTATCCAAATCTAAAGCACAAAGAACCAGCAGCTGACCCCCTCCTTCTAGCTTTTGCAGAACACGTTGAAATGGAGATTCCAATCACAAGAAGCATGGTTTTAGACAAATATCACTTCTAACTTGGTGCATGGGTTGATTTCCACATGATTCTTCAAATCAAAATCAGTGAATTTATAAGTATATAATGCTTGCCTCTGTGTCATTCCTACAGGGTATATCCTGTAGACTTTAAATTCATCTCCTCCTCTTATGCTTTCAGGTCTTTCCTCCTTCCAAATTGGTATGTGTTTCATGGACTTGAACTTGTTAAGCACTTCATGCTCTAGCGCCTTGACTGTGAGATTCCCAGACCTGCATTTGACAATTCAACAATGTTTCAATGAAAAAGAGGTAGAAGAAGCACTCAAGTTTCAGCTTTCACGTGCAACCTGAGGTGAGATCATGAACCATAACTGCTTACATACTAAACCACATTGTAATGGAACAGAACCTAACTATTAAAGACTTAATATTTGAGACCAAATTAGACAACGTGTAGCATGAATCACCACATTTTGAAATCTGACAACTTTTGGTAGCAAAAGAGCATTTGTAGCATCAAATGAGATCACCTCAAAAAAATGGACTCCATTTCAAACCTCCCTCTTTCTCGTACATACAAATGAAACACAGTCTCTAAGCCTCTGGTGCATTTGCAGGGCCGTTTCTTAAACCCTGGGCTACTTTCTTCTTTCTGTCGAATAATAGTTGCCAAGTGAATGCAAAGCCGGCATGATGAATGTACTGCTGCCATATCCACAAGTGCCTTGAAAGAATCGTGCGGACCTTCGTACTTCCATCTTGTTAATAAATGTAAGGGAGTATCAGCATTCAAAAATAAATGACTCACACGTACAGGAGTATAACTTTACAAGTGATGGATTTCTACCTTAAAGACTGGTTATAGACCTCAGGATTTCCAGCAAGATGATTCATGGTCTTTGCAACTGACTCAACATCGTCTACATTTTTAATATGTAAAATTGACCCAGGTGCAGGAGCAAATTCTTGGATGTTAGGAGCTCCAACTACCACAGGAATGGTTCCTGCAGAAAGAAATTTAATTTATGCCACCACCATAAGCACATCATTCAAAAAGTTTCCCCAAATTCTCAACTAAGATAATAACAAGTAAGCGTCTACAACCCTTCCTCTTATCTTCTTACTGAGAAAATTACCTACTAGTCTTACATTTAGGGAGATCAATCATTTATAACAATCTCATAAGCTGAAAAGATTGTCAAATGCTTCATATCTCAAGCAAAGAACATAATCCACAAGTAACAACAAGAAGTGACACATAGCAGAGAACATTGATCTAATACCAGCAACAAGAGATTGGAAGAACTTTTCAGTGACATAGTCCTCTTCATTTGAATTCTCAAAAGCCAAACTAAATTTATAGCGCTTCAGAGTTTCTACCTTGTCCACTGCAAAAATGTGAGAGATCACAAGTTATGACTCATAAAGTCTAGTAAAGAACAGTAAATAAATAATGCTAATGCAATCAAATCCAGAAACAAATTCCTAAATTTAGTCCATCTCTTAGCACATATGATTCATTGGTCAGAGATCCCAAAGTACTGGAAATCAAATGATCCCTGAATCTTAAGCTTCTTTCTTTATCTTTTTCGTTCCTTTTTTTTCGGCAAGGGGAGGGGGGAGGGGATACAGCAACAGACAATCTTCTGTTTCTTTAATCCTAAAGCACTCCTTAAGCTATAAGGGCACAGAAGTTCACAACATACTCTACCTGGAAACTTTACGAGCCTGTGTGGTTAGACTTTTACAACCTTAGACATATCCATAGTGATGGTTAATTTCTAGAATTTATATTTATTTTGAGTTGTTAGCAATATCAGTGGTCAAACAATAGGTGAATGCAACATTTCCCAATTAATCCAACATCAGCAGAATTAGAATCATTGGAAAATGCAATACTACTTTCACTAAAAATGTATTAGTTAACTGTTCGTAGATTTCTCCATTTTATGAGTAACAACTTTTTAGCCTCAGGTGCACAACAATCCACCTCAAGGACAACAACTTCAAGGCAAGAGAAATCATTTGAAAGGCGAGTGTTCAGGAGGCCTAGCATCTACAGCTAAAAGTGAAAGTTGATGCTCGAATCACATCGTATGACAACTTACGAATTACAAATGGAACAATGTCATGACAAAAAACAATAATTTTACTCGTGAAATATGTCAAAATGGCAATGCAGTTTCACCTTTTCCATCACGGTTACGGTGGCAAGCACCATAAGAATCAATTTTGATGTTAGATCTTTCAAGTGCATCAAGAGCCTGCAGGCGGAAGTTACGAGCACCACAGTTGGAAATGAAAGCTGCTGCAAGAGCTTTCTCAGTCTTGGGTTGCACAGGTGCCATGATATCATACTCAGCCCAGGAAAAGTATCCCACTGGCACATCTGATGAGAGACTGGTTGTCATTACGATATCATATCCCTTCCTAATTCATAAGAACGAAACAAAAAAAAAAAAGATCCTCTTAATTTTCATAAAGCTAATAGATTAAAGAACAAAAAGATTTAGCTCCATAGGATCTCAAACTGGTAATATATGAAACTTTAGGAGAATGCAAACAGTTGTGTTTTATTTAAATATACCAGACATTATATTCAAATTGGGTACAGTTGAAACAAGGCATTACAATTCTTCTTCAGTTTAAAGCGGCAACTCATTTGCAATTGACCACATTTCCCATTACTAGTTGAAGCTAGCAATTGATTACTGTTAAGACCAGCTCAATCCTTAACCTTTGTATTCAAGTCATGAATTCCAGCTTTTCAGTTGAAAGAAGTGGCAACATGGCATAGATAGTTCAGTACAATCCCTTTCACATTCCTCAACCATATTAGTAAAACCAAGCTCTCTACTTGATTAACAAATAGAATAAATCTTGTTAGAAGATATAAACTCTCTCTTTTTTTCTCAAGGTACGACTTAGAAACCTAGAAGGAATGCAAGTGGACAAATGATTCACCTCATTACAGTGATAAAAAATGCAGCAATAACTTAAAAATTTTCAAAAACAACCTGAGAGGTTTGATTATTATTTCCTGAGTGTTCTTAATGGTATACTTTTATTAATGTGATACCTATATAAGTTTGTGCTTACCCACCGTCGTGCCATGGCAATATTGTTATCTGAATAGTACTGAGCTGATTCCATCGACCGGTGCACGGTCATAGTCCCAAATTGCTGAGTTGATCCAAATGCAGCATCAGGATTTCCACTGGAACCAAATCCAAATTGACACCCCACATTACAAGTCTTCCACTCCTGTAATGAAGAGAATCACATGTGAGCTATGGAAAATATTGTGAACCTCATAGAAAAAGTTTGATATTCAATCTCAAAATAGTTAATTTTAAAAATCCAAACTGGGAAAAAATCTTAAAAGATACAACAGAGTAATGCATCAAAACACATATGTTTTGTTAAGACAGCAGGTCCAACAAGCTAAGCAGTATCTATTCATGGTTGCCTCGCACTTCCAAGCAATTGAATTTGAAGTTTTACTGAGTAGCTTATATTTTCCAAGGTGGAGCATGGTTCTCAACCTGAAGCCTATAAGCCTAGTTTCAGCGTACAAGTGGTACCAATATATTTCACTAAAACCCCAATCCCTTTATTTTAAAATTAATGGTCAATATGCATTTAGTATCTCTGTTGCTCTTGGACAAAGACCACACAAATTCAGGGAGAGAGATTTTAACAGAGTCACTTGAAGAAATTTTCAGTTAACTAAGTGCCCCACCGTCAGTTCAACATCATAAAATTTTGAACATTTCGAAATCCCACCTATCACTAAGTTCATAAATATTACTCATAACTCGGTAATCAATTCCATGGAAATATCACATTCTGTATTGTATAAATTCAAGTAACACCGAGCATTTTGTCTCCAAATCTTGTTAGAGACGGCTACATAATCCTCTTCTCCACCGATCAAAACTATATTCGATTAGAAGACGATGGTTCACTTGGATGAATAAAGAAGAAAAACTAACCCATGCTCTACACAGGATCTCATAATCAAGACTGAAAATTTTAACCTTCTAGAAGTGAAGCTATTCACTCATTCCATACACAATAATCCAACAAAAACACCCACGGATCAAGCAACTAGCAACAGTTATCATATAGTCGATCAAAGTTAAACTTTTCACGTTCATCAAAACATATAGTCGATCAAAGTCAAACTTTTCACGTTCATCAAAGGAAGTCTAAAACAAAAGAATTGAATTGAAACAGACCTTCTCGGCGCCAACGACCGAGACAGGATCTTTACCAAAGTCCCTGGAATAAACAACAGCATCTTCTCTCTCCAACCATTCCTCGCAGCTCTCTGTTTCCAAATTTTTCCGCGTGTCGTGAAGACGTTCGAATCTAGCTCCCAAATCCTCACTCCCCACACCCCAATCACGCGACGGAAGCGATCTATCAAACCAACTATCAGCCCATGAATCAACTAAAGCTGCATTTTTAGCCATATCAAGACGACCCAGAAACAGGATCTCTGCCAAAACCACGAGAGCAACAAAAACTGGCAAAACATTTGACCACTTCCTCTTTGGAACAGAAACTGACGAGGAGGAAGACAACCCATCTGATACGGGCAATCCGTCTGTATTTTCAACGGCTCTTGAGCCTCTTGAATTTAAAAGGATACCCATCAAGCAATACTCTCTGTTCCCGTCCTCGACTTCTTCGTAAAACCCCCTCTAGTTTCTCTTTCCCCCTCCCCCTCACTTTCAAGGGGTGAAAGTCCCAACTGATGTTTAAAGATGATCTTTTTAAGGAAGAAGCTGTTATAACTTATAAAAGATATCAATTAATTGATTTTAAAGTTTGGAAGAACAGGGAATGTCCTTGGACTTTCCTACAGGATGTTGATATACTCAGCTGATGTTTTGGGCGAGTTTTTGGGTTGGAGGTAGAAAATCTTACGTTCGGAAGACCTTTGTGTCGCTCATTGGTTTGTTCAGTCTGCACGAGGAGTCAACGGAAGAAGCGTAGCCCTGGCCAATAGGAACACGTGAATGTTCAACTCCCCTCTTTCTTTGGCTGTTTTGGTCTGAGACGATCAAGCTTTAATTAAAGGACTCGGTGGATTTTGTATCAGCCAAGATATGGCTCGCCACTTGGCTGCTAGACCGGAGTCATAACTCACATGCGTTAGTTCAAAGGAAAGCTATGCGAGCAGCTTAGCCAATAGCCACTTGGGCCATATCAGTGCTTACTTTTTTTTTTAAAATGAAATTTAATACATTTATTCTAATTTTTAAAATCAAATTTGCTTTTATTTACATCTTCAAAATGTTTGAAATTTAATTAAAAATTTTAAAAGAATTAATATTTATACCTAACTTTTCAAAAAAAGTTTGGTACTGTCCGGAAACGAGGAAAAAAAAAACTTCTACTGGAAGGGATCTTTAAAACTTTCTCCAAATTTGCAGATTTGATTTGCAAAGTTTGTTTACTTTCGAGCTAAATAAATCATCCAATCCATGATTATTTCAACCCAGATTTAGTTGTGGTGTCATCCAGATTCTGTTAAAAGTTTCTGCCATACTCAATCACTTAACAGGGAATTTGGATAAAGGATCCAACTTTGTCCCAATGCTTCTAAACCAAGGCTGAGCGGAAGGCTCGTTGTAGTACAGGAAAGCTTTCTTGTTGTTCTTTGTACAAACTTAGAATCTTTTTTATATATCATTTGAAAAGGGGCGTCTTTGCCTTTTGTTACTGTTGAATGAGATGAAGTATTGTTTTTTCTTTTTGTCATTATCATTTTTGAAAGAAATAAAAAAAATCTTTGCAGAGGCCATTTGTGATGAGATGTACATGTAAGGAGGGTTGGGTTGCGGGAGGATATTCTTATTTCCAAGTTCTTGAAAGGGCTGGAAAAACAGAGAAACGTGATAGATAGAAACAACACCGCTTACGGATAATGCCAATTTTGAAATTCTTGAAGCAGATAAATCAAAAATGGAGCAAGAAACGGGGATATCCAATGGAAGATAACGACTGTTATTTTTGGCACCCGTAATTTCTACCAGCTTAAGCACACTCCAGCTTCCTCCTCCTCCACGTCAATATAAACTTACACGTCTCATCCCCCTTGATTATCCACGACTCTTGACTTTGCAATTCATAAATAGATAATATCATTAGAAAACTCTCTACATTATGTGGTCATTAGCAACACAATCTGAGTCTCAAATTTGCAAATAATAGGCTTTCAACTCCGCAACGATAGAGCAGTAAACCATCACAGATATCTCAACCATTTGTAATCTTCTCCATTTTCTAAATATTATACAGTTCGACAATGGAACAAAATTGGATAAATGAACAAGAAAACAGGAATAAATCTTATATGGTAACCTAACATGCTGCTTATTATAGTACTTACCAAAGAATCTTCCAGCAAGTATCTACCAAAAGTATCTGCACCAGAACCTTACGAGAATCAAAGTATAATATTCAGGAAAGTTGCCTTTATTTCTGTCAAGTTCACCTCAACATGATTCTTCAAATAGAGGGGAGCAGAAAACCTTGGTCAATGCTTTGATGCACTTGAGTCGAGGGTCACCATTAAAGTTACAATTCCAAGTGAAAATTGGCTCTCTCTTAAGAAAGTAGATCACATTTTGGGCAACCGACCTATCAGAGGTTTCCCTCAGCAATTCTTGAGGAACCTGATTTTCTGTCAGCGGAAGCTTGACTGACAGTTGAAACATAAATTGTAGGCTTCCCAAACAGCACAACCTGAAGACAAAAATTGAATCGATGAAAAGTGGACCATAAGAAATTGAACAAGTATACTTTTAAGTTTTAACAGAGTTTTGTATACTTTGTTTATATATTGAAGTAGAAGAAGCAGTTACAGAACTCACATTGCACTTTTTTCAATCATCACTTGAAGCATCTGGTTCAACAGTCTTTAACCTTTTGAGCAAGGATTCAGAACACAACTTCTCTCCTTTTTCTTCATCCACAAAATTCTGATCTGAAACGTCTGTAAGAAAGTAAAGCTTTCAGTAGAAACAATAATGAGAAACAAATGAGTGTATGTATTGACCATATAAAGTATCGAGGCATCGAGCCAGCAGTCTAACTGCAAGAAACCGAAAGTCTCAACCTTGCCAGTAGTCGAGGATGTTAAAAATCCCCTCTCCACTAGGATTTAGATTCCAGAACTTTTTATGCTTTGCAATTGACGAACCACATGAGTAGAAGTGCAAATATGTGACAGAGAGGTAGAACAATCCATATCGGTACGTACTCAACCTAAACAGTTCTCCAGTACTCAACACTCCAAAGCATTTCGTACTAAAGCAAAAAAAACAAGTTCATTTGAATTCTAGGCGATAATATATGATGTTAATGTTACCTATGATGTCATCAATCATAAGATCAGATAGATGACATATGGGCTGCAGTTCTGAGGTTCTTGTTAATCCACCAGCAACAGCACAAGTCCCTTCTTCATGACTTACCTTGGTACAAGAGTCAATGCATTGTTGAGAATCTTGAGATGCCGCATTATGTTGTTTGAAAGAAGATGTAAAATAACATATCCATGGACTTCTCTGAAGAATATCAGAATCAGCTGTGCTTTCCAACATAGGCTCAACTTTGTCTTTCTTGTGGCGACCATCATGTAGACCCACGATCTGAAAAATAATAGAGATGAATATGCAGGTGAAAATAAACAAAAATAAGCAGAAAAAGTATTCATGCTTTTGGTATTTGTTTAAGTCCATTCCACGTTCTTCCACTTCTGGCTTTTGGAAAGGAGGGGAGGGGAAGTCTCTATACACTAAGATTAAAATCCCTAACCTGAGGCGGGTGAGTACAAAGTTCTCGTTGCAGCTGTTGATATTGATGTGGTCTGCATCTTATATCTTGCTGACAACCGCGAAGAGAAATGGAATGATGCAATTCATTAACAAAAGATGCTTCTAAGGAATTAAGATACAGATTATGCTTCTCATTTGTCCACATTGACGATGATTCCTGTGGTCAATTTATGAATAAATGGAAAATTAGACTAAGCCACTCATTAGAGCTCAAGTAAATATGTTACTAATTTTACACTTCATTATTTAACTTCGAAAAAAGTATTCTATAGAAAATAAATAATTACATGATTTTCCACTAATGTCATGATAACTTCTAAGTTCTGAACATTGACAGATCGCTTGGGGCAATCATATTTCCTTTCACATTTATCCATAGACTTAATTAAACTAAACAGTTATACAGGAGAAAAAATTGAAATAATGGTTTAATGAGTGTAAAACATTTGAGGCTAACTTCGATATATAAGCAAACAAGTAGACCACCCCTGTAGGATTTTGAAAGAGAGGACGGATTGATGTTAACCAAACAGGATCCAGTATAGAGCCAGGTAGGGTAAAAAGTTCATTTACTTGTTTCAACCCATTTGGTCGGCAAGTGGTAATAGGAAACGCTACATAAATTCTGGTTTCTCACATTAAGATGTGAATAAGAGCTGGACAATAAACAAAAATCCTCAAAAAGAGAAAGACCAGTACTTATTTAATAACACAAGAAACGGAAGCCTGAAAAGTTGCTACAAATTTAATATTTTATCTGCCAGGTTTTTCATCCTCTTATCTGAGTATAAAAAAGGAAAATTGGTAGTTTACCAAGAGAAAAAGTATCAGTTTGTTTTCAATTTCTTGCATTTCTCTAGCCAAATAACTCTGGATAGCATTCTTCTTGACACTAATTATCAAGCATCATAGAAAAAAAAACTTTTCACCAAGGAACCAGATCTCAACAAAATTTCCAACGACTCTGATCACTCCATAGTTCTAGCAGATGCAACAAGTTAACAGAAAACAGAAAATATAAACAGAAGCAGAGAGACAGAGAGTAAATTAACATGGTCCTTATTCATTTGGCCTGCTCAAAGCATTTATTTTGCTTGTTAGCTCTTCCAAAAACAAATAACAGCTCAATAAGAGATTGAGTTCTTAAAAACAAAAAGTTATAAGACTTCCATTCTTTGAAAAGGGAAAAAATTCTTTATACATATGGAGTTGTATGTATATATAAATAATTAATCAACGTGATTCCTTTAAGCCTCTCTTTTTTTTAGTAAACTCCATATGATAAGTCAATGAAGAAGGCAAACAACTTCTTCTCTGGAAAACTAAAAACTTGAACTTATTTCCTCGCTTGGAAATAAGTTAACACCTTGTTTCACTATTTCTACCTAAAAGAAATCTTATATTTGTTTCCGATCGATGAAGAAAACCTCCGTTTATTACAAACTGCTTGTCCTATAGAATTTCTACGCAACTATAAATCCAAACACCTAAACAAACTTCAATCTTTTGCATAAATATATATATATATATATACTCTCCAAATACAATAAACACAAATTAAAACCAGAAACTTCCAACTACACAAAACCAAATCCAAGAAACTAACAGCAAATTCAGACAAGAAAACAGAGAGAAAACGTGATTACCGGTGCCGCATTCTTATTCCGAAACGAGAAATTTTCAGAACAATCAACAGTAGTAGTACCAGTAGCGGAAGATTCCGAGCTCCAAGCAGTCAACTTGCTCTGACACTTATCCACCGCCACCATATCCGGCTTCGCCATAGCCTTCTGCGACGATCGCCCCTTCCTCCTGTTAGTTTCCATAAACAACTTCGGTACAGAGGAACTCTTAGAGAGAGAAAGTGACGGCGATGTTTTTGGGGCCACTAAAAGCCTCCCTCCACATTGGCTGCGCTTTACAGGTGTCAGTTGCTCCATTAACTACCACGTCAGCATTTGCCGATAATATCTCTGCCGAATGTCAGCCAGATATTTTTTTAAGGCTTTTTCGTAATTGAAAATTAATTATTTATCATTTTTTGTTTTATTTGGTTAATTCTAATTTTCTGATTATTTTACGGTGATGTTTATTTTTACGAAATTTTCTGTCCAGATTTATGGTCTCTAACTCTATTTAATCCTTAAAATGACTTCGTTTTGTTTACAGAATAAGATTAAATAGTCTTTAAACTAATAAGTCTCTAAGAAAACAGTTTTTGTATTTCTATCGAAGATGCGGACACGACTGCGTACATCTTATCCTCTTCATACCTTGCTTAAACGAGAATTTGGGTATGTTTGGTTTGGTTTAGTCTCTAAACTAATATCTAAAAGTTAAAACGACGACATCGAATGTTTGACAGAAAATTTGACGAAGGGAAATAAGAAAAGTAGAAAACTTTATACGATTACCATGTTATGTCGTCCATTGAAAAAGATAAGGTATCATCAACAATAGGATTTGTTATGGAGGTTCTTCAATAACATTAACTATTGTAATTAGGTAGTTAAATACTTCCTCTGTTGTGGCTTGAACATATGTTTTGCATAAGTTATGGAGTAACCTGCTTTTTTCTTTTTTGGTGCAGTATGTGATACTATAATTAAACAGCTAGCTAATACCACCATGTATAAACATAATCTCTCAAGTTCTACCCAACAATGTTAATATACATGTCAAAAACTTGCAAGAACGACATCCTAATAACCCTGATCTTCTATTGTTACTATTGGATTGATTGGCTTTTTCATGAACGAGAAAGTTGCCGAACTGAACAAGCAACAACTTTTGCCCACTGTCTCAGCTTTGTCTTCACCGTCTCCGGAGCATCATCTACCAACCACCAACACAAAAACCATTAGATCAATCCAACAGAACAGCTGAAAATTGCCGTAGCAATATTGTGGTCAGCCACATTCATCAATTACAATTGTTCGTAACAAACGGCAACGGAAGAAGAATCTCCGTCAATTCAAACTTACCGAAGACATAATTCTGAAAACTCCTTACCTTGATCAAATATCGATGATGTACTTCCATTATCACCATCAGAATAAATCGAGGACTCAGAAGAAGACCTCGACAAACTGTTACTGTACTGTCTCTCTACAGCCCAGTACAACCCTAAAGCAGGCAACGTATCCGACAACTTGGGATTAAGCTCCGGAGAGTCCGGGCCAAACCCGAATCCCAATTCAATGCACGCCTTCAGCTCCTCCAGATCCACGTCGGTCACGCTCTTGACGCGTCGGAGACGGCGAGCGTTGTTGTTCCCTTTGAGCCTGAGCCAGGTCTTCTCCCTCTCCCCGTCAGGAGACCCATTGTTGAGAAACTTAGGCGTAGCACCGGACTTTCTCATCAGTTATACCCCTGTCTCCGTCGTCGTCGTCCTCCTAGACGGCGGCGGCTGATGGTGGTTTTACGCTAACCTCTATAGCTTCTAGACTTTCAACACTCTACATAACAAATTCGTGCGTGTATACATGTATATATATTTCGACCGACCGTAGGTTTCGGTGTTTTTTAAGGTTCGAACTTGTTTCTTTTTCGGATTTGATTTTGGCTTTAATTCAACCATCGGTTTAAGGTAAAAATTTTAAAGTGGTTTATATTTTAATTAAGTTATTAATTTATTATTTTATTTTATAAATTTGTTTTATTCACAGTTTTTTAATTAAAATTTAAATTCTTAACCCTTATCACTAAAAGTAAATCAATTTATTATTTAATTTTATAAATTAATCAATTTTTATAAATTAATTATTTTTATTTAATTGTCACTTTTTTAATTAATCTTCAAATTTTTTATTGATTAAGAATATTCTCTTTAATCATATTTGAAATTAATTGCAAAACAATAATGAAGAAGGTGGAATTGGAGAAGTACAATTCATGCAATCCAAGCCTATCAGCAAATAGCATATATACAATATTAGGTTGGAGTGTGATCTCATGCAAATCATAAATTATACTATTTGTTATAACATATATAGAATATACTATTTGTTATATACTCAAACTCAAACTCAAATTCAAATTCAAATCAAATGATAAGATTAAGTTTGCTAGATTTTTGTTTTAAGCCAAGTCTTTTTCTTGAAATCTTGACTACTCATTTTCGTCTAAGCTAATGACTTGCGAAACTGATTGGATAAAGCAAAGAGGGACATGCGAGGACTAGCTGGACTACGTTTTCTGTTGTGATGGCTAATGTTAGATAACGATAATGTTACATATAAAAATATAATACGTGTTTGAGTATGATTGGTCACGAGAGTGATATAAAAGATATAGAAAAGTTATTAATAAATAAAAGCCTATTTTCATTTCTTTATTTTCTATTTTCTAATTTCTAATTTCTTTTATTCTTATTTTTCTTTGTCAAATTTTAATACAATAATCTCAAAACTCATTTGATTGTAATATTTACCATCAGAGCCAATGATTATTTTGGAAGAAGATTAACTCCATCCATATTTCTTCTATATTATATTTGATCTTTTCTTTTTTTTTATTAATCTTGATCTTTAATTCTTTGACTTTGTTATTTTTGTTTCATCTTAATATTTAATTCTTGATTCATCTCAATCTTTAATTCTTTATTCTTGTTTTCTTAATTTTTTTCATATTAGTCTTTTAATTACCAAATCTTAAACATGTTATATTCGTGTGAAAGATATCTAAAATATCTTCTTTTTAATGAACATTTGGCTAAAAAATGATATTCATTTAGAGAACCCTATATGAAGAATCAGTAAAATTTGAGATTCAATTGAATCATAACGAGAGAGCATAATGTATATGGAAAACAATTTAAACTGTCAATGCTTTTTCAAATTACGAAATTTGAGCAAAAGATGAAAATAAGTATAGTATAATTAAAAATCCTATTCAAACAATGTTTTCATCACAATTTAGACTAGGTTCTACCACTCTCTCTTCCATCATTGCTACTATTACCATCATCATCATCAACCAATGACCTTAGTCAATCCATGTAAATTAAAGGCAAGCATTTAGGATGATGAAGTCAAGGAAAAAGTACGTCAAGATGAAGAAGCACATAGAATATGAAGAACAAATAGGAGTCATGACATTATGCACAAGAGCTTTAAGCAATAATATGTTTGTAACAGTTTTACAATGTGTTGCTTAAAATTAGTATAACGAATATTTTATTGCCTTTGATAATATTAAGAAGCGATAATAATAATGTAATACCCCCTTACCGTAGGGTACGCACCGGGACGCCCGTAGGTCATTCCGGTAAATATCCTATGATAAGGGAGAGCTACGTGCGATCACTACAATCACTCCACATGACATCACATCAATTTGTATAATAAAGCATTAATTGTAAACCACAATATTTTTAAAATCAAACTCTTCCTCATTTCATTTCATCAAAATCAAAGTTTGTACATCATCCCATACTGTACTGTCTGTACATACATACAAAAACCTAGTACAAGATACTATATGAAAGAGGAAGAATACATCAAATCTATCTAGGTCATCCCAAAAGTCCCAGCTGACCGACCTGTGAGCCATG
>JAOTAY010000191.1:36426945-36440208 GCA_025629805.1 Erythroxylum baracoense
AGAAATGAGGTTCCTTGTAGTTATGAGAGGTTAGTTTTTCAGTGTTATCTCCAAATGTTTCTTATGTACGTTATTGAAATTGAGTTGATGGAGGGTACTACAATTCGATGTGTATTATTTAACTATATGTTAATTTTGGAAGCTCTCACGAGTAATTTCTTGTTTTTGAGCACACAATAGACTGCATTGATACGGGAATTCAATTAGGCATGCCTGAAATGTGAATTTATGGGTAGACATTGATTTCTATGCCTGCCTACTATTAAATACGTGGGACTGTGCAAAACTATTTGTATGATTGGCAGTGGTATGAACGGTGCTCATGGCAGAAACGGGCATTTAATAGCATTCACTTGGTGAGACAGCAATTTTGTACACTATCAGATATTTGTGTCTCTTTTTCTAAGCATTCTTTTTTATTTCTTTTAATTATAACAGCAACTAGTGGGTTTTGTAGATTCAGAACAATAATTTCTGTGAGTTGAATTCAACAATCACATTACATATTTTAACACTTCCCTTGAAACTTTTTGCATAACAATATTAGCTATATGATCATCTTTCCTATAATTGCAGCACTTCCCTTTAGACATTTTGTTATTGCCTTAATTCTTCTCCCCCGAATAGTCGCTATCTTTGGATTCACCAAAAAACTACTACTTAGAATTTCAATTGTTTTTGTTGACACAGATCACTTGCTTTTCATTCTTTAGCGAAACTCTACTCATTTGCTTGGCCAAGGAATCTTAACCAGTAAACAAAATTTTGAACTTAGCAAGCCAAATTCATTAATATAGGGAGAACATACAATAATTACAAAAAACTGACACAAGAAGCCTTTTAGTCAAAAAATTTCCAAAGGAATTAAAAACAAAAGGATGAGTGCGCTTTTGAAAGAAGAAAATAGTGCAGAGAGAGTTTTTGTAAATTTCTTTATTTATAGGAAAGATTCCAATCATTCGTCTAAGGCTTCCGTTAATTTCGTCACAAACTTTTAGCAAATGTCAAACATAAATTTGGTTGGCCAAAAAATTTCCAAATCGTACAAACAATTTCTGCTACAAACTAAACGTGGGAGCTCATATTTGTTGATCGAGAAAATGTGAAACAATTAATTTAAAAGAGACTAACATCATTTATTCATTGAAATATTGACTTGGATACTTTTAAGGACCAAGACACCCAACTTTTCAACACATGTAAATAAAGATAATTAACCACAAGGTGTGGCGTGGGTGGTAGCTACTCTTGACCCTTGACTATGAAGAGTGAAGTTCGATTCTTACTCATAGGTATGGAGCAGCACCTATGGTCAATAGCCTACTCCTATTTGAGAGCTTAATTGTCGCGAAGGATTAGTCACCATGAGTATGGAGCAGCACCTATGATTAGTAGCCTACTCCTATTTGAGAGCTCAATTGTCGCAAAGGATTAGTCACCATTATCAGCAGTGAATACCCTAAGTTCACCCAAAAAAAATAAAGATAATCAAGTTACTAAATTAACAATTACCCAGTAAACTCAATCAACCAAATCTTTTTAAAAAATTGCTTCACGTGCTGGTGTTGCAGTTTAACAGGAGACTGCCATAGCTGGGTGCTTGTAGGTCACCAGGTATGGTTGTCACATTCCAATTCCACAATGAGAGTTTCAAAGTTTTAATGCCTCAAAAGCTGCCATTGGCTACTCTGGCATTCTTTGAAATTTCGTACAGCTGCGACTACCTACCACAACGTACCGCATTATGTTTGATCTCTATCACTCCATGAAAGTGGGCTGTCGGATTATTTACTTGTCCACGCAAAAAGCAAGGTTTTAAACCTACGCAAAGGAATCCTCTAATCATGTTCTAGATCTTGATGTCTGCTAGTGACTTTCTAGAGGAAATTAATATGGTTGGCACCTCGATTGGTGAGACCATTCATTCTTATCTTAAATTGTCTTCAAGTTTGCAAATCAAATTGTCAGTGTCTAAATTTTATCCGTATATTTATTCGTGAATTTTACGTAATTATATAAATAAATTTTAATAAAATATGATAAAAATATCATAACTAAAACACAGAATGCGATCCCAAAATTTGAATGAATGGTAATAATCCAAAAATAAAATCGAAGTGGGAAAGTGACCTGCAAAGTTCGTTTATCGAACCCCATCATTGACTCCTATTTCATTTAAATATATACGTGAATTATTATTAATTTATAATAAGTTAATAATGTTTAAATTTTGATTAATTGGTTATTTTATATTACAGTGATTCTGTACTTTTCTTTTTCAAGCCAGTGTTTTTCCAGAATATAAAATCTTAGTAATTGAAACAATTCTAATTTCCAACAATTCCAAAAATTCTACTCTCCTCTCGTCTCCTCCTTCGCCACCACTTGCCTTCAAATTGGCGTCAACTCAAAGTATTTCAAAGTCAAAGTCGGGTTTTTATGCAGTGAAACAAACCTATACGTTAGTGTTAATTTTTTTATATTTATGCTTTTCATCTTTATTTTTAAAATTTAGTTAAAAAATTCTTTATTTGAGTTTTTAATCTTTAATTTTGTTTTCTTTCAGTTTTTACAATTTACAGAAATCATTAGAAAAATAATTTTTTGTTTTTGTTACTATTTTTATAATCTAATTTATCATAAACTAAATGTATTATTTAATTATTTAATATGAATTAGGAATAATTTAATTTAAAATTATATTTAATTATTTATAATTATGAATGATTTAATTTAATTTTTTAATTAATTTAAATATTAATTTTAAAAATAAAATTATTAACAATTAATAAATTTTAATTTATTTTTAAAATATATAAAATTTTAAATAAATTTTACTTAAACAATTTAAAAATAAATATTGATTTATAAATAATCTTTATTTATTAAATTAATTTATTGTCAAATTTTATTTAATATAATTATTACCAACAATAAAAATATAACTTAACAATTAAACAAAATTTTATTTTTATTTTAAAATAAATACTAAAAAAGGAAAACGAAAATTAAAACTAAAACTAAAATTAAAAAAAAAGTAAAACCAAGCAACCGTTCGACTTTTTCTCAAGCAGCTCTTTTTTTTCGTTTAATATGATATCTGAGAAATCCTTTAATATGTAGAATATAATGGAATCCAAGTAATTTGATTTATGATACATATGTTTTTGAAAGATCTTATATTTATTATATGTATAATTTTTTTCCATTGGTATTTCATGTCTGGGACTTAAATGCATTTGGATATAGGTTATTCTTAGGCCTTGTTTGGTTGGCAGGAAAGTTTGATTCTTTGGAAAATAAATTTATGAAAAGTAAAGATATTTACATGTTTGGATAGTTATAAGAATTCTAATAGAAAAGTTGACTGGATTCTTATTATAGTATTTAGCATGCAATAGTATTTCATGGAATGTAATTTAATTTTTACTTGTGTTTCCAATTATATCCCTACAAATTGAATAAAAATTGAAATCGTTTAATAATATTAATTTGTAATACAAGTTATATTATTAAATGTTAATTTTTTTCATTCCTGATATTCTATTCATATAATACTATTATATTATAAATATAATATTGAAAAATACTAAAAAAACTTCAACCAAGTACAAAGATAAATTTTAAAATTCAAATCAAATATCAAAATTTTTTCTAACATTGAAAATAAAAATACAAATAATGCATTATTATTAAATTTATTATTCTTAATATTATTAATTATTATTAATTTTCTTCTTATTATTAATTTTATTATTACTAAATTTATTATTTTTATCAATTACATTTATTTTTACTATTAATTTTATTATTATTACTAAATTTGTTATTCTTATTTATTATTATTATTATTAAAAAATTTCTTATTATTATAAAAGAGTTGTCGTAGAGTTGAGAGAGAAGGAAGAGTTAAATTGGCTAGCGTATTTTTTAGATTAAATTCTTGAGGAAAGTAATCTAAATACCAAGGGGATGATAGGATTTAGAATCCAAGTAAAGTGCTACTACTTTCCTTAGATTTGGAAAGTTTTTACTTTCCTAACTACTCAAAAAAATGAACCAAACATGATAATATAAATTTTAGGAAAAAGATTACTTTTTCAAGTAAGAATCCATGCCGACCAAACAAGGCCTAAAGGTAATAGGTTCACAACATATGCATATTAAAAAATGCACCACATTTCTATCATCATCAAGGCTTCATCAAGAGATACCTCATAATCTTGTAAAGTGATAAGAGGTTGTCTTTATCTCCGTGCCCTTTCAGAAACTACAAAATTTTGTGGTGTAGAAGGAACTGGTGCAATTTACTCATTTGTGTTAGAAGCCTCAACTTAGGTTATATTTGGTTGGGTAGTTATTAATGATATATAATGGAATGTGATATTATTTCATCGTTTGGAAGGAGGGTTTATAATAGAATGAAATGGAATATGATAGAAGGGGAGGGTTTCACATTATATCTCATTCTATCCTAAACAGTGCAAATAAGTTACCTCCGATTTGAGGGGTTTAGTATAGATGTAAAATGATAAACAATATTTCACTATATTACATTATGAACTCTTCCATCTCTCCCAAATAATAATTTTCTAATATTACATCCATTTACATTCTATTTCATTCTATTCCATTAAAAACCTTACGTCCAACCAAACATAGCCTTAATGAGCTTTTCCATTAATTTTAATAAGACATCTTATGAAACTTTATGATTTCTAAATCCCATTTCCATGCTTTGTCTTTAGCAAAATTTATATTTCTACTAATTATCACCTTCTTTATTACTATATTAAACAACTTATACCTACCATATTTGTAATTAGCAATGCTCGTTTTCTCTCTTTGATCATCAAGTTTCATCCTTTTTAATATTGGTACATGGTTATAAGCAATAGCGATGAACACCTTAAGATACTTCACTTTTGGCTTGATAATAATCCATGCTTCTGTATGAGCAATATTTCCAACACTCCTTGTTGGAGACATGTTCAATAAATAAACAAAACAAGAAAAATGCTCACCTAAAGAAGCCTCACTTGCTCTGTCTTATTGTCTTACTGCTTCTAATATATGTTCTTTTTTCCCTTTTCCTTCCTCTCAACCCTGAACCAAATCCAACCTGTAAAACCTTTACACTCAACTTCTCCAATATTGATTTACCTCAGTTTTGCAGTGGGTATTTTGGTCATTTCTCTGTCTTTTTGCTTTCTCGCTTTTAACCAGTCTGTTTTTGGTATCTAAAGCTTTACCTTTCTCAAAGTTGTACCTTCCCTCCAAACTTTAATGTTTTCCAAACTGATAATCTCTTAAGGATTGTGTAGGGATGATTTGCCCCTTTTACCCCCTTACTCCCTTCAGTAAGACCCTAGTTTCTTCTCCCCCTTCATCCTTATACACTACACAATTACCTCTAGCCTCTCTTTCAAACAAAACTTACACTCCTTCATACCATCTACAACAATCTAGTGAAAGAAAGACATGGAAGCAGGTCCTAGGAGGAGGAGATACAGAAATCTCTCTGCATTTTGTCCTCCCAAGGTTGAAAATGGGTAAGCTATAGTTTCCCTAAACCTGAAAACTCTTCTAGGCGGAGCCAGATCTTGGGAGAACTCCTTAGTTAGGTTCTTCTGGGATAATAGACTTACCTTTCCTGTAATACAAAAATGGGTTGCATCATTTTGGAAGAATAAAGGATTAATAGATGTGCATATTATAAAGGATGAACATATAATGTTCATTTTCTCTTCCAGAGCTCAAGCTCTCAAGATCATAGAGGAGGGTCCATAGCATATTTTATCTCTCCTTTCTTTTTACAACCATGGTAGCCAGAATTTCAACTTAAGCTTAATAAGAATGGAGTTATTCCTATGTGGGTGAACTTACTCAATGTTCCTTTTGAATATTAGACAACTAAGGTTTTCAGTATGATTGCAAGTTTCCTAAGTAAACCTCTTTGTTTGGACAAAAAACAACAAAAAGAAAGAGGTTATGATATGTTATATTGTATGTTAATAGGAGATTTCAAGGGATCTACTTGAATGTATCCCGACTATGAGGTTGGGACATGATAGAGCACTTTTTAAAGATAATATGTACATTTATTATCAATGGAAGCCCTCTTTTAGTTCATAAGGTAAAAAGTAGGTTCCAATAGGTAAGGTTTTCCAAAGAGGTGACTATAAGGAATTATTAGGAAAAAGGATAACTAATAAGGGCTATGACTTAACCTTTACATTAGAAGGGCTAGATCCTTCCTTTATGATTAAGAAAGAACAAGCGGAATATTTAGCATCTTTTATTGAGGAGTTGTTTTCAAGGAAAGAGCATACATGATTAAAAGCAGAGGGATGGAATTCCACATTAAATAATGAAGGCAACCTGCATTGGACCTAGTTATCTCTCCTTCCTCTGTTAAAAGCAGAGAAGATGTAATAATAATTGAGGAATTCCAATCGGTGATAAAAAGGAAATCTAAGAGGAGCAAAGGTAGAGACTCTATAAAACTCTTTGATTAGTGGAAGTTATTACATGGAATGTAAAGGTGATCAATTGCCCAATTAAGCTGGCAAGCTTTGGATTATTTTGTTTTTAACACTAATCTAAGTATTATTACTTTTTGGAAACCAAAATTAGACATGAGAATCTTAAGATTATAAATAAACTGGGTACACGGTGGAAATTTATTTTTAATCACCAAGCCCATAGCCTAGGAAGGATTATTATAAGGTATGACCAAACTTTTGTAGATGTTTAAGTTTTTGAGATAGAAATGCAAGTGATTCACTTGAAATGGAGATTCACTCAAGAAAAAATTGACGTTTTCAGTTATATATGGCACTAATCATGCTTTTCAAAGAAAGGAGTCATGTATTAGCCTCTTGGAATTTAATAAAAAAGTGAATGGCCCCTGGTTATTGAGTGGAGATTTCAATTCAATTCTATTCAGAATTGAATCAGATAGCCACTTTAGTTTGAAAATTTTCTTTCCTGATTTCAGTGAATTTGTTGGGAAGCTAGGCATTTTTTATCTAAAGTCTCAGGGTATCAAGTGGATAAATAAACAGGGTGGAAGATGGGCTTTCAGAAGAAAACTGGATCGCTCATTAGTTAATCAAGACTGGATTGCCTAATTTCTAGAAAGTGCGATAACATTTTTAGATTCATTATTCTCATATCACTCTCCTATCCAAGTAGAGAATCTCTTATATAATTCTATAAGAAGGGGTCTTTTTAGGTTCAACAACTTCCTGGTGAAGGATAGCGACTTTCAGTAAGCTCTTTAAAGGGGATTAGAATCACCAGTAGTGGGCACACATCAATACGTTTTTTTCCAATGACTCAAAGCCATTAAATAAAAAATGAAAGAGATAATGATTAAAATAGGCTTAACCACATAATAAGTTGTCGATAGGACTAATGAGGCACTCACATTCATCCAGGGGTAGTTAGCAAGGAATCTTGGTAATGGTCTCTTGTTACACAAGGAGAGAGAACTTTTGAGAGACTATTTATCTGTAAGAAAAGATCACTTTAGTCTTTTAGAATAGAGAGCCAAAGTTAATTGGCTCAAAAGAGAGGAAAGATTTCCTAAGTTCTTTTTCTCTATTTTTAACTAGAAGAAATGTTAATAGAATCTGTTCATTAACCATGCCTGATGGTTCTGTAATCTCTAAGTAGAAGGATATTTTTATTAAATCTGAGAAGCATTTTAGGAGATTCTATGGTTACTCAAATTCATTATAATCCCACTTGTTACTCTCTTTTATCCAGAAAAGGATCTCACAAAAGCAATCAATTTTACTCATTAAGCCTAATTGAGACAAAGAAATATAACTAGTCTTTCAAATGAATCATAATAAATCCCCAAGTCCGGATGGTTTCAAAGGCTTCTTTTTTCAAAAGAGTTGGCAGGATATTGGTCTATGGTGAAGAAATCTATAAAATAATTCTTCTTTAATGCTGCCCTTCTTAAAGAGATAAACATAACTCATATTTGCTTAATACCCAAGATTTCTAATCCTGCTTCATTTAAGGACTTCAGGCCTATTGCATGTTCGAACTTCCTTTACATCGTGATTTCTAAGGGCCTGTTTGTTTCCATTTTTCTTTCCTGTTCTTTGTTATGGTTTTCATAAAAAGAGAAACAAGTTCTTAAAACGTGTTTGGTTCAATGCTGCTCTCATTTCTTGTTTTTAAAAATAAAAAAACCATAATAACTTTACAGAAACCTAAAAAAGATGTTTTTTCTAATATTTCACAACAGATTTTCACACGTTTTAGTTTCTATTTCCTCTTTCTATAAACTTCCTTCATTATAGAAACTCTATCTCTTCTCTCTTTTCTTATGTCTCAAAATCATCTTTTCTCTCTCTCCTGCTTCTTTTTTCTTTTCTTCTCTCTTACATCCCTAACTCATCTCTTAAGTCCTTTTAACCAGGTGAGTTCCTGAAACGGATTTGATATTTTTCTAATTATATTGTGTTATTTTTTTGGTTTTCTTGGTTTCTTTTTATATCTATGTTTCATTTTTCTATGTTTATGATTTTCCAAGTTTTTATTTTTGCGTTTCTGCGTTACTGGTGTAACAGCCCCTAGACCACCTGCCCACAAATATTATTCATTTTTGATTGCTCTTCCCACACCTTGGGAAGACGCCTCTATAAGGGAGAGGTATCCATACCCTTATAAGACATACTTCGTTCCCCTCTCCAACCGATATAGGATCTCACATTTCACCCCCTTTAAGGCTTGACGTCTTTGCTGACACACCAGTTTGGGTATTGGCTCTGATACTATTGTAATAGCCCTAGACCACCCGCCTATAGATATTGTCTGTTTTTGGGCCTTGGCCTAGCCAAGCCCTTATGGTTTTACTTTTCTCACACCTTGGGAAGACGGGTCTGTGAGGGAGAGGTATTCATACCCTATAAGACATACTTCGTTCCCCTCTCCAACCAATATGGGATCTCACAACTGGTTTTCCTATTTATCATTTATCTGCTTTTTTGTAATTCCAATTGTTTTTTATTCTGTGTTTTTGGTTTATTTTGACTTTTATGTTTCTACATTTCTATGTTACTGGTTTTCTTATTTATCGTTATCTTTTTTTATTTCTGCATCTCAACCAAATAGGTTTTTATTTTCAGTTTTTATGTTACAAATCTCAACCAAACAGGTTTTTTTAATGAAAAACATAAACCAAAAACTAAAAACTAAAAACTAAAAGTCACAACAGAAAAACAGAAATGTAACTAAACAACTTATAAAATTATTATAAATAGACTGAAGATAGTTTTGAACTCTTTTATCAAAGGTGAAAATGTCTCAATTGTATAAGAGCTAATGAAAGAATATTAGAGAAAAAACTCCTCCCTAGATGATTGTGTCATCAAAGTTGATTTCAGGAAGGCTGATTATGTTGAATGGGGTTTTATATTACAAATCTTGGTGATTTTGGGATTTCTTATTGCTTTTATCAAATGGATTGAGGCATGTATCGCTTCCTTTTCCTTCTCAGTCTTGATTAATAGTGTATATATTGGATTTTTTAAAAGTGCTAGAGCCCTAAGACAAAGGGATCCTTTGTCCCCTTAACTTTTTAATCTTGTATGGTGGTTCTTACACAGATGCTTTTCCATAATGTAGGGAAGAACAGACACTTTAAGTTACATAACAAATGAAAAAAAGTGGAGCTTATTAATCTATGCTTTCTAGATGACCTTTTAATCTTCTCTAAGGATCACTGTAAATCAATGGAACTGCTTATCTATACTCCACTGGCTTTTAAAGAGCTCTCGGGTTTCGAAATTAATTTCTAGAAATGTCATTTCATCTTGGCTTCTAGCACCAATTATTTGAGTATAGAATATCCTAAATCATAGGTATGACTAGAAGGGTAGCTTTACTAATCTATCTGGTTCTCCCCATCACTATTAGAAGGATCCATTTTTCATACTGTTATCATTTATTAGAGAAGATACAAAGAAGACTAAACATGTAGGATAATAAGACTTTATTCTTTTGGGGTAGACTGTAACTCATTAAATCAGTATTAAATTCTTTACATATTTACTATTCCTTTAACATGTTTCTTGCAAAAGGATTTATAGAGACCTTTGAGAAATTAATTAGAAGATTCCTTTGGGGCAATTTAAATTTTGTGAGGCACAATGCCAAAGTGAAATGGACTCAAGTTTGAAAGAGAAAGGAGGAAGGAGGTTTGGCGCTAACTCCAACAGTATTACTAACGTAATTATGTTGATAAAAAATCTTTGAAATTTCTTGTTGGAGAAGGAGTTACTATAGATCAAATGGCTCCACACTTATATCCTTAAAGGGAATAATATATGCTCCATTTCTATTAAAACTTCCCTTTTTTGGTTCCTGGTTCAAATTTTTAAGCTAAAGGCCATAATAGAACCAACTGTGCTTTGTAAGATAGGAAATGGTGAAAAGGTCTCGTTTTGGTTTGATAAATGGAGATGTGCTCAATTGGAATTTAATCCCTATCCATTCCAAGGTTAACGCTATCCTAATAGGGGGACAATGGAGCAATATCCCTTCATAGATGTAATATCTCATTCCTAATTATAATCTTGAGATTGGAAGAAAGGACTCTTCATCTTTACCTCTTCAAGATTCATAGATTAGATGGTTCATAATACTTCTAAGGTGGAATGGTACCCTATTGTATGGCACGATTTTCTCGTTCTTAGTTACTCTTTTATATTGTGGTTGGCTACTTTGGATAAATTGAGCAAGTTAGACATAATGCCTTATATAGCTACCATCCCTACTTACATTCTATGTGGAGGAGAGGAGAAGTCTAGGGACTGTTTTTTCTTCCTTTTTGATATTTCTAAAGTCATATAGAACAAAATACAGGATCTTTACTTGTAGTCTAACATGAGGAGTAAGTTTATGGACGTTCTTAATTGGCTTCTAAAACTAAAAAAATCCCCCCTCATCTAGTAAGGTAGTATTTATCATCTCTTTTGCTTCAATTATTAAAAATTTATAGCGGGAAAGAAACCTAAGAAGATTTCAAAATAAAGCTCGTATTAAGGATGAGATTTTGTTCTCCCTAATTTCGGAATTAGGGAGCAATTACTTTGTATCCGGGGATCAAATATAGTTTGTCCTAATATAACATCCTCATGGAGAATTAACTAATAGATTTTTTTATTTTAAAAGGAAGAGTACCCAATCAGTAATAATCAGAGTGAAGAAAATCTCTCACATAAAGAACAACTGAGCTTTACATAGAGGAGTTGTGTCATCTTTTGTGGAGGATCCGACTCTTTTATTGACCAACTAGCGTTGCTGTGTAATCTCCACTTGTATCTTTGACGAAATTCATTAGAGAGGTAAAGAACATTAAGATCTAGATCTAAGTAAACGTACAATCAAGAGGTGACAAAACTCTTACCTGTGGAGCAATAGGATGATGCATGCCCCTTAGAGAGGTCCAAGAGAAGGGAATCCCTAATTTGGGCATTTCTTTTGTGGAGGCTTGGACAGAATGATCTGAAACTACTATTTGTGTTATGTTTGTTTTCGTCTCAACGATGCATTTTGTATAGTGGTCAAGGCTATGTTGTTTTAGGCAAGGTATCCTTTGTGAGAGTAATTCTTAAAAAACTCATTCATATAAACAATTAATTCCTTTTTACTTGTTCAAAAGAAAAAAAATGCTCTTTACTATGTCTGAAAAGATCCTATTCTTTTGTTTGATAACCTTGTTATATTGTGGAGTGTAAGAAGAGTGATTTGATATTGTATTTCAAAGTCTTCACAATACTTTTAAACTTATTAAACTTATTCACCCTATCATATGTACGGAATATCATTATACAATAGTCGCTTTGTCTTGTCACTTGAGTCTTAAGTTCTTAAAATAAGTAAAAACTTTAGATTTATTTGACAATAAATAGATTCAATTTTTTTTGGGTGTAATCATCAATAAAGATCAAGAAGTACCTATTATTTTCATTCAACTCAAAATTCATTGGACCAAATACGTTAACATGAATAAGCTCATATGGTCAGATTGCATGTTGACTATTTATAGCTCTAAATGGAAATATGCTTTGTTTTTCGATAATGTAACCTTATAATTGACCTGGATGGATTATACTCTATAAGTTTTTCCATATATACCTTTAAGCAAGCAACTTCAAAATTGGAAGCTTAAATGGCCAAATCATAGGTGCTATAACTAAGACTCACTTTAACCATATTATGGAAGCATACATAAACGTCATTAGAAATATAAATATGAAGCATACAATTTTTTTGTTAAAATGACCTTACGAATAAGTGCACCATTTGTATTAAAAATTGAAAAGTGATCATCATGAGGATACTTTAATACCCTTCTATAATAACTAACTCATGCTATACAGATTGCTCTTGATGTTTGACATGTATAAAACATTTGAAATATAGATATGGTCTCAATTCTTCAATTTGATTAAAATTCATCTTTTCCCCATTAACTGTGATATCATTGGTGAACTTAATTTTGGAGTAGACAGACTTATCAAGATCAAAAACGAGCTTTTCTTACCACAGCTATGGTTGGTGCACCTTGTATTAGGAAACCATATGTAATAATTTGGTATTTCATCATTGTTGTAACCCTTAAAAGAATGTGGTTTTGATTGTCATCTTCTTATATAAAATGAGAGCTTTGGTCATACTCTTTATATCTGCACTTACCGGAGTAATGACCATGTTTATGACATAAATAACATTCAACATTTGACTTATCAACCTTCCTTTGCCACCACCACAACCTTAACTCTAAAATTTTGATGTTAATGTTGGTATAATGTTTGATTTACTTTAATCATTTTGATTGCCTTCAATTCCATGGCTATGATCATCATATTCTTTATTATGTAGTGATGACTGTCACGTTCTCATCCTCTACCACTTGAATTTTGATATCCTTGAGTTGTTTCACCAACTTATACAATGTTGGTACAAATTAAACTTTAAAAGTTTTTTAAATTAGCTTCTCTAGCTACTACTTATTTATGCGTTGCTTATAGACTTGCAAAGTGGTATATACCTTGTTGATAGTTACCAGATCAGATTAACGGGGCATTTGGTTTGAGGGTGAGGTTGGCTATAGATATGGGTATAATAGTAGAAGGGGATGAGAATGGGTATGAAAAATAAAAAAATGATGTTTGGTTTGTAACTTGGGTTTCTGTATTAATACCAATAATATTGTTTGGTTTGTTGCATTAATGG
>JAOTAY010000191.1:36449903-36471477 GCA_025629805.1 Erythroxylum baracoense
CAAATTAATTATAACATATTCAAATATTTAATAAGCTAAAAATACATTAAAAAATCAGAAACTTTACCTTTAAATTACACTCAGAACTCATAAGACAAAATTGTAAAAAAATTTTGCTACCAAATTTTTAGTTGGAGTACCTTAGATGCATATGCTGATGAAAATAAAGAATTATAAGGTAAAAATACATCTAAATACTTCAAAACTATTTATAAGTATAACAAGTTAATGTTAACAATCAATGTTGGAAGTTGCTACGTTACTCCACCAACGTTCTCTACATTTATACTACATTTATTACACACACATTGATGGTGTATTAATGCTACCTAAAGCTTGGCAATGTTACACATGTTGATGGGGCCCTTTTTTATGATGGCCCCTGGGTAGGTGCCCTGCCTGCCCCTGCCCAGTGTCGGCACTGCTAACCCAAATTGGCTTGTTGAAGTTACGCTTGCTTTCTAAGTCTCGACTTATTCGGTTCCAATTACCATTGTATCATAACCTTCTTTGTCAACAACAACCTTGTCCTCAAGATTAAGACTAGGATAATAAGAATTTATATCCTATTGATCATTCTCGTAAGTATCTTGTAAATTACTCTTTGACTAGGACTTGCTCTAGCTCTTATCCTTGGGATTCCACCCAACATTGTTATAGAATCTTCTTCGACTAAAAGATTGGTTGACCTTCTATTGCCAGTTCAAGTAAAGAGGTAAGTGTGAGTGTAACCTCTCCTCGATATGCCTTCTAGTGAGAGATGTGAAACATTGGGTGAAGTTGCAACTCTTCAGGCAGCTTTAATTCATACACCACTTATCCAATCTTACATAGTACTTTAAATGTCCAAAGTATTTTGTGGCAAACTTTGTGAGGTCTTTCTCACGACAGAATGTTGTCAATATGATTGTAATTTAACAAAAGACCAATTGCTAAGCTCGAGTTGCTTCTCCACTGTTTTCTTATTAACTTGCATTTTCATTCAGTTTTAATCCCTTATTAAATTTGCCTTTAATCTAGCTAGCAAGGTTTGCCTCTCTAGCAAACAATCTTCAAGTTGAAGCATTTTGGTTTGGCCAGGTAGATAAGAAGGAATGGTAGGAGGATCATGGCCATATATAGCCTCAAATGGGGTCAATGTCAATGGAAGAATGCACATAGGTGTTATAAGACCATTTTACCTGGTGGAGAATCTTGCACCAAGAATGGGGATTTGCATTTGTAAAACAGGACAATTATGATTTCAAGCACCTATTTAAGATCTCCGATGACCATCCATTTGACGATAGGAAGAGTTGCTAAGATTAAGTTATGTACTTTACAATCAAAAAAGCTCTTTCTTAAACCCACTGATAATAATTGGATCCCTATCACTGACTATTGACCTTGGTAACTCATGAAGTTTTCTAATTTCTTGTGAAAAAATAACATCCAACTATGAAGTTGTGACTGCCATAGTCAGAGCTATAAAATGAGTATATTTTGGTAGTGGATTGGCTACCACCCATATGAAGGTTTTACCTTAGGAAGGTAGAAGATGAGTGATAAAACCATGGAAATATCTTGCCAAATATGAGAGGGAATTGAAAGTGTCTAAAGTAAACCCATTTGTTTAGTTGTAAGGTTCTTAACTTCTTGACAAACTCGACAGTTCTCTACAAATGCTACCACCAATTTCCTTGCCCCATTAAAACAATTTTTTGTAGATAACCTAGATGAGGTCTTAACATATCTGCCTATGAAGGTGCAATGATATTTTTTTAGAAGAAGTGATGATAATGAATGACCATCAGAAATAACTATCCTCATATGCCTCATGATCATCCCATCGACAATAATAAAGTTACAGTAGTTGGTAAGTTATTATTGAATCTTAGTATCAAGTTCCTTTTAAGTTATTATTGAATCTTACTATCAAGTTCCTTTCTCTTAGGATCCTAAACATAATATTGTTTGAGCTATTCTAAAAAGGAAAATTTTGGTCCAAAAATTGCTAAATAAGAAGCACCAGCCCCTAAGGATCAAACTAATGCATCTACAACTCCATTTTGGCTACCAGGTTTGTAGAGTATCGTTTATTGATATCTAAATAGTTTGGCTAGCCAATTTTTTGCTTAGGTGTCTCAATCTTTTAGTTCATGAGGTTACACAAACTTTTTTAATCTGTATAAATGATAAAAGGCCTGTTAAGAAGGTATTGGCGCCATTTTTTGATCAATTCAATGATTACAAACATCTTCCTTGCATATGTTGGAGCAACTTACATTTAAAGGTCAAGTTTCTTGATAAAATATGCTATAGGATGACCCTGTTGCAACAAACTGCATCAATACTAGTAAATCTAATATAAAGGGGTGCAAAAAGTCATGTAAGGCAAGCTCATATGATGATGTGAGTTTTTGTTTGAGTTGTTTGAAAGCTTATATTTGCCTCTTCTATCCAGTTAAACTGATCCTTTTTATCATATCAATAAGTAGGGCTGCAAGAGATAAATAATGCTAAACAAACTTTTAATAGAAAACCTTAAAGCTTCGATAACATTTTTAAGGGGGGTTAAGCCATTATTGCCTCAATTTTAGCAGGGTTAACTTCCACTCCTTTTCTACTAATAATATTACCTAAGTAATCTATGGATGGGTGAGCAACTGGACATTTAGATAGTTTGGCATAGTATTATTTACTAGCCAAAAGAGAGTAGCCAACATAAATGAAACCTCAACACACCTATAGGCTAGCATGAACAAACTATGGGCCATTGTTTATAGTGTCTTTGGATTCTAAAACAATAAACATATATGGGCAACAAATTTCTATATTTGGGTTGTAAAATAATTGGGCTTAGAGAATTGGTTGACTAATAACATAATTTGGGCTTATAGAGGAAGAGACATATATACATATATAACATTATACATTAACTAATGTGATTAGTTAAATAATAAAAGTTATTTAAAAACAAGTTTTCAAATTTACTTATATTATGAATTTGAATAAATATAACAATACTTAGAAGTAAGTTTTTAAACAAATTATAAATTTATAACGATTAAGATTGATTAGTCAATCATAATTTAAAAAGTTTTAATTGTTTTTGAATTATTAAGTTCATGATTTTAATAATAATTAGAATAATTGTATAATTAAATAAAATTTATAATTTAATTTGATTAATTGGATAATAATTAGAAATAAGTTTCTAATTAAAATAAAATAATTTAAATTTAAATTTGATTAGTTTAATAATAATTGAAAATAGGTGTTTTAACTAAACTACAATAATCATAATTTCGTTTTGAGTATAAGTTCATTATTGTGTTATTCAAACCATTTTTCTATGATTTTTTAGTTTTGTGAGGGACTTTCTCATTTTTAAAATTTTATTTTCAAGAAAATACTCATATGACAATGTTAGCCAAAATTCTGTGAATTACGGCATAGATAAGAAGAGTTGCCATCATATTAGTGCATTTATTCCGAATATGATACTTGCCTAAAGAAGATCTAACACAATATGTGATCACCATTAATAATTTAATACAAGAGTTGTATTGGGGAGGTTGTTTGACTTTTGCTGATGTTGAAGTGAAGTACACAACTTTACTCTCAACATTGCCTATTCCAAAAAAGTATAGTTGGTTAGTGGTAATGTTTATAAGAGAAATTTGAAGAAGGGAATTGATTAAGATTTTGTATCATATAAGTTTCTCAGTTGAAATAATTAGAAATATTGCACATTGAGCTTTAAGGGCATTATCATATGAATTAGTTGACACTATTCCATATGGTTTATTAAAAATTTAGGAGATGTTCATGTTATGTAATCATTTAGTATTGAACTAAGTTATACTAAACTATATAAATTGTGTTTATTTATATATGTCGAGCTTATGTTTTTCAATTTATCAATATATATGTTAAAAAATTTTATTTGATAATTCTAATCGATTATGATAACTGGTATGTAGTTGTTATACGATTGATGATTGAGAACATTAGTGATCTTTTGATTTTGTAGGTTTTTTTAATATGATTATTCATTAAATGTGAGTGTGTGTATATGTGTGCGAGTGTGTGCGTGTGTGTGAAAGAGAGAGAGAGATGATATTGAAGTGCATATATACTTTTTTTCCTATAAGAAACTTAGTATTTCAATTGTAGGTATTATATTAAATAATATTATTGTTGAACTCAATAAGGGTGAGAAATTATATGGTGACAATTATGAAATCTAGAGTATGAAAACAATATGTACTAGAAGGGTAATAGGCTATAGAATCATTAAACATAACTGTGGACATTCTTAAAGAACGCAATATGGCCGAACACAAAAAGGATAATGATGCTTACGAAATATGATGGAAGAATTCATTGACTTGTATTACATTGTTAAGCATCATAGATAATGATATAATGCATGAATTCCAATATGTGCTAAGGACATGTGGTCCGTTTAACTATATGTTGTGGAGATATCTTAATAACCAAATTGATGTCACTCACTATCAATTTTGATACATATAGGAAGCGATCATATTACAAAATGCAAAAGCATTTGAGGCACAAGTCAAATATGACAAGTGATTTGTGTGACTTTGGCCCAGAATTATCAAATGATCAACAAGGGTAAGATGTGATCCTTTCATTAAAAATGAAGATGCATAACCCACAATGAAAGCATCAAGATAATGGAAGATGTCGTAAAGCATCTTATATTAGAAGAAGAATGTCATGAAGCCTCCAAAATATCCTTTCAGGTATATATAGTTGGTTCTAGCTCACATGGAGCTATGAACATAAATCATAAGCATTATGGTGGACCTAAATGGAAAAAGTGTAAGAAAAACTCTCATTATACTCAGGACTCAAAGAAATCAAAGTAGAACCAGCATGGAAAAGGAAAGCATAATTTTAGAAAGTAGAATATAAAAAGAGTCAATTGCTTTAATAGTAGTAATCACTTCGCTCACGATTGTAGTGAGCCTAAAAAGGTACAATCTTGTTTCACAGACATTTGTTCTGTGAATGTCTCTTGTTTTGTTTTTCTAATTGAGGCGTATCTTTTGTAGATTGCAGACTTAAGAGCAACCAACTATGTAGTGAAGGATATAGATGCCTTTGTAAAATTAAAAAAAATCTCACAAGGAACATAGTGGATTTATGTAGAAGATAACTCAAGAGTTGTCGTGCAAGGGATTAGAACATGCAAGTTAAACATATGTAGTGGTTGATGTCTAATCTTATGTGAAGTGTTGTTTGCTCCATAGATTCGACAGAATCTTATTTATGTATTAGTATTAATTAGTCTTAATTATGATGTTGATTTTTACATAAGCATTTATTATGGTCATCAATTTATGTTGGATAATTTTATTATTCTGGATATCATTTATATAGATAATAATATAAGTTTTTCTTTTGTTTACATTATCTAGAAATTCCAATAATGATGCAATTTTGAGGCTTACTAGACTATGTTATATTGGTCAAAATCAAATAACTTGATTAGCTAAAAATGACCTTTTAGGTTATTTACATCAAGTAGATTTACCTATTTGTGAACATTGTCTAGATAGTAAAATGAAAAGAAAGCTACTTGAAAAGGGAACACAAGCTTCTTATGCATTACAATTAATTCATTCTGACATTTGCGGTCCAATAAATATAAGGGGACAATGTGAGACTAAATATTTTATCATAGATGAATATACTCGTTACGGTCACGTATATTTGATTTCTCATAAATTTGAAGCATTAAATTATTTCATAAAGTATACAAATTTGGTTGAAAATTAATTATACAATAAAATAAAAACATTAAGAATTATTCAAGGAAAAAAATACTTGTCTTATAAGTTTAAGACGCTATGATAAAAAAAACAATTAACTATTCCTCAAACCCTACAACAGAATGGCACTATAAAGATAATAATAAAATGTTATTAGAAATTGTTAATTCTATGATGACACAAGCAAATTTATCAATAACTTATTAGGGTGATGCATGGCTTACAACCACTTATGTATTTAATTGAGTGCCAATAAAATCAGTTATAAACACTTCCTATAAGTTATGGATAGGTGAAAAACCTTAAATGAAAAATCTAAGACCATGGTGGTATGTTGCCTAAGTTCATAATCTCTCTCACAAATATGGAACTAAGCCTAAGATAGAAGAAAAATATCTTTATTAGATACATTAAATAATTAAAAGGATATTTGTTCATTAATGAATGAGATGATGAAGGAGTAATTGAATTTGAATCACGAGATGTCACGTTTTCAGAAAATAAATTTATAAAGCAAGGTGAAATATAAAAAACACCTATTTTAATATAGGACTGTTAATCAGAATTATTCTATTATAGAGAATCATAAAGAGGAACTTTTTCCAAGTGGGAGTAGTTTAAAACTTGAAGGATTAACTCGAGGTCAATTAAGGTTACAATATATTAAAAGTTTACCTATTATATCTGATATGAGCGAGAGTAATTAGGAAGTTCATGAATTTATTTCTCATAAACCTTATTTATGTCGTAGTAATCATGGAATAATTTTTGTACATCATTTTAAAATCAAAGGAAAAATCCATTGATTATCTCATAAGAAGAGAATGATCTAAGGAATATACATTAGGCTCTTATAGTCCTCATAGCTAAAGGATATAAATAACAATATGGAATTGATTAAGCTAAGACATTTTTTCCTGTTATAAGGTTTGCTTCAATTCGTTTAATCTTAGCTACAGTAGTCATTTTGGATCTTGAATTACATAAAATAGATGTAACGACTATTTTTCTAAATAGAGAATTAGAAGAAGAAATCTATAAGGAACAACCTGTAAGTTTTATTAAGAGGGGCCAAAAATATAAAGTTTGTCGATTATTAAAATTGATTTATAGTCTAAAGCAATCCTTAAAGTAGTGACATTCATTTTCATAATGTAATTATTTCATATGCCTGATGAAGACCACTGTCAAGATATTAAGAGATTTAAAGGTAAATTTGCGATTTGATCTTTATATATGAATGATATTTTGATTGCTCGCATTAACTATAAGTTTGTCAAGCACATCAAAGACTAGTTGTCATCCAAATTTGAGATGAAAGATATGGATGAACTCATATATTCTTGGAGTTAAGATTTCAAAAGATCAAGATATTATCAGTTTCTTAAGTGACCTATATTTAAAAGGTTTTAAAATGATTCCGTATGCAAGATTGCAAAGTAATTGATAATCTTAATGCTAAATTGCAAAGTAATTGATAATCTTATTGCTAAAGACGAAGGTCTCAGTAAGTAAAGGAACAAATGAAGAAACTTCCTTGTTCCAGTGCATTTGGAAGTCTCGTATATACCATGATATGTATAAGGTCAAATATTTGTTATGTTTTAGAATGGTGAGCATAATTAGTCAAATCCTAGATAAGCACATTGGAAAATAGTAAAGAGAATATTGAGGTATTTAAAAGGTATCATTCATTATTTATGGTGTTATTAAGGCAACGATCCACATATACAAAAGTAGATATAAAATGAGGAGGAGAATTAAATGAGCAAAAATATACCTTTGGATTTGTTTTCTTACTTAACACTGGTGTGACATCATCAAAAAGTAAGAAACAATCTTGTGTTAATTTATCCACAAGAGAAGTTAAATTTATAACATTTTCAACAATAGTACAGAAAGCTGTGTGACTTAAACAATTCTTGGTTAGTATGAGAGTTGTTATGAGCGAGACTAATCCAATAATAATCAACTATGACAATCAAGTAATAATCACTTATACTAATAACCCTAAATTTGATTTTAAAACAAAGCATATAGGTACAAAGTATTATATGAAAGATATAATTGTATGAGACGTACGAATGAGGTATATATCTACATGAGATATGGTGGTAGACCTAATGACAAAACTAATTTCCTAAGATACATGTATTGAGCATGTTAAGTCATAAGAATTACGTAGATATTGAAGTGCAATTGATTAATATTTCTTTTTGCACGTTAATTCAATATCTTTTCATGTTTAAAATGCAAATATGAGCTATCATTGTTTATTAAATAATAAACATTGACAAGTACTTGATTAAGAAATATGTTTACTTTATATGACATATTTTACGTATGAATTAAAAAGTATGTCAAATAGATAAAAAATTGACCCTCTTACATATGTAATCACCTCTAATACTTGTGACGATTAGAGTTAAGGCAAAATTTAAATTTATTATCAAAGTGATAATAGGGAGTAAGAGTAAGAAAGAAACTTAAACCACAAATGCTGACCTAGATAATAAGTAAAAGGAATTTGGTTTGGAGTGATCATATGGTCATTATATATGTCTTAATTGCCAGATAAGAGTTCAAAAAAATGAATTTTAAAGTAGAAAAGTGAACTTAGTTTAAATATTGAGTATGTTTGAATCATCATCTATACGATATTACGTTAATAAAAGACATAGACCCTAAATTGAAAGGAGTTAATATTGTAGCATACGACTTTTATTATGTGTACAAATGCAACTATGAAAAAGTATTAATGTAAGTCATAAAATCTCATGTTAAACGAGTCTCATAGTATACCCTTAAGACTTCTGTCTAATTCTTAACAATTAAATTTGAGGTTTGCTACTTTAAAATGTTACCAAAAGAATATGCTTAATATGATCTTATGAGAGAATTCTAGGAAAGTAAATTAAATTAAATTCAAGAGAACTTACAATAGAAGAAGACCATTTTGATTGGTGTACTGCATAAGAAAAACTATATATTCAAAAGTGGCAACCGACTCTTAGTAAGAAAATTAAATACATAGATGACACTATAAAGTAAATGAGATCAAAAGAGATTGAAATGTAAGGTACAACCTTAAGTTTAGCATACTAAATCTACTTAAGGAACGATTTATTAATCAAAACATCACTTATTGCTCATAGATATATTGAACTCTTGTCATATGTTGGTTGCGAGTTATTGGATAAGTATAAGAGTTTGTAGAATGCTAATTAACTAAACCCATCATGTGTGATGAAAAGATGATAAATATTGAACACACCTAATAACTTGAAGATGCAACATTTGGTTTTAATTGTTAAAGAGTAGTTAAGAATTTAAACTTCAATATAAAATTATCATCTAAATTTCGAAAGGATTATGATGATCACAAGTCATTGAGTATTATGCCAAATCTCCTCCAACAAAAACAACAAATATCCTCTAACCTTTGAAAACAAGAAACTAATCTTAAAATGATTAGTTTTAGTAACACATATGATTAAACAATCATATTATCCATATTTAATTTTTTTCCAACATTTATATTGGAATATAGGTTAGCATAAGTATCGCTCATTACATAACTTTACATCACACCACACATTACATTGGATTTAAACCAGAGGGTGCCATGCATATAGACATTTTTTATATGATAAGACCAAATATTTTTCTTTTCCTCATTGGTAGCAACTAAAGAATACTCTTAATTTTTCACCTTTTCTTTCTAGTTTATTGCATGTATGTCCATCACACTTTCCAATTCTCAACCATTATTCAGCTCTAGTTTTGACAATCCTACTGTTCCTATTCTTAGCCCACGTTAACATTCCCCTCTAGTAGTCATAGATCGAATGACGATGATCTTGTTTATTGCGTGTAGCAACCATGACCTTGTGTGAAGTTGTGCGAGCCAACTTGAAGAACACTTTTAGAGCTTGTGGCATCATGTGAATTGACTTCCATTTTCTGACTTGATGCATCTAACTCCTAGGATAGTCAAAAACAAGACCTTCAGCTACGCTTCTCGCTCTTGCATGACCGAAAAGCTTGCTCACGATAGCCAATGCAAAATCTGTCACTGTAGCAAGTCCCTTGCTTGTAATCACTTTACCATCGATTACTACTCTGGCACCATTAACCATTTCACTGGTCAGCTTGCTCAGGACAGAAGGATGTGCGGTGGCTCTCTTATCCTGTTTCACGGCAGAAGAAACGGCTTCAAAATATGAAATCTTAAAGGAGGATGAGCTCAGTTAGCTTCATATTACCTTGAGTAAACCCTGCTTTTGTAGAACTGCAGGGGCAGAGCAAACTGCTCCATATATTCTTCCAGCAGTTTCTTGTTCACGGAGCATCTTCTTCAGAACTCTGGATCTTTGCAGCTTGTCAGCTCCACGAATTCCTCCCTGAAGGTTTGTATCAAATCCAAACTCTCTAAGGATGCGTAATGGACAAAGAATAACTGTTAAAAAGTACATTGTGCGTTGTGGGAATACCCTAAGAAAGTCAAACATGCTCAAAAGTAAGCAAAACAAGTATAATAGGGAAGGAGGAGACAAAAACTGAACAAACTCTTCAAGACTTTGGACCACCATCTAGGTATGTATCAGTGCGTGGTAGTATCAACTTTAAGTCAGTGGTGGAATCAAACACCAAGTTCATCAAAGCCAACAAAGGAAGTCGTGATAATGTTAAATGCTAGATAAAACCAATCTCGCTTATCAGAAGGTTATTTTCAGTAAAAAATTATGATACAGCGCTTTAGGACTACATGCATAAATTGATGTCTTCCTCGAAAATTTATAGGTTGCATTTGAAAAATATGATACAGCACATTATGACTAAGTGCATAAATTGATGTCAACATGGGAGATTCATAAGTTGACAATTTAGTTTTATATGAAAAGGAATGCAAGGAAAGCTAACAAACAAAGCCATGACATGATTCAGCATTTGCCTCACCGGAAGGAGGATTAAATCGTAGATAGACTGGGCAGCATCATTAATTAATTTATCAGCAACAATTTTTGTGCCGCACGACGCCAAAATATGAGCAGATTTTTCGACTGAAGCAACAACTACATCCACTTTTGCTCGGCGCAAAACATCCACAATCGTTATAACTTCAATCTCTTCAGAACCATTTGCAACTGGTACTAGCACCTGAATAACATTGAAGAGAACACAGGAAACTCCAGAATTCAATAGCAATAAAAGAACATTAAAAACAAAAACGATGCAAGTTGGAAATAAGGCAGCTAAAAGAAACTCACACGAGGATTATGGTCAACAGACCATTCAATCATATTAAACTCTTCTTTTATACAGTTACCACCACCAGCAGCAGCAGCATGCATTAACTATTACAAGAATTGAAAAGCATTAACTATGGAGCCTCCAGAAAAGGGTGAAAAGAACTAGCATTCTACTAAAACAGTTTAATAGTTATGGATATCATATTCGGGCAAGATAAGCATAATTACATCAAAATCTTTAGGCGGGATATTAAAAATTGCAGAAGTAATATCCAAGCTACTTCAATCATTTACTCTTTCTGTTCTTCTTTCTTCTATTATTTTTAGAATCTTTTCATGGATGTGTATGTGCCAGTGTGTGCATACTACCGAGCTATAAATTCATTCTGCCCTGACAACCATTCCGTGTTGACATTGCTGGGATGCTTGTTGACATGGAAATGAATACATTATTAATATCAGCATTAATGATATAGGGCAAACTAAATTTTATCTTTTGGTTCATATAAAAACGAAGTAATGAGGATGTAGAACACAAAGCATTAATAGCAATAAATAAGAATGCATGGCAGGCAGAAGAAAATAATTCAACAGAATCGTAGATATTACCAACGATCCACCAAGCTCCTTGGCAACAGACTCGCCAAACAGTTGTTCAACCAAACATAGAGCAAACTGGAAAGAAGTTCCAGGACCTTGGCTTGTTGTAACTTCACCTGAAACTTGAATATTTGATTTGACGGCCCAAAACGTTGGAAGCTTGTCCATGAATGCAGGGTGACATGTCATCTTTCATCATACGCTACATTTCATTAAGAAAAACAAATCATTTTCATGCATATTCACCAAAGTTCTACCAAATCAAATCAGGTGAGTGACCTGCTTTCTTCTCAGAAGACCCCATGGGAGAAGTGTTATAGCAGGGGCAGCACATATAGCTCCATATAACCTTTTGTCCTCAGCTTGTTTGCTTGTGATTTTCTGAAGAACCTCACAATCTCTTAGCCTAGCTGAACCCGGCATACCCCCCTTATAAAACCAAAAATCGACCAAATTACATATGAAGGCATCAAATTTCAAAGAGTACAGAAAGTATCTCTGCACAAAATCATGTAATTTGTTGTTCTACATGTTGCATTGCAGTGCCAAAGATGAAAAATTTTTATTTCTTTGATCCAGTCTCCAATCAATGTAGTCTTGTCACATGAAAAACATCTGCACTTGTGTCAATTATTAACTTGCCACTGAATTAGACTGTTTTTTCAGTAAGTTTCTATGCACTACTGCCATTGGAAAACAAAAAGATAAACAACGTTATTAAGAAAATTTAATAATCACATCATCATGGACCTCTCTTCTTGAAAATCAACAAGGTGTGGCTCCTATAAACAATCCAAGCTTTGTTGTTCAATAGTAAAATATAAAGTTTGTTGCTATTACTAAAAAAATTGAATGTTGTGAAGTATACTATAGCAATGGATGCTTACCATACCAAGAGATAAAGTAACCAAAGAATACTGTCACTGGAAATTTTTATATAATTCTATCTGTAACAATTTGAGACTTGAAACAACTAACCGGCAAAGCCACAAGATCAAAAACTTTGTCAGAGCAGCTGGAAATAAAGGTATCAGCGACCAGTCTGGCGCCACCTGCAGCCTTAATCTCAAGCTGTGGCTCCACTGAAGCAACAATCACCTCTGCACCAGCTCTGCGTAGAACATCAATCATAATAACAGCTTCCATTTCTTCTGTGCCAAATCCAATAGGAATCAGTACCTGCACATCCACAATAAAATTCGGAATCAAGCCTCATAAGAAACTCAAAAATTGAAACAGACATGCTATAATTATCCCAATCTAGCCAACTTTTCGAATTCAGAGAAAAAGGGTTAGCTGATTACTCATTCATAAAGGAAACTATCGAAACATTATTGCTCATCAATCACAAAGTTTCTATTTCTATTTCCCTGATCCATCTTTTCTCTTCACACTGTTACGACGTTGATGAAAAGGATGTTCAAAGAACAGAGAGTAGACTACCGGAAGACCAAAACCTAAGAAGTGTGCACCAAAAGGCGACGAATATACTTAGTTAGGACATCCTGAAATTAGCTAAAAACCGAACTACTAAATGCAAGGATACTCTACTCAGAAAGTATGTAAACAATGACAGTCTCTTCCCCATAAGCATTTTAAACAAAACAGCATATGACAATAGAAAGAATGGTACCTTCTTAGGAGGGACTGGCGAAGTACTACTCTCAGAAGAACTTGTGGCCGGAGCGTTTTGTATTGTCGGAGACACCGTTTTACTGGGTTTGGAGGAAAGTCTCGTTCTGGTGGGTGTTTCATGCTGCGACGGAATCCCCATGGAAACAAATAACACACTACTAGTTGCAGATGAATTCAAGGTAAGCGGCTTGAAAGAACAAAGCTTCGCTGGAACTGTAGCTGCAGCTGAGAGATGACACAACACAGACTCCATCGGCTAAAGCTTCAATCTTTAGCTTCCCTGTGCCTGCAGTCTGCTGTATGTTGAAGACCTGAAAGTGTACTTTCAGAAAATCCCAAAGGCATAAGCCGCCACGTATCTTATCCGGGCATGAAGTTAATTTTCAAGGAGTAAAAGACTGCCTCCAACGACAACGTTTCTCGAGCTGGCAGTCAAAGAAAACTCATGTGACGGCCATATGTAAATCTCTTAAAGATAGATACTTAGGTACTTTACGAAGCTTATTCACTAAAATTTTATTGATTAGAATATGCAAGGAGAAGGAACAAGCTAACTCATAAAAAATGACATTTCTTTAATTGGGTGAGCTTCCTAATTCCTAAGATAAGGCGGAAGCGGATGTGGGCAAAATGGATGTGAACAACACGCAAGCTCCCAGTGCCAGTAGAGCCAGAGCCCTATTTATAAATTACTGGGAGAAGGAGTTTCACCTTAACTCGTCCCATTAAGCATAAGAGGGAGTTTTAGCTGAACTCGTCGCACTTAGCGAAATGCTCAGAGTCCTGGTCAGAAGAGCCGTATCTTCATGTTCAGAGTTATGCTCCAAATCTGGAATACTGAGCCCGATTTATCAAGTCCTCCACAGACGACAACTCTGCTTGGGGGTCCTCCCTGATGGCCTGGATCGGAGCTCCGAGTCTTTTTTACGCAACTCTAAGGCCATGGAGAGTCTGCTTTCGGAGCTTCAAACCCATGTAGAGAAGGTATTTTATTTTATTGGTAAACTTGTTTATGTTAATGTGTTGTTCGTGTTTGTGCGCGTAAGGTTTGCGTCTGAATGGCAACTGTAATGTGTTGGGTATGACTTTAAGGTTTTGGCTGGAGGAGGTGAAGAAGCGGTCAAAAGGAACAGGAGTAGGAACAAGCTTTTGCCTAGGGAAAGAATTGATCGGCTTCTTGACCCTGGTTCTTCGTTTCTTGAACTCTCTCAGGTTTGTTGGGATTACTTGAATAAGTTTATATCTCAATTTATTAGCAAATTGTGCGATTGATAACCTTTAAGTAGATTCGTATAAGGAATTTATGTTGTTGGAAATTGTGTTAAAAAGTGGGAGAAATAGAGATAAAAGGTTGGAATCTGAAGTATGTGATTTTTTCGTTTTTCAGAAGCATGCTAAGAGGTTAATCTAAATTTTACTATATCTTCGTCAGTTGTTGGACTAATTAGATAATTGCCATCCCATAATAAGTAGGAAGCAGTTTCTTTTGTCTCATAGCAAAGTTTGAATCTTTTGTATATTTTTGTGCTTGAGTTGTGTTTTAACCGTTTAGCCAATATTTTGAGGCTGTTTCTCATGTGATTGTTTATAGTATCGGTTGGTTTTATTTATTCTCGGTATCTGATTAAGCAGACGTCAAGATAACATTGACCCTCTTATGGTGAGTGAGCTTTGGATCCTTGAATCGTGCAGTCAGCTGTTACCAATGAAAATTAGTGTACCTAAAAATAACGGAAGTTCAATTATCAGCTTGCATGTGGAATGCAGACATGATTTTGATGTCTTCCTTGTGTTTTATTTTCTGTGTAAAGCTTGCAGGACACAACTTATATGAATATTCCTTACCATCTGCTGGAATAATCACTGGAATAGGTGCTGTTCATGGACGCCTATGCATGTTTGTGGCAAATGATCCTACTGTCAAGGGAGGAACTTATTATCCCATTACAGTGAAGAAACATTTAAGGGCACAAGAGATTGCCGCTCGTTGCAAATTACCGTGCATATATCTTGTTGATAGTGGAGGGGCGTTTCTTCCAAAACAAGCTGAGGTCTTTCCTGACAAGGATAATTTTGGTAGAATATTCTACAACCAAGCGATCATGTCTGCAGAAGGCATTCCTCAAATTGCACTTGTGTTAGGCTCTTGCACTGCTGGTGGGGCCTATATTCCAGCAATGGCTGATGAAAGTGTGATGGTAAAAGGAAATGGTACCATATTTCTAGCTGGGCCACCCCTTGTGAAGGTCAGTTCTGAAATCTCTAGTGGTTCAGATTACTTCATGTGTTACTTAAGTTTTGTTCCATCGTTTGTTTTCCCAGGAAGTATTATTAGCATATCTGGTCGTATTCGTTTGGAGTCATGTAACCTAGGCCCATATTTGCATACTGGGGTTTGTGTGTATTTTTTTCTTAAAACTTAATGTAGAGCTAAAGTAGAAGTTATAGTAGGCTGCCACAGGAGAGGAAATCTCTGCCGAGGACTTGGGGGGTGCTTCTGTCCATTGCAAGACATCAGGGGTTTCTGACTATTTTGCTCAAGGTATCTGTTCACTACTATCGATGCAGCATCTTCTGCCTAGGCAGGTCTTTGGAAACAACATATGGACTTCTTCTTATTCTTAGCTGTTGATATGCCTGAAAACTACTTGTGTTTGTAGATGAATTGCATGGACTTGCCCTTGGGAGGAATATTGTCAAAAACTTGCACATGGCTGGAAAAACAGGGAATATCAACGCATTCCAAAATGTAAATTCCACATATAAGGAACCATTATATGATGTGAAAGAACTTCGTTCTATTGCCCCTGTAGACCTCAAGCAGGCCTTTGATATCCGATCAATCATTGCTCGTATTGTTGATGGAAGTGAATTCGATGAGTTCAAGAAGCTATATGGAACTGTGAGCATCTCAATCACTTGAATAAAATAACTTAAATTTCCCCTGGATATATGTGAATGATGTAATTAATTCCTGAGCCTCAGATCAGTTCTACCCATCTTTCTTTCCATAAATCTTACCTGTTTCTTCTGCCTGTATCACTGCAGACTCTTGTAACTGGTTTTGCTAGAATTCTTGGACAACCTGTTGGCATCATTGGCAACAATGGAATATTGTTTAACGAATCTGCTTTAAAAGGGGCCCATTTCATTGAATTATGTACTCAACGTAATATTCCCTTGGTCTTCCTTCAGAATATCACTGGATTTATGGTATTTTATTTGTCTCGTCTTTACATTACCTGTTAGTGCTTTTTGCTTTTTTTTGAAAGATCATACTAACGGAAACGATCAATGCTCCTTGTATTTGATATCCTATAAACAAAAGCTATCTAGTTAAGTGTTGGGAATCATGAACATGGAAGTTATATAAGTCACCAACATATGTGGTCTATCTGTGAGGTTTCAGCAAATGTTTGTGGTAGATGGAATTGAACTAATTGGTGAACTCTACATTTGAGAACTTGCTTTGCTTTGCTGTCAAGTTACCTTAGGACATGAACATGCCTTAACTGTTTAGTTAGAGTCCTTCAAGCTCCCCTTCTTGAACAAACGATATTTATAGTCAAGTTTTATTCAGTCGATGACAGTGATGTTTTATGAAAAGTTTGGTATATAAAAATGATATTAGAGACTTAGACATGGTAATTTGATGGTAATAAGACTTTTGGCTCGCATGCTTGTCTTTGAAACTACTTCCTAAGCTTGGTGATAAGGTTGAAGATGTTATTGTTATAGTTTGCTTTAGATATAAAATTTCTTTAATAGCTATGCTGTTAATTGATAGAAATCAGGATTGACTTTTGCGTATGGTAGGTTGGCTCAAGGTCTGAGGCAAATGGAATAGCAAAATCTGGAGCAAAAATGGTCATGGCAGTTTCATGTGCTAAAGTTAGTTTCTTATTTCTCAATTCACTCATCTTCACATTAGCATAATTACAGAAGCAAAAAGAAAAAGAAAAAGTATGCAATGAAATATTTGTTCGAATGCCTTTGGAAAATAAAGTTGATTGAGTAGACTTTGAATCTTCCTCTTTCATTGTACGTTATGGTTAACTTGAAAATTGATAGAAAAACAAAAGAGAAATGCATGTCATTGTAACTGTTTCTGATGAATGCTTGTGCAGGTGCCAAAGATTACTATTATCGTGGGTGGAAGCTTTGGTGCTGGAAATTATGCCATGTGTGGTCGTGCATATAGTCCCAATTTTATGTTCCTTTGGCCAAATGCCAGAATATCTGTGATGGGTGGTGCTCAGGCGGCTGGTGTACTATCGCAAATCGAAAAAGCAAACAAAAAAAAGCAAGGAATTCAGGTAATTTACACTTTTGTTATATGCCATTGCCTTGAAGATGATATTATGATTTGTTTAATCCGTACGATTTGCAGTGGACAAAAGAAGAGGAAGAAAGATTCAAGGAAAAGGTGGTGGAGGCATATGAAAGAGAGGGAAGCTCATATTATTCGACAGCAAGGCTTTGGGATGATGGTATCATTGATCCAGCTGACACTAGAAAAATCATAGGACTTTGCATATCTGCTTCATTCAACCCTCCTGTGGAAGATACCAAATACGGTGTCTTCAGAATGTAACCATTTGTCCATGGAATACTTAGCCTGCCAAACTTTTGTTCTTCAAATGCTTCCTGCTATTCCCGGTGCTAGTGCTGACCCTGAAGAAGCCACAAAATTGTTATTCATGTAATTCGCTTCAGATTTCAGACTCAAAGGTCAAAGCTTGGCCTACATGATTCAATACATCGTAGAGGGTTTAAGCTCTACACTTTGATGCCAACTCTCTCTTTTTTAACCATACTTTCCCCTGAATGGTTGTTGAAGTCAATAATTTTCAGATGGTACTCTTTGGTGACTAGGCTGCAACTTAGCAGCTACAAATAAAAAGCGCCCGTGGCCTAATGGATAAGGCGTCTGACTTCTAATCAGGCGATTGTGGGTTCGAGTCCCACCGGGCGTGTACTGACTTCTTTTTCTCTATTTCATTTCATTTGGGTTTTAAAAATTAAAACATTAAAAAAAATTGCAACGAATTTATTTACAATACGGATTATTTAGAACCTTTTTTTTAATTATTGTGTTTTGTATTTATTTTCAGTACTTCCTCTTACTTATTTCAGTCATTTTAGTTAAGCTTTTTTACTTGTTTGTGTCATTTATTTATTCCCCTTTCTTGTTTATTTATTTCTTAATTATTTTATTTTATCTTTTTGTTAAATTTTCTTTATTTTATTATGTATTATGCAATTTTTTATTATTTATTTATTTTTATTATACTATTTATTGGTATTATCTTTTATTTTTATATTATTATTATTATTTTAATGCAATTACTTGTATACATTTTTTACTTTTATCATGTTCAAATAGTAATTTAAATTTGTTCCTTTTTCTTTTCTTTTCTTTTCCCATTTTATCGGAAACAACTTCTCTATTAATTAAAGATAGGGTTATGTATTTCTGAACTTCTCCAAATTCTTAGCCGAATTTCTATTTGAATGTTGTTGTACAAATTATATATATTTGTAATTTTTAACTCTAATATGTAATTTGTAATTAACTAAAGTTTTGTTTATTATTCCATTTTTGAAACCCTAAAATAGACTTGGCAATAAAGTTTGGACTCGAGATTTCTATTAAAATATTGTTGTTGTAGTAGTACTGATTATGTATGTTTATAATTTTTAATTTAGTTTACTAGTGCTTCGAAACTTTGAAATAGGCTTGGCAATTAGGTATAAGTCCACCTCGACTCGACCTGGCCCAACCAAAAGTCAATGACTTTGGACTTGATTTTTAAAAAAAAATAGTCTCAAGTCGAGTTCAGACTAGGGTGTGTGCTATCTTTTTTTCCTATTTCATTTCATTTGGGTTTAACTCATCTTTAAAAATTAAAACAATTAAAAAATTATAACGGATTTATTTACAATACAAATTATTTATGCTTATATACATGTATTTAGAACCTTTTTTTAATTATTGTGTTTTGTATTTATTTTTAATACTTCCTCTTAGTTATTTACCCATTTTAGTTAAATTTTTTTCATTTATTTTTTTCTTTGTCCTCTTCCTTATTTATTTATTTATGCTTATTTTATTATTATCTTTATTTTATTATTTATTGTGTATTATATACATATGTTTAATTAATTAATTACTTTTTATTATATTATTGCTTTTAATGTAGCTATTTGTGTATATTTTTTACTTGTATCTTTTTCAAATAGTATTTTAAAAATTGTTTTTATTTTTTCTTTTCTTTTCTCATTTTTTGTTACTTTCTACTAATTAGAGGTAAGATTATGTACTTTTGGACCTTTCTAGAGCCCCAAAAGGGTTTTTACTAAAATGTTATTATTATTGTTATTGTTGTTGTCGTATAGATTATGTATGCTTATAATTTTTAATTTTAATATGTAATATGTAATGAATTAAAATTTAGTTTACTATTCCATCTTTGAAACCGTAAAATAGACTTGATAATTAGGTTTGGACTTGAAGTTTCTAATGGAATGTTGTTATTGTTGTTGTATTTATTAATTATGCTTATAATTTTAATTTAGTTTACTAATCCTTCTTTGAAACCTAAAATATGCTTGACAATTAAGCTCGGTTCAACTCGATCTGACCTGACCTAACTTAAAGTTAATGAATCTTAAACCTGATTTTTTTAAGAAAAAGGGTCCTAGATGGGTTCAAATTCGGGCTATCAGACCTTACCGTGCTTGATACTCAAAAGTTATAATAAAAACGATGTCATTTTACAAAAAATAACGTTATCTCTTATTTTTAATTAAAATAATAAAAAATTAGGCTAAGTCAAACTTTGAGATATGTTTGGGTCGGTTGAGCTCAACTCGGTTACCTCAAAGCTAGATAGAAGCTGTCGAGTGTAGCTCTGTCCTAGACACATGATATCAAATATTGTTCTGTATCGGCTGGTACCGTATCAACCGAAAAACGGAACTGTATCATCATGTTTGGTACTAGTTGGTATCGGATGTTTTCGCCATATACTGACTAGTACTCAAAATATCGGCCATATACTAGCCAGTACTGTAATTTTTATAAAACTGAGGACCTTTTTGCAAAAACCAAAAATTATTATCCTTAAACCCCTCAATGCCTGCCTCTGCTTTTTCATTTTTTTCTCTCTCTCTTAGACTCATCTCATCCTCTCTCTATCTCACGCTCTCATCCTCTCCACTCTCTCTCTCCCGTTCTCTTCTCCATCTCAGGCGGTGCTCTTACGTCCTACCTCTCAGGTGGTGTTCCTATGTCCTACCTTTTCAATAGTGCACCACGAGTGGTGCAACCTCTCTGGCGATTATCTTCGGATCGTCCTCCACCATGTGAACCCGCCACCATCGAGCCTCATCTAGACCTCCATCAGGCTTCAGCCCTCCTCCACGAGGACCACCAATGCACCACACCACCATCAGCTACTCTCCTCTGTCCCCCCCGCATCTGAAGTTGTCGGATCTGGAATAATACCCAAATCTAAACCCGACTCGACCCGACCCTATATAGAATAATACCGATTGTGAATTTCTGTTTAAGTGTATTTTTCACTTTTCTGTGGAATTTTTCTGGTTAATTTCATGTGTTGTGATTGTGAATAGGTTGGACTCGAAAGTTGGAATGAAATTGTGAAGGATTTGTGACTTGCCGTTGGTTGGAGATGGATAATGGATTGGATTTGGAGTTGAATTGAGTGAAAGGAGTTTGGCTTTAGTTCATTTGTGGTTCGGTTGATTGATAATTGATGTCTTGATTTATGTTAATTTTTTTGGTCACTCATGACATGCATCATGTTAAAAGTTAGCAAGGCTTTCAATTCAAGTTTCAACTTAATTTTATGATGCATGATTTAAAAGTTAGAAAGGCTTTCAAGTTTCAACATAACTTAAAACTAACTAACCGAAAATGTAAATTGGAAAGAATCCAAAATAAATAATTAATTGACATAATTTTAAAATTATTGAAATGGTATTTGGATATTGGGTAAATAATTAATTGAGTATAATAATAATTCGGTTATGGTCTTGTGGAAAAGCCAAATAGGAAGTTTTTTAATTGTAATTATTCTATATCTCTAAGTTGTCTTTAATTTTTATCCTAAAATTAGTCCATCTCATTAAGGATTCAAGTCTTTTACATATACACCTTTATTTATCCTAAAATTAGTCCATCCTATAGTCTTTGCACATTCAAAATCTAATTTTCTTATTATTCCATTTTTATCTCATTTATAGTACTTTGGCATTAACTCTTCGAATAAGTGT
>JAOTAY010000191.1:36471577-36483989 GCA_025629805.1 Erythroxylum baracoense
TCACAATGTCGATATGGCAGTAGCTAGATGGTGGTATGATACAGGTTCATCATTCAATGCTTCTCAATCTTATTATTATCAACTTATGATGGATGCAATAGCCTCTTATGGTCCAGGATACAAAGGTCTTTCGATTGATGACTTAAGAGGTAAACTTTTGAGTTGTTCTGTTTCTGAAATTAGAAGTTATTTAGCAAAAAGAAGGGTGAATTAAGCTACTTATGGATTTTCAATCATGTGTGATGGTTGGACAAGTAGGATTCAAGAGCCTATTATTAATTTTTTGATTTATTCTACAAACAGCTTTATGTTTTTAAAATTTATTAATGCATCTGGCCTTATTAAAAATACTGGCAATATTTGATGAAGTTGTGAATGAAGTAGGGCCAAAAAATATTGTTCAGTTTATTACTAACAATGATTCTGCTAATAAAGCGGCAGGAAAAAGGTTGTAGAATAAGTATAATTCTTTTTTTGGACTCCTTGTGTTGCATATTGCATTGACCTAATGCTGAAGAATTTAGGGGATCCTAGATATTTTCCTATTATTGATGAGATTATGCAGAAAGCTAAAAAGGTGACCAAGTTCATCTATAATCGTGCATGGGTATTGAATTTAATGAGAAATGAATTTGTGTCGTCTTACTGTGACAAGATTTGTAACAAATTTTTTATCACTTCAGTCTTTTGTTATGATGAAGAAAGAGTTAAGGCAAATATTTACAAGTGATAAGTAGATTGCATCTCAACATGCTAGGTCTAATGCTGGAATGGAGGTTTGTAAAATTATACTAGAAGATAGAGATTTTGGCCTCAATGTCAATTTGTTATCCAAGTTTTTGAGCCTTTGGTGAGGGTGCTTCACTTGGCTGATAGTGAAGAAAAGCCAATAATAGGTTTTTTTTTGATGTCATGGAGAGAGTGACGGAAGCAATCAAGGTCAATCTGAAACATAGGTCCTCTTTGTACACACCATATCTTTCAATCATTAATAAGAGAAGGGAAAGACAACTTTCTTCTCCGTTGATTGCAGCTGGGGTGTTTTTGAATCATAATGTCTATTCTAGACTGGATCTTACTAAGTAAACTGAAGTTAATAGAGGAATGCTTTTAACTATTGCAACAATTGTTAGCATTGACCCGATGCAAGATCTCTTAAACTCACAAATGGAGCTTTATAAGTTATCTTATGGAGATTTTGAAATGCTGATTGCTATTCAACAAAGATGAAAACTTTTTCTAGGTTTTAGTTGTTTCCTTTTTCTTATTTGTTGAAAATTAATTATCACTTTATTTTGTTTATAGCGTTACTTTTGTTATCTTATGATTTACAGTTTCTTAGTAAGATCAATTCGAAAATGATGTTCTAGAATTGAAAAAGTTTACAATTTGGATTTTAAGTTAATGTGTGAGTGCAACAGGTTGTGAACGAAACTGGAACACATTTGAATTTATCTACTCCAATAACAGGAATAGATTAGAGCATAAGAGATTGAATGCCTTGGTTTTTGTTCGTTACAATTTATTAGCATTATTAATTTCGATATAATTTCTTATAATTTTCTAATAATTAAATTTTATTATTTACTAGGAGTGTTAATAGTACAAGTAGTTCAACTGATCTAATTTTCATTGATAATATTGATCTTTTGGCTAATTGAGTTTTTGAAGAACCGAATTTAGTAAATGTCAATGACTTAGAAGATAATCTTGGATGGAAAAGCATTGACATGTCATTTGATACATTAAATTTGAATCATAATGATGATGAAGCTCCTCTCAATGATAAGGATTTTATACTAAATGATAACTAAAGTTAGTGTAGTTATAGTGGATATTCTCCTGTAAACGTTTGAATTTTGTTCTGGATTTTTATTTTTCCTCTTCTTTTAATTTTACTTATATTTGATATTTATGTTAAATTCTATATACGTAATATAATTATAAATGTTTTTGTTTCCTCATCACAAACTCTTGTTGTAAATTGTAATAATTTGAGAGTGAAGGATATTTATTGTTATTTTTATTGAATGTTTTGATGTAATTATTATTTATTAAATACTTTGTATTATGGAGAAATTGTATTATTGTAATATTTTAAATACTTTACATTATTCTTAATTTTATATCTGTATTATGATGATTGTCTTTTTATATTAATTGTGGTTATTATTTATATGTGAAATATTTAAAAATTATTGCTATTTCATATTAATTTTGATTATTATTTATTATTATAATTTTTAGAGACATAGTTGATGTAAACTTATAAAATATATAGTATAACTATATAATATATTAATAAACTATTTTACAAATTATAAAAAACTTAAAGACTATTTTTTAAATTTAAAAATTACTCAAATAATATTTGATATTGATCAGTACCAAAAACATTATCGTACCAGAACCAAATCTCATACTATCGGCCTATCCTATTGCTAGCTCTATAAACAAATTAATTAATCGTAAATCATAACCTTCTTATGTTTTGTGGGCCCCACTTTCATCTTAATTGTTCAATCAGGTAAAGGCCTGTATCTTCTGATATACATGTATCTCTCTTCTCTAACACTTCCATACATTTCTAGCAGAGCTTTTCTGTGATGGCCGCTACTTCCACCTTCATTCGCTCTCCTCTAGATCCGTCACTCTCCTCCTTCTCACTCAGCAACCGCGTGTACAGCTCTACCTTTCTATGTCTCCCTCCGCCAACGCCAAGAAATCTCGTCCTCAAATTGGGTCCTCCTCTTCCGCTGAAGGTCCTTTGCGCTCGCGGTTCTAGAGGTACTCTTATTACTACACTTTAAGATCCTCATTTCATCTCTCAATTTTCTTCTGTTTCGTTAAATTTTGAATCTTTTCAATTAAAGATTCAATCTTTCTTTGGTGGCTCTTCTTTTAAATGACTGTTTAGTAATTTTAGCTTCCAAACCCTGGAATTTTTTTTTTAATAAAATGAGGTATTTGGAAGTTGATTTTGTGTTCATTTTGTTGTCTAAGGCCGGTCGGTTGACAAAACATTCCGAAATGGATCACACTTCGAAGAAAACGATTGGTGAATACTTAAAACGGATACTGAAAAATGGCTAAAAATCGTGGATTGTTTTAATAATATAACAAGCAAGGATTGCTCTGTAATTGTGGTCCGTGATTATCTTCTACCCTTTCTGGGTCCTTTTATTTTCTTATTTATTTACTCTTCTGCTAGGTTGTTTTATGTTGAGTGGGAAAGTATCAACTTGTTGATTGGGTGAAGCTAAGAAAATGTGAGACGATTGGATGTTAGTGATTATGCTAGCTAGAGGTTTTCCATTGAAGATGAGATGCTCGTGCAATGATGTCGATGAAGAACGGACGCTGGGTATCACTTGATTAAGTTGGTTTGAAGTGCTTTTTCTTGCTTATAGTTTTTGTGTACCATCTGGATCTTATGGTCGACACTTTAACGTGATATTTTTATCTCTATGTTGTTAAAAATTATGTTCCTTGGAGAATGGGTTGAAATATTGGATCCTTCTTCTTCAGCATCGGCTTAATTTATGCTTGTTTTATGGTTTGTCATTGACCTTCTATGCATGAGGTGTTAGTCAGACATATGAAGCACACACATATTGGGTGCCATCTTAACATGTTTCGAATATGTTTAGCGGCAGTGGTTACAAAGGACTCTTGGGAGAATTCGATTTTGGAAAGTGATATACCTGTCCTGGTTGAGTTCTATGCAAGTTGGTGTGGACCCTGCAAAATGGTCCACCGGGTGATTGATGAGATTGCTGGAGAGTACGATGGGAGGCTCAAGTGTTTTGTTCTCAACACGGACAGTGATATACAAATTGCTGAGGACTATGAAATTAAGGCTGTGCCTGTGGTTCTGCTATTCAAGAATGGGAAGAAGCAAGAGTCTGTGGTTGGCACCATGCCAAAGGAGTTTTATATTGCTGCAATTGAGAGGGTCCTGCAATTGTAAACGCAGCTCTCATGCGAGGAACTTATCCTTTGTCAGGTTTTTTTTGGTCATAGTACAAGAGTTGTTTCTCGGATTCTTAATTTGCATATAAGGACATTACATGTACAGTGTTATGAATGTGTGTTTATTGGTTACCTTAGGTGATGAACTTTGACTACCTTAGCGCATCCTTTCTCTGAACTTGGGAATTACTATCATATGTCCATTAGCCTGCTCTGCTCTTTGTTCCTGAACGTTTTACCTAAGGAGACAAAAAAAAAAGGCTGTATTTTTTCTTGAGGATTACTTTGTTCTCTCTCACTTGGTGCTGCATCTATTTCGGAAAATGGAAATATGACCAGAAATGGATTCGAATTCAGTAGGATGATGCATTGTTACAGAAGAAATCCTATGATGCAATTATATTCGTCTCTCTTTTCCCTTTCTTGGTGTGTCTGGGATGGTGATCCTAGTCAAATTCTGCTCTTTATCTTGATGTAGCATAACATACGCTACAGAGTGTGAATATTGAAAGAGGAAATGTCAGGATTTAATAAGCTTGACTCGAGCAATGTTATGAATGGTATAAATATCTTTGGTATAGTATTGTATTAGTACCGGTTAATATCGAGTACTATTTTAGGTAATTTATATAATTTATAAAATAGTTTATGAAGTTTTTTAAAATTATAAAATAGTCCTTCAATATATTATGCTTTATAATTTATAATTTTACATTCACTCTCGTCTCTAAAAATTATAACAATATAAATTTAAAATAATATCAATTTATTTATTTTTATTAATATTATTTTTCACATAAAAATAATTTCACATATTATCATAAACCAATCAAAAATAGTAATTTGCTGAATAATGATATATTTACAAAATTTATGTGACATCTAAAAGGTTCGGGAAGGGGGCATGTGGATTAGTTTCAAATGGGACTTAAAACTGTGTTTAGAATTTGGTGAGAATTTCATGTGAATAAAGAAATATAAAAACAATCACGAGAAAAAAAAAAGAAAAGGAAAAGACCTATACAATAATTAGCATTAGAAAGTTAAACATAAATGACATTGGTAAGAGCTTAAGTTGTGTAAAATATCTAAGAGAATCTAAAACTGCTCACCAAAGAAAAACCCTAATGAAGCTCATCAACAATAATAAGCCAAAAGGTGAAAATCAACAACCTTGGCAACCGTCTTTGAGTTCCATGCTCTTTACCGATTCTTAAACATCTTTTTCTTGATCTATGCAAAGTCGAAAACTTTTATGCTCTTTTGACAAGAACAACAAAACTCACAAAGAAAGTTTCAAACTTTTGCCTCAAAGAACTTCCAAGAATATTCTCCAATGATTTTATAGGTAAATAAAACACCTCTTTTCTTCACCCATTGAAAGTTCTGGAAGGATAACCCATTAAAAATGATATCCATCACCCATTGAAAGTTCGGGATTATGGGTCCCTTCTCATGTGAAAAACCTATTTTGCCTCATTCTTTGTTGGCTTATAATAGCTAACTTCTTTTTCAGCAGTGGGCGTTGACACAAAGCAAAACCAAAAGGAAGAGAGAGCAGAGAAATAGCTGTAATGTTTTTGGACGACCAGATTCACTTTTCTCCTCGATCCATACTCATCTACCATTGGATCGAGTTGAAAATTTAGGAGTGTGTTCTTAAGACAGTCCTCTATATTATGAACAATCAATTTTTCGTTTCGAGTTTTGAATGTTGAGATTGAAGCTTCGAAACAGTGACACATTTTTTTGTGTTTTCTCTCCCTTTATGTTCCTAACAGTGTTATCTTGTGTAGTTGCTTATTCCTCTTATTGATGCTAAGTTTGTGTTTTCAAGAAGAGGATATTTGTACACATTTTAACTTAGTGGAGCTATTTTTTGGACCAGAGGTCCAGTGATTTTTTTACCCTTAGTTTGAAGGGATTTTCACGTTAAAATTTTTGATGTCGTTACTTGTGTTTGATTTGCTGTTATTGTTGGCGAATTGTTGTTGTTATTTATTTACTTCTATTATTCAAATAGATTTGGGAAGTTTTGGTATTGTGTTTACACTTCCACAGAATTTAGCAATACCTAGTCTTTCCTAACACAATGGTATCAGAGCATTGGTTGATTTAATCCTTTTGGTCTATTTGAATTATGGAGGTTAATACTAGTAGAATGGTTTACTTAAATGGAGCCAATTACCACAAATGGAAGGTTAAGATGAAAGATTTGTTATTTGTGAAAAAGATGCATTTGCCTGTGTTTGCCACTAATAAACCTAAGTCTATGTCTGATGAAGTCTGGGAATTTGAACATTAGCAAGTATGTGGTTTTATTAGACAATGGGTAGAAGATAATGTTCTTAATCACATTGTTACTGATACACGTACCAAAACTCTGTAGGATAGGCTTGAGCAACTTTATGCATCGAAGACAGTAAATAACAAATTATTTTTACACAAGCAGTTGATGAACTTGAAATACAAGGAGGGCAGTGCTATTTCTGATTATTTGAATGATTTTCAGGGTGTTGTTAATCAACTATCTGGAATGGGTATAAGATTTGATGATGAGATACAGGACTTTGGTTTCTTAATACTTTACTAGATTCTTGGGAAACCTTTCGTGTTTCACTGACCAATTTTGTAATCTGACGTTTTGATTACAAAAGAGAAGGGGAAAAACAAATTCAAACGTCAAAAAGGTAGAGAGAAAAGTAAAAGCAAGTCAAGTTCTAAGTACAACAATTTTGTATGTGATCATTGTGGTAAGGCAGGGCATATTAAGAAATATCGCTTTAAGCTGAAAAAGGAAATGAGACAGTAAAAGAAGGATAGTGTTGATCAGAATCTTGTGATAGCAAGATAAGTGTGATTGAAGATGGGAAATGATAGCAAGATAGGTGTAATTGGTATTGGAACAGTTTGTTTGGAAACTAACAATGGTTCAAGGTTAGTTCTTAAAAATGTCAAACATGCACCAGAAATTCTCTTGAATTTGATATCTGTAAGAAAACTTGATTAAGATGGTTATTGCAATGTCTTTGAAAATGGACATTGGAAACTTACAAAAGGTTCAATGGTTATAGTTCGAGGTAACAAATCCTCTAACTTGTACATATTGCAAGGTGTTATTTCTGAAGGCTCAGTGAATATAGTAGAGAGTGATACTACATTAGAATTATGCATAGAAGACTAAGTCATATGAGTGAGAAAGGGATTAATTGTTTGGCTAAGAAAAAATTGCTTTAAGGGGTTAAGGAAGCTAGGTTAAGTAAATGTGTTCACTACTTGGCTGGGAAACAAAGAAGAGTTTCTTTTAAGAGTCATCATTATTCAAGAAAGTTTGATTTACTAGAACTGGTTCACTCAGATGTTTGTGGTCCTTTGAAGGTAAGATCACATGGTGTGCATTGTATTTTGTGACATTTATTGATGATCATTCTAGGAAGCTTTAAGTCTATGCTTTAAAGAACAAAGATCAAGTTTTTAAGAAATTTAAAGAATTTCATGCCTTAGTGAAAAGACAAACTGGTAAGAAGTTGAAATGCATCCGCACTGATAATGGGTTGTGAATATTATGGGTCATTTGATAACTATTATAGAGAGCAAGGTACTAGACATAAGAAAACTCCTCCTAAAACTCCTCAATTGAATGGTTTAGCAGAAAGGATGAACAGAACTTTAGCGAACAGGGTTAGATGCTTACTTGTAAAAGCAAAGTTGACAAATTCCTTTTGGGCTAAAGCACTTTGTACAGTTACTTATGTTATCAATTTGTCACCCACTGTAGCTCTAGATGGTGATGTTCCTGATAGAGTTTGGTTTGGCAAGGATGTTTCCTATGATCACTTGAGCGTTTTTGGTTACAAAGCATTTGTGTATGTTCCTAAGGATGAGAGGTGGAAATTGAATTTTAAGACCTGACAATGTATCTTTGTTGGTTATGGTTAGGATGAGTTTGGTTATTGATTATATGATCCAATTAAGAAGAAACTTGTCAGAAGTTGTGATATAGTGTTTTTTGAAGACCAAACTATTGAGGATTTTGAGAAGGCAAAGAGAAGAGATTCTCATAGCAGTGATTATTTGGTTGATATTGAGCTAGTTTTTATAAATGATACCCCGAATGTAGCTGGAAATGTCCATCAAGATCATGATGTTCAAGATGATAGTGAAGATGGTGATCAAATGCAAAATGATCGAAAAAGTGTAGACATTTTTGATGCTCCAGTACATGATGTTGCAATGGATCAGTAACCAACACGTACAGAGGCTCCAGGGACTTCTCTTAAAAAATATGTTAGAGAGAGGAGACCTTCATCACGTTATTCTCCCAGTGAGTATGTACCTATCTCTGAAGGGGGAGAGCCAAACAATTTGGAGGAAGCCATGGATAGTGAGCAGAAGGAGAAGTGGTTTGAAGAAATGGAAGATGAGATGAAATCACTTTATGACAATCTCACATTTGATTAGGTTAAATTATCTAAGAACTGACAAACTTTGAAGAACCGATGGGTTTTCATATTGAAATATGAAGATGGTGCTTTAGTTCCATGGTACAAAGCTAGATTGGTTGTCAAGGGCTTTTATCAAAAGAAAGGAGTTTATTTTGAAGAAATCTTTTCTCCAGTAGTGAAGATGTCATCCATTCGAGTTATGTTGGGTTTGGCAGCACACCTTGATCTGGAGATTGATAAGATGGATGTTAAGACTGCTTTTCTTCATGGTGATTTGGATGAAGAGATATATATATAGAGCAGCCAGAAGGTTTTAGAGTCAAAGGGAAAGAGGATTATGTTTATAGATTAAGGAAGAGCTTGTATGGTTTGAAATAAGCTCCAAGGCAATGGTATAGGAAGTTTGATTCAGTTATAAAACAGCAAGGCTTCAAGAAGACTTCCTCTGATCATTGTGTTTATATGCATAAATTCTCTGATGATGACTTTATCATTTTGTTGCTATATGTTGATGATATTCTTATTATTGATCATAATACTTGCAAGATTACTAAGTTGAAGCAGGATCTGAGTAGGTTTTTTGCTATAAAAGACTTAGGACCCGCAAGGCAGATTTTTGGTATGAAGATCATTGGTGGCAGAAAGAAGTACATTGAAAACGTACTTCAAAGATTCAACATGGACAAGGCTAAAGCTGTAAGTACACCTCTTGGAATGTACTTTAAGTTGAGTAGAAAGTAGTGTCCTTCAAATGAGAAGAAAAAGGAAAAATATGTAAAGAGTTCCTTGTGCTTCAGTTGTGGGTAGTTTAATGTATACTATGGTTTGCACTAGGCTAGATATTGCTCATGCTATTGGTACAGTGAGTATGTTTCTTTCTAATATGGGAATAGACCGTTGGTATGTTGTGAAATGGATTATGTTTCTTTCTAATATGGGAATAGACCATTGGTATGTTGTGAAATGGATTATAAGATATCTCTGTGGGACATCTACTGTGAGTCTTTGTTTTGGAATAGGGAAGCCTATCCTTTCTGGTTACATTGATTCTAATCTGGCAGGAGATGTTGATACAAAAAGTTTACCTTCGGCTATTTGATTACCTTTGCAAGGAGAGCAGTAAGTTGGCAATCTAGATTGAAAAAATGTGTTACTTTATCTACCACAAAAGCAAAACTTATTGCTGTTGTTGAAGTATGCAAAGAATTGTTATGGATGAAGAGATTTGCGAGGGAACTTGGATTTATTTAAGAGAGATATGTGATAGACTGTGACGGTTAAAGTGCAATGCAATTAGCTAAGAATTCCACATTCTGTGGTAGATCAAAAACATATTGATGTTAGATATCACTGGGTTAGAGATGTTTTAGATTCTAAATTGATTGAGCTCCGAAAGGTTTATATAGATGATAATTGTTCTAATATGATGACCAAGTCTTTGTTAAGAGGAAATTTTCAAACATGTTGTTTGATCGTAGGGATGGCAAGCACCTCCACATAGTCGGGATGGGGAGATTTGTTAGGTTGTGGGTCCCTTTCTATGCAAAAACATTTTGCCCCATCCTTTGTTGGCTTATAATAGCCAACTTCTTTTTCAGCACTGGGCGTCAACACAAAGTAAAAACAAAAGGAAGAGAGAGCAGAGAAACAGCTGTGACATTTTTAGACGACCAAATTCACTTCTCTCCTCGATCCACACTCATCTACCATTAGATCAAGCTAAAAATTTATGAGTGTGTTCTTGAGACAATCCTCTACATTATGAACAGTCAGTTTTTTGTTTGGAGTTCTGGATGTTGAGATCGGAGCTTCGGAACAATCACACGTTTTTTGGTGTTTTCTCTCCCTTTATGTTCCTAACAATGTTATCTTGTGTAGTTGCTTATTTCTCTTATTGATGCTGAGTTTTTATCTTTGAGAAGAGGATATTTGTACATATTTTAATTTAGTGGAGCTATTTTTCGGACTGGAGGTCCCATGATTTTTTACCATTGATTTGAAGGGGTTTTTCACGTTAAAATTTTTGGTGTCGTTACTTGTGATTGATTTACTGTTATTGTTGACGAATTGTTGCTAGTATTTATTTATTCCTATTATTCAAATAGATTTGGGAAGTTTTGGTATTGTGTTTACACTTTTGCATAATTTAGCACTACCGAGTCTTTCCCAACACCATGATCATTGCTGATTCTTAATCATCTTCTTCTCGATCTACGTAAAGTCAAAAACCCTTTTGCTCTTTTGACAAGAACAACAAAACTCACAAAGAAAGTTTCAAACTTTTGCCTCGAAGAACCTCCAATAATATTCTCCAATGATTTTATAAGTAAACAAAACACCTCTTTTCATCGCCCTTCCCCATTGAAAGTTCTGAAAGCATAACCCATTGAAAGTGATATTCTTATTAGCAAAGAGAAAAGTGGGAAGATTGAATCTTGTGATCGCACACACCTTAAAGAGGTGAGACTTAAAAGAGATGGTGTTGCATCCAACCTAGCATCGATTGTCCGTGAGACAGGAATCGTCACTAACCCTCACTGCTTCAAGCGACATCCTATACCCAAATATGTTTCACTGTTTCGTCAATTATTGTGTTCCTTTGATGCAAGTATATATGTACTCTGATTTGTTTGAAGATCTTAGTTATAAGGAGTTCATGGTCTCCAGATTTCTCTATGAGTGAGAGAGGAGATAAGGGCTAGGCTGGGTAAGAGAAGAGAGAGTAAAATGGGAGAGAAAGATAGAAGACGTCGGCGGTGGGGGGTGGGTTGTGGTTGTTTAATTTTTTTTACAAACAGGTCCTTGTATTTTTTAAAGTTTATGGTACTGGTTAGTATTTTAAATACTGGCTGGTACTGATTAATACCAGGAAAAATCTTTAGTATTGATGGATGATACCAAACTTATGAGTTTCGTACAGTTTTTTTTCCAATACGGTACTTTTTGGCACGAATTGCAGAACATTAGGCTTAAATACAAGACCTCCTGTAGTTTGAAAGCCTTATAAAGACTCCACAAACCAATCTGATCATCCCTAATAAAACTTCTTTATATCTATAATTTATTTTCTCAAAAATACCAATCATGTTCTTTTTTTTGGAAATGAATAAAATGTATTAACATTAGTAAAAGCTAGTTCAACATTATAATGAGTACATGAAACTGACTATCTGTCAGTTTAAAACATGATTACGAAATTTGACTTAAGATAAAAACATACCAGCTCAGTTATAAGATCAGTACAACATATTAGTTATAACTTCTATCTACTTTTTATGTTCAATAAGAGAGAATTTTTTGCATTTTTTTTGCAATAATTGCAGCTCTAATCCAATTAAGAATCTTAAAGGCTAGCTGGTATTTGTCTTCTGCCCTCTTCTTGAATAATTTGTTGTTTCTTTCTTTCTAAAGAGTGTAAATGGTGGTGGTGAATACTGCTTTAAGCAATATGACATTTTGCTTTCCATGCTTTGTGTTGTTGATAAAACGGTTCAATTGTCCACTGCTAATATATGTTAAATTCTACTCTAAACTGCCTTCGAATATCAGCATAGAAAGAATAGGTGATTTCTATCTTTAACAACTTCTTTTCATAATTCACAAGTTGTTTCATTGGTGCCAAACCATTTATTCTTGGTCCTAAGCCTGCTTTTGATCACTAGCCAAGTGATAATTGGAGCTTTAGGATTTAGAGTTTGTTTCCATCAGAGGTTACATCATGGAACATCTATTGAACTATTTGTGATCATTCTATGACTTAATTCATTTGTGAATCTTCCACTTGAATTGAGGGTCTAAATGATGAGGTTTTCTTCATTCCTTTCTGACAATTGTGGTTAGTGTTCAACAAATGAGTGAAAACTTCTAAAACTCCCATACCAATCACCATTCAATATTAGAGACGATACTTTAAGGTTCCAAGGAATTTTGTTCCTCAAAAGACCGAGACCATTTCTTTATATAAAAGGCTTGCATCTAATCAACTATTGAACTAA
>JAOTAY010000191.1:36493198-36513544 GCA_025629805.1 Erythroxylum baracoense
ATAGACTGTCCGCCCTGGTCGCTCCCTGCACCGCGGCACTGTACGACAGGGTTGGTGGTGGCGGGGGATCCTCCTCCAGCAGCCGGCTACGTTTGGCTTGTTGGCCCTCGTGGCCAATAGTCTCCATATCGCTGACTCAAAACGCTCCCGGAGAAGAAGCTGAATCAGATATCGAGCTTGAATCAGTAGAATCGGCCGTTACGTTAACGTACTCGTCAACTTTTAAAGATTGATTAACGCTATTGCTGCGTAAGGCACTCTTCTTGATGTTCAACTTCCGTACAAACTCTAACTTGTTTTTTTCTTTTAAAATGATCTTGTTGTCGTTGATATTATATTTCTTATACTACTACCTTAAACGGGTTATCTTTTGAGCCTTTTCATTTAATTGGTTGTTAAATTTTATTATCATTTGCGAACGTTCTGTTGCAGGCATGAATACCAGATGATCATACTTTGGAAATGCTTTAATGAAACTGCCAAAAACTGGCATCGCGTCTACAAGGTTTAATTATCATAGACGTTATTTTCTCAAGGATACAACTGATGCAGTTGATTCATTATTTGCATATAGATGCCTTGTTATTCTACGCATTCACTTTTGAATTTTATGATGGTCATTTTACATTACTTCATTAGATGCATTTTCGATCATTGGAATGCGCCACTTTCCCAACAATGCATTCTAAAAGATCATGAACGTTATACCTATAACACATTTATTCAGTCCAAATCTGTTGAATAACAGGCAGTTTTTTTTGTAGGGACATAATGTTCTACAATATTGTTTCCTATAAATTTGGGAACAAAATCATTTGGAACCTCACCTTTAGAATATATTTCCCAGCTTCAAAGAAAAAGAAACATCTAATCTCTTTGTACTCCCATGTTTCCCATTGAAAAAGTCTAATCCATTTATCAAGATTATGAAGAATTTCGTTTGACTGCAGGTGCAGTAAAGGAAGCTATTGATAGTTTAATGATTCATCGTGTCGACGCCTATGTGTTAAATCTTCGAGATAACAGGTGATAAGCTTCTAACATAGTACAATTTAAACTGGGGCTTTTGGCAGATTATATGACGAGAATCAATTTGCCGCAGTGGTAAGTTGTTTCCTAAAGGAGTTGAGATTGCCAAGCTTTGGGAAGTAATTTCAGATATTTGTTGGTGAACAACTTTCCCAGAAAGTTCTTAGGTAAACATTTACTATACATAACTGTTTTGGAGCTAGAGCAATACCAAAGTAGTAAACTCTTTGGGGTTTAACCTTGCTATTTTTATATCCACAATCATCTTTACATGTCATTCAGTTCAGTTCTTTATACAAGTTGGAAATAATTTTTAGTTGAGTTCGTTGAAACTATATTATAATGTTTGATAATTTGGTCTAGTACTTGTAAAGAAATTCTGGTGCGTCTTCGCTTACAATTTTCGAGGCATTTGGTTGATGAGGGACCTAAATCTTTTTCTTTATCTGGATTTCTGCCACAAGTTCATTGAAGACGATCTTTTTTTAATTAGATATTAACGTTTTAGGTTAGATAAAGGTGTGATCATTTATATTTGCGAAAGCCATGGTGGAAGAGATATATATGATGAGGATGGCAATGGTGCCATAGCTGTTCTGGTATGTTTCGTGACAACTAGTAAGGAATGTTCGCAAATGAAAAGGAGGCCACGGTGATCAGCGCTGATGGAACCTAGTTTGGCGAGCGGAGCGCTTGAGACAGAAACAAGTTGAGGTATGGTGATCGTCACTCTTCTGTTAATTTACTCGTAATTAATCATGCTTTTAAGAAGTGTTTTAGTTAGAATAAAACTTCCAATTGGTTATAGAAAACTCTTTAAAAAATGTGAATTGAAAAAGAATTGTTTGAGAATTGAAAATATTGTACTTCAAATTTTTGAGTTGATTTACAAAAAATACAACTCTATGTGTAAAGAATTGAATGTGTGTGTGTGTTGATTCAAATCTAAAGTGATGTCTCTTTATTTGGAATATATTCAGTTGCACGCTAAGAGTTAGAAATTTTTGTTATTAAACCCAGATGGATGTCGTTGATGAGGATGAATGGTGGAATAAGATGGAGGGAATGAAAAATAGAGGGGAGCAGGAGCTGATAGTAAAGTGTAATTACAGTCTCTCTAATATGGCTTATCAATTGGGTCTCTACTTGTTAGCAGCAATTGCAATTACTCAATTTGTCATTCTTCCTTGTGTATGTTTTTAGTTTCTCAGACTGGACTAATCATCTTTTTCCCTGACGTGGAAAGGTAGCCATGCATATAATAAAGGCAAGACTCTTGTGGTCAGCAAAGTTCCGCTGCCTAATTATAAGGCAGATCTTGATGAGCGCCATGGTTCATCACAGAAAGAGGTAAAACAAGTGGTTAATAATTATATTATTTTTGTAGCACTTTCTCATTCAGACCTCTGTGCAGATCCGAATGTCTACGGAAATTGAAAGAAGAGTTGGAAATCTTCTGGATAGCTCCCAGCGAGTAAGAATCCTCAAATGATCCTGGGGGGAGCTCCTGGGCAAGGACCTAAACAACCATCACTGAGCTTACAAGTAAAACAACCTGTCCCACCCTGGGAAAAGATTATAACAATGAGAAATTCGGTGTTGAACTGAAACAGAGACAAGACAAACTTAAAGTTAAAATTCTAATCCTCGCCTGTTATACTATTGGCGTCTCCTTACAGTGATAAATGGAGAAGTAAAATGTCACATTGGTGTTATATGTACCTTCTTTTATGTGTTTTTATTGTTTCTAGGCAAGTGATGACGTGAATGAAATGCTGAAATTCAGAGAGAAGCTTCCTGCATTCAAAATGAAAACCAAGTTTTTGAAAGCTGTTTCAGAAAATCAGGTTCCATCTCTTTGCTTACTTCAGCTTGTTCTTAGTTATTAACACTAAGAAACGAGTTAGCTGCCGTAATAAAACAAATTGTTGGTTTTACATACTCCTCAAACCAAATCACTACTTTGATAGAATGTTGTGAAAATTTAGGAGCAACTGCTTTGAAATAAGCAGTCTACAAAATTGAATTGCTGAATGGTTTCATAAGTTTTTGGTTACCTTGAAGAATTTATAAAATCTGCTTAATTATCTCGTCTACTATTAATTTAATTATTCTTAGTCATTGGAGCTCTTGTTCTCATAGATAAAGATGAGAGTGCAAGGATAAAATCCACAGGAGCCCTTGCTTAGCTAATTAGCGGAGGTCGTGCATCAAATGCCGCTATGCAAATATTTGGTGTCCCCCACAGGGTAATTTCAAAATCAGCAAGCACACAAATTTGTCCATCATTCTTCTAATTTCCATAGTTTATCTTGCAAGGGTTATAATTTGCATAATCGATCCATGTATTGGATGTGGTTTTTCTTTTTGTAATAATCTTGAATTTTTTATCTGTATTAGTTTTTGGGCCAAAACCATTCTATTGAGCAAGTTTCATAATTGTTGTCAAGTGTGTACACACAAAAAAATTCTCAACTTTTTTTTATGTAACTTTGTGAGCAATTTCAAATAACTTTTAAGAAATGTCTTAGCTAACATAAACATGCATGTTGGTGGATTCAATTCTTGGTAACTTGCTCTAGAAAACCAACAAGAATTTAGTGGATATTTTTTTAACTCTCTTAACTATGCTATTTGAAATAGACAACGATTTGATTTCTATTATGAAATTTTCTGCGACTTATTATGAACATATTATTTGCTGTGATTTTGTCTATAAATTTTACCATTTTTAAGACAATCTTAACATATAACTTTTGTTAACGATTACTTAATACTGCTATCTCATAACGTTAACTTTGCTTTTTTTCTCCTGCTCTTTTTACTATTTATCTGACCTCTTTACTTAAATATACTTCCCCATTTATTCGATAAACCACAAATATATAACAAACAACTTATAGATATTATCCAAGTAAATTCTATTTTGCACAGTTTAGTTCAACGGGGCATTATCGTTTTGAATGCTAATATTCTAAAAGTCACCACTAGACTCCTTATATTGGAGTTAAAGACAAAAGATTTATATTGTCTAGCCAATATAAGACAAGGACCATATATATAAGAAACCAAAGACTTGTGGCTTATTTTCACAAATAATACAAAATTAAGACAGACATAACATAATATTATGGTAAAAATGTAACATCTCTTTACCCATGTTAAGGCTAAAATTGTGATTTATAAGAAAGTACTGAGAAATTAGGAAATGCACATCATGCTTTAGTTAAATATGACATGCACATTTTTGCACATGAATATGATTGTACATGCATTCATTGACATTTTTCAAGTATAATTGATTTATAAATATTATTAAAATGTGAATTGTGAGTTATTTGCGTTAAAAATTTATTTGGAGACCATTAGCATTATTTCAGAATTTTTAGTGAATTTGAGGTACATTTGGACTAGGACAAATGCCAAGTAGTAGGATAAATTGATACATAAAAAATTTGGATGATTAAGCCTAAAATTGAGTGACATTTGGCATAGTTAATTGGTGCAAATGGACTAGTAATTAAGTGACAAATTGATCAATTATTGTGTGACAAGTGGATTAATAATTAGGAGACATATGAACTGATTAATTGGTGATAGATGGCAGCATCTAGAGTGGGGTGTTACACTAATGTTCTACATTACATTATTGTTTGAACAATATAAGGAACTATACTAGGTTCATTAAAGAACTTCTAATCCAAATATTCATTTCCACTAAATGAAAATTTATTTTTTCGTAATTAATGCTACATTGAAACCTTTTCAATATCAAAATAATATTGTTCCAAGTAAAATATACATTAACTAGGATTTACTTGTAAAGTAAATATCCTTATAACCTTGAATTCATTATCAACTCAAACATAGAATAATTAATATCTTTAATACTTTACAAGTATTAGATATCTCAAATACTAAAATCTGTCACACATTATCTATGTACTTGGATTAAATTTTTTTAAAAGTTCAAACTGTTTAAATCTAAGTAGAAATTAAGCATTGAGAATTCCGAAACACTTTGATAAGATCGATGTAATGAGTTTTAAAATTTTTAGTTATTTATAAAGAATAAGATTCTCTAGTGAACACCTTTATAACTAAACTCTATAAGAGTATGGATTTGTGAAAAGAGGAATATACAATCAGATATTGTATGATGCAATATTATTTCTTTTATAGTTATGTTAAGTATAATAACATACCTTCAGTCATTCCAATTAAATCAATTAATAATCTTTCATATTAAATATGCAATGATAAGACTTGGAAAGATCCAAAGTTAATGATTTGGGATGTAATGCTTAGTTAAAGCATGTATTTTTAACAGATATCCAAAGAGTTGGATATAATCTTACAGACTAATTAAACAAATTGTTTGTTTCAATGTATACTTATAAGAGAATGGTTCTTAATATAAGTAGTAGGAGTAAGATGAAATTTGAAAAGTTCAAATCTCATAACAATGCATCCAATTAGAATTGATACCTTTATTGATACATTTGATTTATAGTTAAAAGGCTAGGATTTTATGATGAATTCAAAGAGTTTGTTTTAAGATATTATTGTAAATTTATCATGTCTACAAGAAGGTTAGTCGAAATGTAATTGTCCAGTTTGGTAGGAGTATATAAAGGCATGTTGCTCGTAAAGAGAATAATAATTTATATTTTCAATTGTTAAAAATATAGCTCTCTAAGAACAATTCATATTAGATATGAAAAGGTAGCATCTTAATTGTGGAAATTAGATCAATATAGATAAATAGGAAGTTGTTTACATATATGTCATATAAAGTTATTAGTAATCTAATGAAATCTAAGAATAATCCTTTTTATGACTTATTATTACATCTAACACATCACATGTATAAAATTTACCATCATCATCCTTTCATGAAAGATTGATTTAGTTATTCTTCAACTTAACAAGTTTCATAAGATTCACACACACACACATACACACACACACACACACATTCTTGTATGTAACTTTACGATTCTTATATGTTGATATAACCAATATGGCATAAAATGATAGTATCGATTATGCAACTTTGTATTCTTTTCATTTACATTAAGCATAAATCTACCTTGGTCTAATACATACCAACTATTTGTATAAATCTAGATCAACTACTTCTGATCAACATTATATTTCTTGTTATGCCTTAAACATTATAATAATATTGAATCTAAATTCAGTATCAATTACTTATAAGCATGAACTAGAATGTATCTGAACTCTATCATATTTTGTATAGGTAAGAAAAGACATGCAATCATTTCTTCTAACAATAACTATTATCATTCTATAACAAATGCCTTTAATTGTAGTTCACATTTATACTTTTAGTAGGCTAAAATGAATAGAACAATTCTATTAAGGTACCTTTCAGTTTTACATCATGCAACCTTTTGTATTGTGTCATTATGGTGTTGACATAAATCTTAAATGTTGTTATCAAAGTTTACGAGACTTTAGTTTACTCAAAATGTCCATACATTTATCTCTAAAACTTTGTCACCAATACTCGACATGGATTATAGAAAAATTGTATGATGGACATACTTTTCCAACAAAATTTGAGAACTCTTTTCAAATTGAACCTATGTCTAAGAAATTTAGTTCATTAATTTAGTATCAACTGTAATAAACCAAGTAAATTTTATTCAGAATAAAGTATAAATGTAAGAAAAATAAGTATTGGTCATATGTCATGACTACCATATAAGATTAGGACTTTAATCATTTATTTAGTAACTCCCACTATTTTATTCAAAATAATAGCCCTCACTACCGTTATGAAAAATTACTCTAATCTCTCTAGTGGACTAAGATCCCATTTAAATTTAGTTGATCTTGAGTCACTCAACAAACCAACTAATCTTAAGTATATAACATCCTTATCAATCTCATCTTATATGACTCTCAGATCTATTAGATAACAATTCTTACTAAAACATATCTTATATGTTATTTCTAACCTTGTGTCTAAATTCATATGTATCATGAGTCACGCATCCAAATCATACAAACTTAGTTAAGTAGGACCTATCAATTTAGATAAAACATACTTGAGTCAAAAGGGCTTAGAGTCACTTGACAAACCTTACAATAAATATAACTCTAGTTATATACTTAACTAATGGAAGACAATAAGTACATTCTCATTGCGTACTTAATATTTAGGATAACATATTATAAAGTATCCAACCTTTTAAGATTTTTTTAATTTAGTGTTTAAACTTTAAAAAATTTTAATTTAGTGACTAACTTTTTAAAACTTTAATAATTCAGTTCAAGAGGTTGTTTTTGATGATGTGGCATGTCTACTAAATGCCACATGGATGTCCATCTATTAGTCACATTAATAAAAACAAATGTTTTGAACTAAATTATTAAGGTTTTAAAAGATTTTTCACTAAATTGAAAATTTTAAAAGCTTGGATACTGAATTGAAAAAATCTCAAAAGATTATGTACTTTAGAGTTGGTTATCCTTAATATTTTAGTGAAGAATTTAAATCATACATATAAAACATATAATTCAAGATGCGTCCAATATATATCAAACATGTAAATAAATGGTGCAAGTTCTCATGTCAATAAAATCAAATTATATGTATAAAATACCAAATTTTGTTTGGTTCTAGTTATTGATCTTCATAATCTAAAATAATATTTCGGACTCTTTGGATAATTAAATTCTATTAGGCCCATTGGTTTCTAAATAAATTAAATTCTTATTCCAACTAAAAAATTGATTTAATATGAAAACAATTTCTAAATTCAATTAGAAATTATTTTCAATTATCTTCACTCCTTTAAAAAAATTTAATTGAAAATATTTTTCAATAAATTATGCTTCTAACTTATTATAATTTAGAAACCCCCCGTTTTTTTATAAATTCAACAAGTAAGAAATTTTGATCCAATTAAAAAACTATTTCCAATCTAATTACAAATTCCCTTTCCTTAATTAGAAAACTATTTTCTATTATTAAAAAAGAAAAATAATTTCAAAATTAAATAAAACATTTTTAATTCAATTAAGAAATTCCTTTAAATTATTTATTTGGAGATTGATTTCTTAATTAATTAACATTTTTAATAATTCGAAAACTAATTTGAAAAATTAAAGAATGCTCAATTTTCTCAATTAATAAATAAAAACACTTTCAAAATTTAATTGAGAAAATATACAATAAATAAAGAAATTCATTATTATTTATAAATAAAATTTTAAATAAATAAAATAATGATTCTTTAAAAAAAGTCATAAATTTGATTTATCTCAATCAAATTGAAATAAATAAACTTTAATTAAGAAACACTTTTCTTAATTTAAAGAGTCAAATTAGTTAATTTCAATTTAATTGAAATATAATCAATTTAATTTTTTTTAAAAATGTATAAAATTTGAATAGGAATTAATTTAATTATTAATATTAATCATATTAAGAAAAATATTTACTTTAATTTTGAATTAAGATCTCATCTTAATTAATATAATCTCATTATATTAATTTATCTAACACAATCTATTATAAAAGATAATCTTTTAAACTTTTGTTTGATTCTAATTATTGATTTGATAACTAATTTAATTTAGTAATTCACCTCTTTGAAAAATTGAACCAAATTCCAAAACATTCCTAATAAAATTAACCCTTTGAAAATAATATTCAAACAATAAGAAAACACTTTTCTAAAATTATTAGGAATTTAAATAATTTAATCCAAATTAAATTAATTTGATTTAAAATTAAGGCTTAACATACAAAAATTAAAATTAAAACGAACGGAGATTGTCTGATACATGTAATACAGGTAAGTATTATATAATTTCAGAGGGGCAACATTAATATTTTTCCTTAAACATAGTAAATCAATTTTAGAAGCTAAGAACACGTATAGGAGGTTGCAAGTTTAATTTTCAGAAAACCTCAAATCAAACGGTGATCAATTTTATTTTTCATAAACTTAATACAAACTTTACAATGACAATAACAACAACAATTTAGTAAAAATTTCACTAATATGTGAGGTCTAGAGAGATCCAGTAATACGTAGCCTTATTCCTAATTAGTAGAGAAACTATTTTCGAAAATATGAAAATAATTAAGTCTTAATTTTTATTAAATCAATAATAATTAAGCAACTTTAATCAAGTTATGTAATTAAAATTTGCTGATACCACTATTGGAAATTGGGCAGGATACCACTGTTGGAAATTGGGCAGGATCTAATCCCGTGCACAATGTTATAAATACAAAATTTTTTCGTTTGATTTTTTAAAGCCAATATTACTTAAATTCTATAAAATTATCAATACATATATATTAACAAAACAGGAATTATAATCTATAACTTATTCAGAATTTTGATTATTTTCTTATCGTTTTTCTTAAATCATTTATAAAATTGACTCATCTCAACCACTATAGCCATAAAAGTGTCCAATCTCTCACAGTATTCATAGAATATATTGAGAGAACACTAACACTATTGTAAAGAGCGTTAGGTAGGAGTTCTAGCTCTTTTAAAGGAAAGTCTATTTATAATATGTTTTAGATATTTCAGTAATTTAATTAAAATTTAATTATATTTCTAACTAATTCTAATTAAATACAATTATGTCTAATTAAGATATAATATTTCATATTGATCATTACCTATTAAATATCACATATTTAATTATAAATTTTTTCAAAATTTACAGTCAAATCCAATTTGATTAAAATATATTTTTTCTCTTTAACCCATTTTGTGTGTGTGACCCATTATGTTCTCAAATATATTAGCAATTGATATAATTTATAATCATAAATCCTATTTATAATTAGATAAATTAAATTAATCTAATTTATCTTTAATTCTTTAATTAAATAATTAATATCCATATATTAAAATTGACATCTAGCTAGCAATGCATTATGATCACCTAAATATTTATAGATGTCAAAGTAGTTTTCTATGCATGATTTCTTGGTATAAGTCAATCCCTTCATTATACAATATTCCGATTAGACATAAAATATGAAATTAATCTCTACTCTATTGGAGTCCAATCATGTTAGTCCTCTACCATTAATAATTGATTCTATTAATGACATTATAAACTATTAACAAAGTGTAATTCTACCTTGGCCAAGAATTTCTCGAATCAATATTATCCAAGAATAACGAAACATTATCTCTAATTACTTTAGGATAACGAATTCTTTATTGATCACTCAACTACTTTTATACAGCTCATTCTATATCTATAATGACTACCGATTGAGTTACCCTTAACTATAATAGTTTATAAGTAGTGTCAAAACATAATAACCCCTATATGAGATAACTTTAGAGATCTTAAGTCAAATGATCACTTATACACTCATCATAATGAGAATTTTCATAGATAACAAGTAATGCTTCAAATGGAATTCTCATATGAGGTTAGTTCAGTGAACTTGTTATCTAACAAGCACCCACACGTTTGTTTAAATATTTCTATACTTAGTTTATGAAATCAACTACTTCCTTCATAAGGAAGAAATATAACGTGTGTTAGTTTTTTTTACATTCTATTAATGTCTACTCTCAATAGAACAATGACTAAGTTAAAGATAATACATAAATACAATATAAATATCATAATTATGAATTCATCATAATTTCATTTGCATTATATATTTACCCATGGATTTTATCATACACATCTAAATATGTATAAGATAAATAATGTCTTTAAATAATTATGTCGGTAACCTACAACCAATGACTGTAAGAAATAAACTAACACTTTTCTTATTTAAACTCTCAACTTTTTAAAGGAATAACTAATTCTAAAGTGTCAAATCTTTTGAAAATTTTTAAATCCATTGCTCATATTATTAAGCGGAGAGATTTTTTTTAAGTGGACACCTATATATCATAAAAAATAAAGCTTCTATTAGCCAAATCAATAAATTAAGAAAATAATGTTTTGAGCTAAACTGTTAAGGTTTTAAAAAGTTAGTCACTCAACTAAAAATTTTAAAAACTTGGGCACTAAATTGAAAAGTCTTGGACACTTTCGCATTTGTTATCCCTTTTTTAAATTATCACATCTTCCTTTTTCTTTGTTAGTTAGTTTGTTTTTAACTCCAAAGTGACATAGTACATGAATGGAAGTTACATGATAGTTAAACAATATTACATAAGAATAAACTGTAACTTTCAAAGCATAAAATTAACTTAATTAAATATCAAATCTTTAAAGATAAAAATGAAAGTTTTGTTTATATTATCTTTTATAACCTAAAGATAATTGGGACTAAACATTTATTGTGGACGAGTAGAATTTTTCTTTCAATAATCCAACAAGCAATTTCTATACAAAATCTAATTATGTAATTAACAATATGAAAATTAGACAGAAGAACAACACCAACCTTGAAATCAAAGATGTAGCTATATTCTGCTTAAATGTTTTGCACCAACTTGCTTTCCTAGTTGTTTCAATTAGACGTAAGATAGGGGATGTAAGGTAGTACGATTGTACGAAACGTTAAAACAGGAAGCAACATCGTTAAAACTTCAGCAGAAAAGCTGAAAATTAAACCAGTGAAAGAGCTGTCTAACAAATCCGAAAGCTAAGGTAGTTAATGGCTAGTAGTGGCATTTGCAGTTGATCAAGTTTTAGGCGATGCAGTTGCAGAGACAATGGGACTTCTAACAATATGTGTTCCGTTAACCTCGTACCAGCTCAGGAATCCATAGTTCCCAATTGAGTCACTCTGAGGAGTAACACTATCAATTTCCATCAAATCTACCTCCACGGTGAGTTCAAACTCGGCTGTGCTGAACAATCCAGTAAAATGGAGTATTGGTGGCTGCAGAGAAGCTTTCATACCCATCGGAACTTCTGTAACGGCCTGGTAACTGGAATTGACGGTATCTGCTACATTGGTCAACAACCTTTTGAATGAAGTGGTGGTAGTGTTGGTCTTGTTCAAGATGACAATGAAAGAAGGATAATTAAGGTCCAAACTAGCAAATTGACAAGTGTAATTTGTCGTTCCTACGATGGTCCGAATCTGTTCCCCTGTGTAGTTCATTGCACACAAGTAGTTGATGTAGTCCTCAGGCACCATATCATATACCAGCCCAGGGTCCATGGCTTTGTTGGGATCTATGTGGCCTGCTCCAAAATCAAGAGGAGTCCCGGCAACTCCTGTAGTCATGTCAGTGATCCTACCACGAGTATTGTCCACAACATAGGCCGTCGTCATCATTGCTGATCTGATGGCTGCTGGACTCCAATCAGCGTGGATGGCCTTTAGCAAGGCCGCGATTCCTGCTACATGCGGACATGACATAGATGTCCCAGAAACAAGAGCATAATCTGTCTGCAGATAATCATTGTCACCAATTGGTGCAAACCCTCTATTAGGCACCCATGCAGCTAAAATGTCACGTCCAGGAGCTAGTAAATCAGGTTTCAGAATCCACGGAGATCTAATATCTGGCCCTCGTGAGGAAAAATATGCCACCTTTGGAGCTGGTTTCATCCCTATTAAAGTTATACCAAACGTAACACTAACATTTAGGTTTCCACTGAAATTTAGGATAGAATTCTTCACCAAGTACCCATCTTTTGTGTTCAATATGACGAATGGCAAATTGAAATCATGAACCCGGAAAAACTCTCCGTCATTGGAACTAAAGATAGCCCCAACCACACCTTTAAAGTCCAGCACAGATGCTTGTGCAAACACATTTGATTCGATATCGTGGTCACAAAAGATGATCTTGCCTTTAACATCCTCGGGATTTATGGCGTTCACTTCACAGATCTCTTTGCTTCTATTTCCTTGTCCGAAGTACACAGGAATTTCTGACAGGAACAAATTCTCCGGGTAGACAGATTTTCCAATAACGGTCACAAGATCATCCCCGATGGTAACACGCGCTCCTAACAAGCGATCAACAGTTCCAGCACCAACTGTCGTGAGCCAAGGAGCTCCATTAAGCATGGTGTATCCATGAGGACCTCGGTTTCCAGCAGAACAAGCCACAAATATCCCTTTCTTGATGGCTGCAAATGCTCCTATGGCTATTGGGTTCTCGTAGAATGGCGTCTCTGTGAACCCCAAGGACAGTGACAAGACGTCGACACCATCTTCGATGGCCTGATCCATTCCAGCAAGCACATCGGTAGCTGCAGCATCATAAGATTTGACATCCGAACCAAAGAAAAGTACTTTGTACATGGCAATTCTCGCTAATGGTGCGATTCCGATGGCTGTCCCTTTTGCATAACCGAAATAATCAGCCTTTTGCACTGGACTTCCAGCTGCTGTTGACGATGTATGTGTTCCATGTCCCATAAAATCCCTCGAAGAATCATAGTCATCAGTGTTTGATATATTTAATCCTTGTTGCTTCATGCCTTCACTGAACTTGCGAGCTCCGATTAGTTTCTTGTTGCAATAGGAAGCATTGAAATCAGTTCCACTCTCGCATAGGCCACGCCACCTTGAAGGCACCGGAGGCATGTTTTTGTCATTGAAACTCTCACTTTCGGGCCAAATTCCAGTATCAAGAACACCAATGATTATGTCATTGCCAAACTTGCTGGTTGGCCACAACCCTACATGTTTGTTTAGGCCAAGAAATTTTGGAGTGCGAGTGGTGTGGAGATGACCTCTTGATTCTGGGAATGTGGCAACATGACTTGGCAAGCTTTCTAGTTCTTCGAGTTGTGCTTTTGTCAGCACTGCACCGAAGCCATTGAAAACATGTTTGTACGAGTAAAGATGGGTTGGTGACATGCCATCATCTGCTGAGCTAAGAGAGGACAGTGTTGATATGTACCAGTCATGGTGTGTGGAGAATGTAGATGGCATTGCTGATTTGTCCATGTGAATGATATAGGTTCTACGATCACTTGACAACGATTCTGACATAGCAGTAAATAACAGAATGCAAAGTAAGAGATACTTGTAAGGAGGAATATGATCCATTTTTGCAGTAGCTCTCAGTTGCAAGATGAATTGCATATCATGAGATTTGGGATTGTCATTGACATATTTATAAGGTAAACTGAGACTTTGTTAGTTGGTTATTGATCGATGAAATCAAGTACAAGGGAGATCGTCTTGTTTGCATGTCTAGTTTAGTTCACACTAACTGTCAGCTGGAGTTATTAAGTTTCGGTGACGCTTGCAAGGCTTGTAAAGAACAAAGGTTAATGCAAGAACTGGTCTTGATTTTTACCCTGCCGGCAACTTATTATGTTTGCTGAAGAGAATCCTGTTTTTCTAAATCGGAGACAACTGACTTAACCCCATGAAAGTTTTAGGCATAGATTTAATCGTCCAAGAATCTTTGAGAATGATATGAAAAACGTCGTTACATTGACTTAAATATTTTCAACGTTTGTTTTCATCTGTGGGTACAATTTTTTTTAATATTTCCAATGCTTCTTTTACCATCGTTCTGCAAGTTTGCAATTGTACATCTCATTATCATTATCAGAATATAATGCACCGACGGAAATAGACTGGAGGTAGCAATAGAATAGAATTGGATGAATTTTATTTAAAAAAAGCCTTGGTGATCAATAAATGGCAGTGCTGTTCCTATTGTTTTATAGGCATTAGGCGGAAAAAAAAAAGCCTCGACAATTGATAATATATAAACATGTAAACTTTAAAAGCAAATTTTTATTATTAAAATTTAATATCCATATATATAAGTGACTCAATTTATAAGTTTACATACTCAATAAAATATTAAATGATCATAACATCAGCTAATAATATCTTGCAAACGTTAGTAACGATAAAATCACTAAAAATAATAACATTAACAATAAAATAACAATAGCAACAATCAAACAACAATATTAAACTGCAAAACATTAATAGAATTGCATTAACAAATACACAAATGATCATGATATATGAAAAACAATTTCTCCGTGCATTTCTAGATGTAAAATCATTAATAATATTATCAAGATCAATATTGTCCAACATATCCTTCTCGATATATAACATAGCTAAACCATTCAATCTTTCTTGTGATATTGATGAACTCAAGTAGGTTTTTAATAATTTTAACTTAAAAAAATTTCTCTCAGCTGATACTACAATCACAGATATAGTTAATATAATTTGATAAGCAATTAAAATATTTGGATAACAATCTACAACTTTAATAATTTCTAAAATTTCAACTGATAATATTAATTCATTAGACAAAGTCATTTGCAACACTTTTAACTAAAAGAAAAAGATCATTTAAATCCACATCCGACACATTATCATAGAAAAAGTCGTTATAAAATTAGTGCAATATTCTCTTAATTCATTATTATCCAATGACCTCAATTTCTTTGAATCAAATAAGAATAAAAAATTATTATCAAATGTCATTAATTGTTCAAATTTATTCTTCAACGAAGCAATTGTCATATCCACAACTAGAAAGTAATTAACTTTGAAAGAATCCTCAGGTAATTGTGTTTCTCCATTGTGATCAATTTAATCAAATTGTGTTTTCCTAATAATACAAAGTCTAGTTGGAAATGTAGGCTTTACATTCATCTCATGTGTAAGACTTTTGGCAATATTCATATTAGAGCCAAATCTTTTATCTCTATCGTTCTCAAAAAATACCATCACATCTTCTAATTGCTTTATGGTAGCATCAATGCACATAGATTTAGATTGCAGCCTTTTACTCACCATGTTAATAGTGAATAAAATATCATATCAAATAACCATACCAAGTAAAAACTCAAAACTCTCAAGTACACTAACCAAACTTTCTGCTTCACTCTTTGACTTCGCATCATCACAAGATCTAGATAATTCCATCAAAACCAATCTTATTTGAGGAGCTTGAAATCTAATAGCTTTAACACTTTTTATTCGACTCTCTCAATGAGTGTTGGATAGTGATTTCTTGGTGAAGCTTAAAACATTATCAAGTAAAACATTCCACCTTTTAAGAGAACTTGAAAATAATGCATATATGTGTTGTACTGCTCCAAAAAATTAAACAACTTTAACACAAAAATGTGCTATATCAATAAGAGTAAGATTAAGATTATGACAAATACGTGGCATATATAATGTTCTCGGATTTATTTCAAGTAATTGTTTTTGAACCCCTTGGTGTTTTCCCACTATATTAAAACCATTGTCATAATCTTGACCCCTTACATTATAAACATTAAGATCCAGAGACTTAAATGCATTCAATAATTCATTGAAAAGTCCTAATCAAGATGTGTCATTTACCTTCAAGAACTCTAAAACGTACTCCTCTATTTTTATTTTCTATTTGATACATTCACACATCGTACTAATAAACTCATTTATTCTTGATGGCTCAAATCTGGGATACAATCAATAATAATAGAAAAGTATTTTGCTTCTTTAATGATCCCCATGATAGAACTTATAACACTATGAGCTAACAAAGAAATCAACTCATTTTGAATTTTGTGACTAAGATAATGATGATGAATTTCATGATTTTGAATATCAAATTCAACAATCATCTCAATCAATCCTAAAAAATTACCATTACTATCTTGATAAAGTTTCTCTTTAGATCCTTGAAAAGCCAAATTATATTTAGCATGATATTTCACAACAAAAATTATTCTTACCAAAACTTGTCTCCAACGTTCTTTCTTCTTAACAATATCTTCTTTATCAATTGTTTGATTTTTGCTCAATCTTACTCTTAATTCATTTCAAGTTCTCATATTAGTCATATGCTCAATGCAATTCTCATGTTCTTTGAGTCTCTCACTAAAATGCTTCCAATCTCTAAATCCATCATTTGTTAATGCATTTGTTTGCTATTAGATTTGAACAACTTACAACAAAAACAATATACTTGATCTATATATGTTTAGAGTAGACCAACTATTTTCTATCGTTAATCTCTCAACTATTCAAATATCTATAATAATAAGAATATGAAAAATGACGAGAGGTATTGTCTAAAGGAAACACAAGATTCAATTCTCTTACAGGCCCTTTTTCAACTAAAATGTCCCTTACTTTATTATCAAGATTATCCTAATTTCTAGGATCATAAATATCCAATATAAGGATTAGTTGTTCATCTGCCCTTGAATTTTCCAAAGTGGATGCATTTGATACATGATCATGCTCACTCAAATTTCTAATATCCTTATGAATATGAATCTCATCACTTAAGTATTCTTTATGTTGTTCAAAACTACCTTCACCTAATTTCTCGGGATTCTCACTAGAGGAGCCTATTCTTTTAACAAATTTATTAATTGCTCCTTTTTGGGATTCTATCAACTGTTCTATTTGTTTTCTTTTTTTATTTTTTCACTTCCAGATAAATATTTTTTAGGCAACATAATATAAATCAATTATAACACAACTGAACTAGAAAAAGAACAAAAGCACCTGTATAGAACTGGAAGAAGTATACAAGCACAACAGAACACCAATAGCTTGACAATATATCATAAAGATATATCAATGGTATTATATCTATGGTAGAGGAAAAAATAAATAACAAAATTCAATATCCAATATTAAAAAAGAAAAAAACAAAGAGCAAATTTTAATGATAGAGAAGCACTAATTTCTAAAAATATAAGAAATTAACATATTTAGGAGAAAATATATTAAATTATATTATAAATTATTAAATATTCTAAGTTTATCAAGTAAAATATTATCCTATTCTGTAAGTTGTGGAAATAATTGAATATTATTTTTATTATTATTTAATTATCACGACATGTTTAATATAATCATATGAATTTTATAATAAAGGAAATCATTTATGTAGTCTTTGAATTAAGTAACTTAAATTATTTGATTTAGTCATATTATCACCAAACTTATGTGAAACTCTACAAGAGCACAAATCCAACAATTATTACATTACTTATGGCAAAGTATAATGAAAATTACAATTACAAAATTATTTATTAATGTTTAATTATATTTTTTATAAATAATAAGTAATCTAAAAATAAAAAAGGAGAAAAACAAATAAATACAATATCATTTAATATTAATGTTCTAATTTAAAATGCTAATATAATGTCCACGTTAATGACAAATTACAAATTAATTATAATATATTCACATATTTAATAAGCTAAAAATACATTCAAAATGAAAAACTTTATCTTTAAATTATCACTCAGAATTTAGAAAACAGAATCGTGAAATTTTTTTCCTCCAATTTTTGAGTTTAAGTATCTTAGATTTGTATGTTAATGAAAAGAAAAAAAATTAGAGTATAAAAAATATACTCAAATGCTTCAAAGCTATTTATAAATATATCAAGTTAACGTTACATAGCTAATAAAGGAAGCTATTTAGCTTCCAAGATTAAAAGTTAACGCTAACTTTGTCAGTAATGTAGCTAATAAAGGAAACTATTTTATTAGTTAATGTTAACTTTCTCTTATACTCTGACTGACAACTAAGGATTTACTACCTTTTAAATGAAAAAAATGCTACTGAAGTGTATTGAAGGTGTGCCCTGGGCAGGTGCCCTGCCTTCCCCTACCCAGGTCGACGCTGTAGGTAATGTATAGGAGGCTTTTAGTGGACTGACTAAAGAAGAGTAAACGAAAGCAATGAAAGAAAAAATAACTTCTTTATGCTCAAACTAGTATTAGATTTGGTTGATCTCCCTGATGGGCACAAAGCAACTGGGAACTAATGGATTCTCAAAATAAAAAGAAAATTTGACAGCAAGATTAAAAAGTATAAGGTGTGCCTCGTGGCTAAAGGATAGACATGATAAAAGGGAATTGATTATGATTAGATATTTTTTCATGTTATAAGGTTTGCTACAATTTGTCTAATCTTACCTATAGTAGATATTTTGGATCTTTAATCACATCAAGTAGATGTAAAATCTATTTCTTTTTCTATATGAAGAATTAGAAGAAGAAATCTATATAGAATAACTTGTAGATTTCATTAAGGTAAGGTGCAGACATAAAGTATATCGATTATTAAAATCGATTTATGTTATGAAGTAGTCTTCAAGGTATTGGTACATTATTTTTCAAAACTTAATTATTTCATATACTTGATGAAGACCACTAAGTATATATTAATATATTCAAAGATCAATATGTGATTTTATCTTTATATAAAGATGACATTTTGATGGGATGTAATGACTGTGAGTTCATCAAGCAAATCCAAGACTAGTTGTCATAAGAATTTAAGATGAAAGACATAGATGAAGCTATATATATTTTTGGAGCTAAGTTTTTAAAAGATCTTTCAAAGATATTATTGTCACTTTTTTAGTGACATATATTCAAAAGATTTTAAAACAATTTCCTATATAAGATTGCAAATTAATTAATAATAGGTCCCAGTAAGAAATTTTCCCCATCAACACCATAAGAAAGATAACAAATGAAGAAAGTTCCCTACGTTAGTGCAGTTGGTAGTCTCACATATGTCATGATATGTATAAGGCTAGATATTGTTGCATTTTTTGAATGGTAAGAATATATTAATCAAATCTAGGACAAACATATTGGAAAGCAGTAAAGATAATATTAAGGTATCTAAAAGCTACTATTAATTATGCATTTTATTATTAAGGAAACAATCTATATAGATAAGGTTATACAGATGCGGAATAAAGAGGAGCTTTAGATGAGAGAAAATCTTCCTTTATATTTATTTTCTTACTTTGCATTATCTATAATGGAGGATGAATTTATAGCAATTTCAATAATAATACAAGAAGTTATGTGGCTTAGACAATTCTTAATTAATGTAGGAGTCGTTAAGAGCAAGATTAATCCAATAATAATCAACTATGACAATCAAGTAGCAATTGTTTATACTAAAGACCATAAATTTCATTGTAAAACCAAACATATAGCTACTAAGAACAATTATATTGGACCCTGAAACTTTTCTTAGAAAATTTCGAGTAGTACATGAGAAGTGTGGATAAATGGACTAGTCGACTATTATCATATTAGTCGACTATTCGAAGAGCAGAGCTAAAATTTTAATGAAAATGTTAGTGCTAGTCGACTATCATCATATTAGTCGACTATTCGCAGAGCAGAACTGAAAGTTTCATGAAAAATGTTGGTGTTAGTCGACTATTTCTTGTGGATAGGTTATGGTTTTGCTTTGGTGATTTTGGTAGTGAGAGATTATGAAATAGGAAGAATTAGGGTGAAAGTGATGAAGAACACGTACATATATATATGTATGTTCTGTTATTGATGTTCATGATTAATCATGGACTATAATATCTTTATAGATGATATGGAGTT
>JAOTAY010000191.1:36513644-36534586 GCA_025629805.1 Erythroxylum baracoense
TAATATAATGTCCACGTTAATGACAAATTACAAATTAATTATAACATATTCAAATATTTAATAAGCTAAAAATACATAAAAAATTAGAAACTTTACCTTTAAATTATCACTCATAACTCTGAAGACAAAATCGTGAAAATTTTATTTTGCCAATTTTTGAGTTTAAGTGTCTTAGATTCATATATTGATAAAAGAAGGAAATTAGAGCATAAGAAATACACCTAAATACTTAAAAACTATTTATAAATATAACAAAGTTAATGAAAGTTATTAAACGTTAACTTTCTACCTTGGAAGCAACTATATTAACTTTCAATCCTGGAAGTTGCTATATTGTTGGAGATAATATAGCTTTCTTAACTTCCAAGACAATTTAGGAAGCTAAATAGCTTCCAATGTTAACTTTCCTTTGATTGACATTTGTTACCCTTCTGGAATAAATAAATGCAAATAGATTGAAGATGAGCCCTCTTGAAAGCTAAATAGCTTCCAACGTTAACTTTTCCTTGACTAACATTTATTACCCTTCTTGAATGAATAAATGCAAATAGATTAATGATGGGCCCTTCATTATGGTGGGCTCAGGCAAGTGCCCCACCTGCCCCTGCCCAGGGCCGACACTAGTAAATGGTAGTCATTGCATGCCAAAGTTATTAAAAATTGTACTTACTACTTTAATTATTTTAAAATTAGTTAATAACCAAGATTGTAATTGACATGAGTAAACACAAATATATCAAAGTAACTAAAAATTTGTGAATCGCTTCTAAATTTCTTCTTTTCCCGTCATATATTCATTATTTTCTTGAAGGTTTTTATGTCGTTTGATCTACAAGACAACTTTAAAAGCATTTTTTTGTTGTTTGTCATTGTTACATGTGAAATGTTATTTGCTATTGTATTTTTGTTATTTATTAAGTATGCAAGTGTCCAAGTAAGCAACTATTTTGACTTATTATTGTTATTTCTATTTTCTCCCCTAGAGTATTGTGCTTGAATTAAGGCCATTTTTTATATCACAATCAACTATTATAATTGTTAGTCTGATATCTAGATGTTTGTATTAGTTATAACTATTTTGACATTTATATTGCATTAGAGTTTTAGAACCTTTTATGGTAGTTTTGACTTGTCTATATTTGTAGTGAAACTACCATTATAAGGAGGGAAGAAGAGTTTAAAGAAAATAATAAAAAAGAAAATTCAGTCTTCAAGTGCAAAAGCTGATATTCTAGTATATCACCTATCCAATTGGTGGAGTATAATTTATTACTTATGCTGCTTTTTGTTTAGCATATGGCGATATATGTTATATCATCTAGTGATGTAATTTGTGTAATGTAATAGTAATATTTGAATAATATTGTTGCATTTTTGGTATAGTATAGTGGCACAGTAGAGATAAGTAATGAAATAAAGAATGAGAATAATTCTTTATATATAATGGCCTCACATAGTGTGGCGGAGAACATTAAGACATAATACTTAAAATAGGAACGAAGTTTAAAAATTTCGAAATGATATTTGATTTATAATAAAAGTATATGTGACATCACAAGTTTGTAGTAGATATAAATGGATGAAAAAAATGAGAAAGGAGAGTTTAGGAGCATAATATTTATTTGGCTTCAAAGATACTTGAACAGATCATGAGGGTTAAAAAGAATGAAACCTAGATGTAGTAAAAGAACTAGGTGCAATGCTTAAATAAAATGTTGGTTGGATGATGTTATTTGGATTATAAGTAAATTTGAAAATGTACACAGCTATGATTTGATTCCAAGTGACACAAGGTTTATGAGGCAACATTAGGTTGTGAATAGTCAAGTAAGGTGTCGATTAGAAATGAATGACATTTTGTGAAATCAGGTTGTGCGTAAATATATGGTGCATTGTTATAATTGTAGGTGAATATGAAACTATGACTATTTACAAAAGGATTTTCTTAATCATATAAACAAGTTGAGATGAGTGAGATTGGAAGAAGGAGATTTAAAAGTGGTGTATAAAACATTTATTCGAATAAAAGAAATAGTATATTTTTCTCTAGAACTGACTATAATGAGCACGAAAGGTTGAAAAATATTTTTTGGGCTGATGTGAGGAGTTAGGTAGCTTATATTGAATTTGGGGATATGATTACCTTTGAAACCACTTGTCTTGTGAACAAATACTAAATATCATTTGCTCCAATTATCAATATAAACCACTACAAGCAATTTATATTGCTTGGTTGTGCACTATTAGGTAATGATATTACTGATAATTTTTATTGGCTTTTCATACATGATTATAGTGCATCAATGGGAAGTCATCTACTGTGACAATTATACATAAGTGCAAGAGTATAGGTAATGCCATTAAGCTAGCATTTTCTATAATAAGACATAAACTATGTTTTTGTCATATATTGAAAAAAGTACTTGAGAATTTTGGTATATATAAGAGTAATAAAAAGTTGAAAAATACATTTATGAATTTTATGTATGATACTAACAACACTATGGAATTCATAAAAAAATGGAGTGAAATGATTATTGAATTTGACTTGGAAAATAATTCATGGTTAATTCTTTATTTTATGAATGTATAAGGTGGGCTACAACATACGTTAGGGAATATTTTGTTGGAGGGGAGAGTATGGGCATGTAGTAGATACATAGAAGTGAGGCTATAATGCTTACTTTAACGACCATATATATGCTTTTAGTATACCGAGACAATTTGTTAAGCAATACGAGGAACTAATTAGAAAAAAGATTGAGTGTGAGATGGAATTTGATACTTATCTCCTTGATTACATGATTTGATATTAAGAAAGAATTTTAGAAAGCATGAAACAATAACTTGATTCATATTATATGAGAACAACTAATAAGTGTGTAATATTATTGGTCTATACGTAGTTACATTAAGTGATTTATTCCCACTAATAAAGTCAATTTCATGTTGTTTGAATTTAAGGGAATTATGTTGCAACATGCTTTTAAAATTTTTAGTAGGTTTAAGATTGAAAATATTCCAAAATTATCTATTTATTAGGAGGTGGCGTAAGCATGTGTTTAATGACATACAAAAGTAAAGATTGACAATATTCAAGAGGATAACGGTATTAATCTTAGTAGGAAAAAGAAAATGGAATTAGATTCTATAAGTCCTTTGATCATATGAAAGATAATGAATCAAGATTTGACTATTTGTATAATATGTTAAAAGAATAAAGTAAGAAATTTATAAGAGCAACTGCAATTGATTCAGGGGATATTGGCGACTATTTTGGGCATTACCAAATCCCACCAAGAGGTATTAGGTTGAAGACCTAGTTTTCTTCAAGCTATATGGTAGGCCAAGAATAAGAAGGATGAGATCTTAAATGGAGGAAGTTAAAAAGAAAAAAATAAAAAAAGAAGGTTAGTTATTAAAGATATTGACAGTAATAATTTCACACATTAAATGTATTTTTTACTTTTCACAATATTACAGAATGATTGATTATATATCTATTTGATTATTTGAATGTTCTTACTTTGGTACGATGGCTAAGGAGGGACATTTGGATACATTTAACAATGATAATAAAGACAGGGTTGGAAATATAAATTATCAGTTTATTCATATAAGTAGTAAGTACAGTATGATGTATGATTTGATAGTATATATGTATAGGTTATCATAAATGTTTGAAATAGACAATTTATGAAAGTACAAATGTAATTGTCTCCAATAGAAAAATTACTTACCAAAATTTAAATTGATTACAGACTTAACTTCTATCATTTATACTAAATTAATGATGTTCATACATAGCCCTAGAAGTAGCTGATAAGTTTAACTACCAAATATAGGATGATAGATTTAATATTATGTTTGGTGAGTTTGTGAAAAGAAGAACCAAAGCTTTGAATGAAAGAAAATGTATGACAAACAAAATTATATTCCTATATTTGTTCTTAAAGTTATGAATAAAAGTACCGAATATTATCTCTGATATATTATTCATTATTTGTTCATGGTGTAAATCATATTCTTTGTTAATTGAATGATTCCTCTAACGTAAATTAATTGTATATAAAGGCAATTCCATCTACTTATAAGCACCCTAATTAATTTGAGGTCTCAGTACATTGATATATATGTTACACAAGCCTAACAATACGATTGTGCTAACACATTGTTTTTCATTAGAGAAGATAAGAGTAGTAAATGGAATCTAATATAATGGTATTCCATCTCATATTTTCCTGTAGAGCATATAAGGAGTAATGCATACCTTGAAACATGGGCAAGTTTATGCCTGTATTGGTTTATACATCAAGTTTGTAGTTGAATATTGTTTTAACGACATTTGGTTTGTGACCACATTAATCTCTAAATCAAGTTTATATACCATAAGCATGGTCATGTTAATAGCTATAAGGATGGCAAATAAAGTTCAGTTAGGCTCAATCTGACATGATTAATGAATTTAACCTGATTAAACCAAATTTTAGACCATGTTGAAACTTTTTATCCAAAAAATTTAGGCTTGGGGATTCTGATTGGGCTCAAGTTCGACATTTTGGGCCTAAACCAACCAAAAGCCTATTTGATTTAATTCATTTCCTCGTTTTACTTGATTTTATGCTAAAAACAAGGAAAAATCCTACCTATATGTCTTTTCTCAACTTCTCAATTCTCTCTTGCATTTTCTCCTTTTTATAAATAAAAAAGGTAGTTGAATGAGTTTGTTTAGGACAATTACTGCTTTATTTGTGATTCGGTAAGTTTATTCGAGGCTCAACTTAGTAATCATTGCTCTTACTCTAATATTGTCCACTAACAATATTTGAAGCTATGTTATGGAGGTCGACGATGTATTCATCTCGTTGTTACCATGAAGATGGTAGATGAGGAGCTAGGTTGTTAACTTCTAAATCTAAGTCCTGGCCTTTCCCTTATTTGTCTATTTCACTCATTTCTATAGTGTTTCTTTACTTTCAAAATTCAATCTTTTTGCTTAAATCTAAATATATTTTTAAGTGGGTTGTAATGGAATTATGAATGATGAACAAAGATTTTTTATCTTTTTGTTTTTCTTCTATAGAAACATTTATATTTTTCTTTTTCTGTTCCTTCTTATAGCTTTTATTTTCTCTTTCATGTCCATTTTTTCATTTGGTTTCCATTATCTTTTATGTATGGGCATCATTTTCTTCTAGCTACCTCGACTACTTGCGCTCTCTCTCTCTTTTAGGAGTTTGAAAGACAACATTAATAATTTTTAGGAGTTTGGGCTTAATCAAGCTTTAAGTTCCTTGAAGCCCAATCGATATTCGGGCCAAGCTTGAGCTGAAATAAAAAATTAGGCTAAGTCGGGCCATAGATTTTAGGTTTGACTCAGCTTATTATCAATCCTAATTATTTATGCTCTTACATGGATAAGAGGGAGACTAGTATATTTTACTTTCTTGTGCCATCAATTTCATTCTATCTAATTGATTCATACAAATATCATAGTTTAAACTTGATATATTATGAACATTTTAAGGATATTTCAAAATATTAATGATATCAGTTATAAAATCAAATGTAAGGATCAACTACTTTATGAAATTGGAGCTTAAATATCATAAAATCATGCTATAATTTACCTAATCTAAGAGAAATTGTGGAATTAAGTTACATTTGTGACAATATAGTTAAATTTGTTGTCATTATAAATATTTGAAAACATTTAATAATTCTATAAAATTGATGATTAACTAATGAAATTGGGAGTACCTTAAAATACATTTAATGTTATAGTTTCAAGGTTATGATAAAAGTTTTTAGTTATTGCACTTTTTGTAACTTAGTAATTTGCATGTTCCATTAGTTTTTATATAAAGTTAAACCTATTTATTTATTGTTATATATGAATTTATACGTTCAATTTACTTGTTGCATATTTGTAAATCCATAATTAATTTTAAACTATTTGTTTAAGTAAACTATCTTAAACTTTTTAATCAAAGTTGCATATCTTATTGTTAAATAATTTACTTGCTTTAATCAAATTTATTATAAAATCTTGCATAATTCGGTATGTTTCGCATTTCCATTAACATTATTTGAAGAAATGACTCATATCTTACATTTAAAATAATTTTTTATTGTTTTAGGTTTTATAAATTGAGAATTCCTAATTTGAGTTCAAAAAATAAAGTTAGCATATAGTTGATTCAATTAGAAGTTGTTTATATATATATAAACTTTTAATTTCATATTGTTAGGTCAAAATTTATGATTTTGAAATTGTTAGGTTAATGCATTTTTTTAATTTGGGAATGTTTGTGTCTATGACTTTTTTTCATATAAAATTGAACCTACTTAGGAATTATATTTTGCATGTAATATGGTTTTTTTTAATATTCAAACACGAAGAAGATAGGCTGGATGACTAGTTGTACATAATATGGAACATGAGCATGTGAGTGCTTGTGTTCCCCTATAGAGCATATAAAGAGTAGCACACACCTTGAAACACAGGTGTGTTCTTATATAAATGTCTTTAGATAAGTTTGTAAGCAGTACGCAACCTTGAACATGGTCGTGATAATGGTTATATTCTTATATGAATGTATCCAATTGTCAAAGGTATTAGTTATAAGATCAAACATAGATACTTTATGGAATAAGAGGTTCAATTTTATAAAATTCATTGTATGATTTACCTAATTTTAGAGAGATTATGGTTTAAGTGTATTAGTAATGACATTTTAGTCAAATTTGCATTCCTTATGGATGAAAATTGGTGGCTTCATAAATGAGTCTAATCGTTTTATAATTCAATAAAATTAATGATTAGATAATAAAATTAGGAGTATGTTTGAAGCTTTATAACCTTCAATTTCATTTAATATTATTGACCCAAAGTTGTATTTAATGCATTGGGTTATTACGTTTTGTGAAATTTGGAAAATTTCAAGTTTCATTAGTGTTTTTGATAAAGTTAAACCTATTTATATTTTTATTAAATTATATATTCAATTGTTGCATGGTCGTGTGTACCTTTATTCCTCTTTGAAACACATATAATGTAGTACATGGCATAACAAATAGGTGTGTTTTAATCCATACTAATACATTTGAGTATCTAGTAGTTTCAATTTCATTTTATGTAATTGATTTACACTTATATTCATAGCGTATAACTTAATATATGATCTCAAATTTGGGGATGTTTCAAATTATCTTTAGTTACAAACTCAAATATATGTATGTACTCATCAATGAAATAAGATATTTAATTTCATAAACTTTATGCACTAATGTCAAAGAAATAATGGTTTAAGTTTACTATCTTTGACATTTAAGTCAAATTTACATTCTTTATGGATGGGGATTGGGGACTTCAGAAATTGTCATAGAGAAATTCATGCTACCAATCCGAAAATTAATCCTGCTAAACTATTCTCAAGTTGGATTTCTATTCATCTTGAGTATTGGTAACATTTCAAGGATGAGCTCTTTACAAGCATATTGTAGAATAATGAAAAATTTTGTCCATCCTACTTTCTCGACCATTTGTACCACCTCTATGGACAAACTAATTTCCATTACAGAATATAACTCCATGTTTTTTTGTTTTAAAGGTATATTTCTTAAAATTTAATACCTTTCTATGTGAACTTCATTGGAGAAACATAAAATTAGATGTTTAGTCTCATTGGATACTTGAATTTCACTCTATACAACTACTCATCTCTTTGATATGCTCTTACCTTGCTTTAGGTTGGTATTTTACTTAAATTTATAGAAAATGACAAAGCTTCTTAGTATGAATAGATTTAGGCTTAGAGTATGCAAGGGATTGCAGAGAGATTCAATAATTTTGATTATATAGGTATCTTGCTAGTCGTGCATATAAAGAAAATCCTAAACTCATGTTAAGTTATTATAAACATAGTTGACTATACATGTATGTACTAAACAATTATCTTTTAAAAAACAATTAATACACGTGCTCCAAATCTTGTTGATTGAGAAATCCTTCCAAAAACATGATGGACATTTAACTACCTATGTCCAAATGAAAACCTTTGATAAACATGGTTAAGTAAATGAATATGTACCAATATGTCTAAAATAGTATTCCTCAAGAAAACCTTCCAAAAACATAGTTTGACATATAAGTACGCACTAATTTGTGTTGTATTCGGATAATACTTTGGAATATATGAACACAATTATATTAATGGCCATATTAAAACTTGGGTTCTTTTCAAGCTTGACTAAAGGTTTTCTTTGGAAAAAGTAGTCCAACATTGTTTATGGAGTAATAATATCTTTTTAAGAATGTTGATCCTTTTTAAACAGGGTGATAGTACTTTTTGAAAAATGTTTTTTGCATATTGTGGTGATATTGTTTTCAATGGGTGGTGGTATATTTTTAAACATAACTTATGATATTTTATTTATATACTCCTTTTATTTTAAATGACAATAGTGATATTTCTTATTTCACGTGATAGTATATATAGTATTAAGTTTAGGTAACTTTTTAATACAAATGATGGTAATTTATGTATATAGTATTGTTGTTCTTTAATAATAGAGGTGGTAATTTTTGTTTCAGGTTATGATATTAGCAAACTAGATTGGTGATATCTAAAGTATTGAGGAAAAGTTTTTTTAATATTGATATTTTTGTTAAAGAGTAGTGATATTTCTTATTTAATATGATGGCATATTTTTTTGTATAGGCTTATAGTATTTGCTATACAAATTGATGGGGTTTGTTCATATTAAGTTAAGGAATTTTTAATCAAAAATGTTTTTTTAGATATAGAATTGGTATTTTTATTTCATAAGAGTGATGGTTTTTGTTTTCTTAAAGTGCCAATAGTTTTTAATAAGCATATGGTATTTAGACAGTAAAATCATTTAATTTAAACTATTGAATAAATATTTATTTGTTAGTTACAATACTTTACTGGAAACATTGTATGAATGAAGATGGGTGAAAAAATTAACGAATATCCTAACCATATTACTTTTCTATTTATTTGAAAGTGACAACCATGATATTTCATTCTTATAATAATCCTTAAATGAGTTAAACAGTAATCCACACCATAATAATTAAATTATAAACAATCATTGAATGGTTTTTACTATGCATGTTTTTATTTGTAGTTAAATTACGGGACGAAGGCATTAATGGTATAAGAAGTTGTAGTCACATGACATTACTCAGTTGCAAAGGTGCTTTTAATCTTCGATGGATGCTTCCATTAAAAGTCAAATGCGTCAACAACAACATATTGTATGTTAAATATATACACAACATAAACGCTTGAACTTAGAATAATAACTAATCTAGGTGCCTATCCCCATACCAAAATTTCAAGTCATAATGTAGGTAAATCTCACAGTTATTGCTTTGTACAGTAATAGTGAAATTAGTCAAAATATTATTCAATATTTATAAGTGAACTAAATAATAATTTGTAAATAAAAAAATCAATATTACATTCATGTTGAGATTTACAAAATGTTATTCTTACTTGTTCTTTTGCCTTAAGAATTTTCTTGTATAAGAGATAAGAAATGTGGACTAGAAAACTGTAATGTTGCATTATAGGCTAATTAACATTATCACCTGCAACAAAATATATGCCTACAGTTACAAATAAACTTTTTGTTAAGTCATAAGAAAATGCAATGGGATGTTATCTTATCATAAATATTACAAACATTAAATTGTAACCCACTAACTCCATTATCCATATGATTTGAATCGGATATCCTAAACTCTCCTACATTTAATACAACACAGTAATACCATTTATGATTATTTTAAAATATGGGGGGAAAACTATAAGTAAAAATATTTAACTCTAATATCTAAACCATTATTGCACAAAATAAGGTATTTTTAAGAAGTATGAAACAAAGATAATATACATACTCAAGTAATTGTATGCACATCAACACCAATTTCTAAATTATATACTTGAAAACAATATGCAATAAATCAATAGTCGACAAAGATTTGTCTAGCTTTTCCTCAAATATTTGGGTTATATCCACCTAATAAAATTACACATAAATTTGATTCCACCACAATATTTTTTATCTTTCTTCTTTTACATCTAAAGATGTTAAGATTACTTACCATAACATTGAGTCCATTATGTAATTGTTTAGATGAACTTTAAGAACTGCAGTCTCAAGTAACAAAATTGATGAAAACCACTAACAAATTGCTAGTTATGCATAATATAAGATATACGTAAAGAATTAGAACTTTATTAAAGAGTTTAAAAGTTACTTTTTTCTTAATTTTTCAAAATTGTCTCACCATTCTTAGTCTTGAAATAAGAAAGGACTTCACTCAATGTCAACCTAAACTTAACAATTCAAACAGTGTCACAGTCAACAAAACTACAAGAACAGTTATACCAAAACTAAATTAATGTTAAATAGTATAATATGTACAACCTCAAAAATAATAATTACATATGCAATAATATTAATATTAATATTCGCCCAACAAATAACATATTTACCACATCTTTGATACAACTTTTCTATGAAAGGATTGTATATGTATAGATTCAAAAGTTAGAAGTCTATTGTGAGACGAAGATTTTTTCCTAACTTCTATCAACTCCAATCTTATTACATTAATATCCTTAAAGTTCAATATTTATTCAAATACATATTCTAAATTTTTGAATAATTTAATCTTAACTCCTCATTCATAATAATTTTTGTCTCTTCAACTTCTTTATATTTGTTATCTTCAACTTCCATCATCGGAGTCTTCCTATAACTTAACTCTTTTTTAATGCTTGCATTTCATATAGAATATCAATTTATTATAACTGATAATTGAAATGTACCAAAGGCTTCTTTAAGTTATATCACTTCTTGAACCTTTTCTTCTTGCTTTTCTTCTTAATTTTCATCTCTTTATAGACAACCTCAAACTTATCCTCATCAATTGTTGGTGCGTATTCATGCCTAAGGACTTTTTTTTCTTTTTGGTTTGTTATTAGCATCTCATTATGCCTCCGTAACTATTACTCATTTATATTATTTGTCATTAGCACCTTTCTTTTCCCTATCATTTAACTAAAATGTCAGCTATTCACACATAAATCAAATACCACAAATAAATTTTCAACAAGTTAGTTAGTTATTACCTTTGCATCATCCACCTCCTACAAACCTTCCTTACTTTCCTCATCACCTCTTACCTACTGTGATGATTCATTAGGTGACCCTTGTTGTAATCGACCCTTCATATCAAAAATAAGTTAAGATGTAAATCAGTTAAACTCTTTTTAAACAATATTTTAAAATGTTATCATAAATTTACAATAGTAACCTTACCTTTAACTTCTAATATTATTCCTTTAATACTTATAAAAATCTAACACCTTATTGATGTTGATGTCATCCCACTTGAATAGATGGTTCATAAATAACTTATACGAATAAAAATATACATACAAATTATAAATTGAGGTTAGGTTTTATGAATTACAAATTCTGTACATGTCTATATATTGATTAATAATTTTAATGTACAAGCTACATAACTCAATGTCAATACCACTATGGATCCACTCATACAAGGTACAATACCTTTGGCCTTTATAACTTGGTAAAATGTGCAAGCATGCTTACAAATATGGTTCATGATAAAATGTCCTCAACCAGGTTGCTTGCAATTGTTAATAAAGATTACAGTATCTAATAACTATATATTAATACTATAATTGGAATTTAGGCATAAAAACACACATCAAGAAGGAAGTTACTTCAAAAAATTCCTTTATCCATATATCTCTAACTTTCTCTAGTATACAACATTCATTATTTTGTGACTGTTAACTTTGTACTCCTCTCAAAGTCTCAACAGATTACCCTTACTGGCTTTTATGTATACTTGCTTTATTATGTTCTGAACTTATCTCAATAATCCATATGACATTATCACCACTAATACCCTCCACTAGATTCTACCTAATATTCAATAATAGCACACCAGGATTAAAATGAAAGCACAAGCAATAACATATGTCCCTCGTCACCCTAACCTTTCCTTCTCTCTAATTTCACAAAATCTCATATCACTAACCTATTTTTACTGCTCAGGAGTTAGGCTCTACATCAATTCACACACCTTCTACATCATATTTGATAACTCTACTAATACTTTTATAGCATAATAATCAAAACATATTCATACTTTGTATATAAAGACATATAAAGACCACACTTTCATACTTTATATATAAAGACCACATTAGGCTATAAGGAACAAATCTTTACCCGATAATATAAAAAACACATAAACCAGCATATAATTGTCCCTTACTCTAATCATTAACCACTAAGATAATTTCATTATATTGAAAACCTAAAGACCATATATAAATGTATATATAAACAAAGTTATCATAAACATAAAAATATTAACGTTTAAATTCCATAAAGAGAGAGAGGATGAGGAGAGTGACAAGGTCTGCATATCATGTCTATAAATGAGTTGCTAGGTCGATAAGTTGATACAACTACTACCTTCATTTCATTCATCTAAAATGCAACAAGTTAGAAGCAATTGCATAATTGTATTTCTTTACTTTTGAGTTCTATTTAGGATTGGCAATGTAAGGACAAAATGAAAAACAATACAATGAAATGGGCAAGATAAATTAAATCTTGGGTAGGAGGAGTTGGTTGGTAAATTATTTAATCACCCATTGTAATGTCAAATTACAAAGTCATCTTTTTGAATTTTTACATCAATTAAAAGATTTCTTAGGTGACAAAAGAGGCCCATTAATAATCACCACTTGTCATCTACATAGTTCAATCCTTTATTTTTTGGAATAAATTGTTCTCATTTGTTCGGAAATCATTGTTTATAAATTTTTGAATCATCTAGTCCCACTTTGTTCAAAAATAATATTAAAATTTTGACAAATATACTAAATAAAAAATGGTATAACTTATTTTTTTTATTTGTAAAAGTATTTGAAAAAAGTAATTGTTTTACATAAATACTTAAAAATATTAGTTATTTTTCATAAATTAGATCAAAATGAGAAAATATAAAAATGAAATCAAATACGCTTGACAAATGATATTGTTTGAGCTATGATACAAATAACTAAGAGAAGTATAACTTAGTAAAAAAAATATTGAAGTACCTTTTCATTTGAACCTTCCTCACATTTGTTAATTTGATGTCTTTCTTTTTTCTTTTAATATTCTCTTTTCACTTTTTTTTTAAAAATCAAATTATACAAATGATTAGAGGAAAAAGAGAAGTCTTATATAAATAATTAAACATTTAAACAATTTAACATAAATAAAGTATTTAAGAATCAATTTATTCTAATATTTTTGGTTGAAGAAAAATCTTGTTTTTAAAATCATACTTACTCTAACTTCAAAACTTTCACATCTTTATACTTGCTCACCTCACGGTTATCTTTCAACCTTTGGCTAGCTATCCAAAATAAACTACCTACAGTTGAACGACTGATTTATTTTCAAATCAACTGAGTCTATCCAATGTGCCAGCTCTAAATAAAATCCTGTGATCATCTCTTTTTCACTTGCCCTTTCAACATCTGCATATGGGATATGATTACATGTCTTTGTAGATGGAACGCCCCTGGTTACACAATATCGGACATCATACATAATTTATTAGTTGGAATAACTAATATACACCATTGTCACCGTCTCTTCATTCTAGTCTTGGGGGCATGTGTTTATAATTTATGGCGGGAACGTAATTAGCGGCGATTTTCTAATCATTGTTCAACCTAGGGATCCATTTAGTCAGACATAATCTGAAAAATTCGCAAACTACTGCTTGTAAAGAACATCCACTAATAATGTTCAGCTGATATATTAACATACCTCAACCTCTAAATATATGTTGCTCTTAAAGTTCCCTTTTGTAACTGATTATATGTAGCTTTTATTCCTTACACCTTCATATAAGGAGTGTAAAGGGTTTAACCTTTAAACTCATGTCCGTCATGTAATTCTTTCCATTATTTTCCTATTAATCCCATTTTATTGTTTTAAAACTCTTATTAGCTATAATTATTAGTTTCTTTCCAAATAATTTAGTCAAAGAAAGTCATGAAAGAACCATTTAAAGGAAATTTCAAGTGAATGCCAACTATTTTAGAAGTAATTTTAGCTCAGATTCATTTTAATGATTCCATCTTATCCTTATTGATTTATTCTTATTAATTTTGTTATAATTTACTTTGATTTGATATGATCAAATTCTTTATTTTTAGAAGTACTTTAGTATGTATAAATAGAGTTGTAAACCCTTATGTAATATATATTGAAAAATACCAATAGATCATTTCATAATCAATTATTTCTTTATAATATTAGAGCCTACTTGAGTATATCAGTCACATTACTTTTCTTTCATTTTTGTAACCCTTCCCAAACTTGTCCTCCATTTTAGCTTATTTACATAAACATAACTATAGTATCAAACACAATCCTAAAATAAATCTGAAAACTACAACTCTACCAATTAGCAATATTACCAATTTTATCACCGCTACTTTTGATAAAAATAATTACTTAATAAGAAGAAATCAAGTTAAATCTATTTTGACCGCTTATGATTGACTCATATACATTGATGGGTCAATTTCTCCCCGTCAAATAATGATGACTCTGATTCTAATTCCTCCTCTCTTTCACTAGAATTCTTAGCTTAGAAAAAGAACGATAAACTTGTAGATTGTTATCTCATCCTACCCTCACCTCCATTATGGCATCAATAGTTCTCACCTCCATTAGGCGTTTTCTTCATACCACTAGAAAAATTAACTCCTCCATTACTCATTACCATACATCTATGGCATCCACAGCTAAAGACTTGCCTACATAGTGACCTAGTTTTCTCTAAAAATTTGGTTCTCTTTACACTTAATGGTTTACCTCCTAATTATAAATCATTTTTCATTGCCATGGAAAACTAAAAACACACTCCTTTATTATTAGAATTATATGGGACACTTTTACTTTATGAACACTTGCTATCTTTTCATCAATCTCTAAACAAATTACATTTGTGGTGTCTCAAGGTAGTAAATTCTCAACTAAAAGTAGTAGTGGATGCCTTAAAACAATAAAATGTACACAAGAGCAACTTCAAACCGTCATCAAATTAATTTGGGGATTTTTCTTATGAAAATTGGGCAAGATCACAAGGTGCTTATAGTTTTTTTATCCCACAATTATAACCACTCATGTGTTTATCCTAATTCCCTAGCCTAAAACCCATATGTCAATAGTCCAAGCCCATTTTATTATGATCCAAAACTACATTATAATATCTCAAGCCCAGCCCACTATCCCCTATGCAACCTATCTTGCTCTTTAATACTCGACCCTTTTCTAACCAACGACCTCCAAAATGCTTCAGGTATAAGCAATCTATGCATAATTAATTAACTTCTCCATATAATCTGACCTCATTTTAATTTACTTTTCAGTTCTAAATATTCAACACTCTACACTCCCATCCACATCTACTTTTAGTGAAATTACTGAATGGATCTTAGATATAATTGCTTCCTCTTATATGACATATAACTCTCTTCTTGTTGACTCAATTTAACCATATTAAGGTGCTGACAAAGTGATTATTGGTAATGGTATTGTTGTTTGTATCTCCTCTATAGGCTCCTTAACCTTACCCATATACCATAGACCTTTACAATTACGAAATATTCTGATTGTCCCTCACCTTACTGCTAATTTACTTTATATTGCAAAATTTGTTAAAAGAAAATTCTTGTTTGATTGAATGTAACCCCTCTAGTTATATTATGAAGTACCTTTCAACCAAAAATTTTCTCCCTATAGGAAACATTTATAATAATCTCTACCCCTTGAAGATTTCTGTTCATTTTGCAAATCACATTTCATTAACTACTTATTAAGTTTCTCCATACATTGGCATCAACTTCTCAGTCATCTATAAAGTAAAAATTGACAAAAATGGATTTTTTTCGCTCACTTATAACTCAAACCATAGACAAATTTCAAAATTTCAAGGTTACTGCTGAAAACCTCTTTTCCACTAAAATAAAAATATTTCAATATGATGGAGTCTTTAAACTCATCAAAAGGATCCTTTCCTCACTTTATTACCTTTCATAGCATTATCTTTCAAATATCATATCCTCATACCTCACAATAAAATGGTGTTGTCCTATGCAAAATTTGTCACATCACTAAAACTAGTATCACACTTCTTCTTCATAGCTTTCTTCTTAGACATTTTTGGTTTAAATCCTTTTCCAATATTGTTCTTTTTATTAACTTTTTCCCTCCTCCATTTGACACTACAAATCCCCTCGTGAACTTCTTTATGTACCTATTAAACTTGAGTACCTTCGTGCTTTTGGTTATATGTGTTTTCCTTTTTTTGGTCCAACTAGATCTAGTAAAATCATACCAAAATCTACTCCTTTGGTGTTCCTTGATTATAATCCCAATAATATAACCTATCCATGTCCTAATCCCTCTATTGATAGCATCTATATTTCTCATCCTGTTTGATTTCTTGAAACTTAATTCCTATATCTTACTCCTGCCTTTTCTTTCTCTTCTCATCCTTAATCTGTTTCTTTACCACTATAATTCAACTAGTTACCCACTCTCCTGATCCCTAAAAATCCTAATCCTTCCTCTTCCTACTAAAATCACTTGTTTCTTTAGCATCACCTCTCCCATCACCACTACTAGTAGATCCACCACCATATAAACCTGATCTCAATTATTTTGCATAAGCAAATAAATTTGCCCATTGGCATTAAGTTATAGTTAGTGAGTTCAAAGTTTTCCATAACAATAAAACTTAGTCTTTTGTTCATCTCTCTCTAGATGTCAATATTGTCTAGTGTAAATAGATTTTCCAAACTAAACTTAACCCTGATGGTTCTCTTAATCGCTATAAAGCTCACCTTGTTAATAAAGATTATCATCAATATCTTGGTCTTGACTAAACTGACACTTTTAGTCCAGTCATCAAACGAACCACTATTTAAACATTCTTACTTTTTCTCTAGCTAATAATTGGTCCATTCATCATATTGATGTTCACAATGCCTTGTTACCCAAAAATCTTCAAGAATCTATTTTTATACATTAACCTCTTGGTTTCACTAATCCTCATCAACCTCGTTATATGTGTCATAATTATAAGACACTTTATGCTATTAAATAGTCTCCTAACATCTGGTTTCATAGATTAAGTCAAAAAACTCAATGAACTTGATTTTTTTTCCTCCAAAAATGGATAAGTTTTTTTATTCACTCCACTTCTACTCATACTACCATTTTTCTTATTTACATAGATGATATCTTAGTTATAGGTTCTTCACAAGACTTTATCCAGATCGTCCTTCATAATCTTCATACCAACTTTACCATTAAAGACCTTGACCTTATTTGTTACTTTCTTAGAATTAAAGCTACATTATATCCACTGATCTTCTTCTCACTTAATTGAAATGCACTCGTGAACTTGTTCGTTAACCCATCTTGATTCCTCAAAACCTATCTCCACCTTTATTACCATACCCATACCTCTCTTTAAAAACCATGGCCTTCTTATTTGTGATCCTATTGAATATCATAGTACTGTTAAAGCCCTTCAACATCTCTATCTCACCAAACTAGACATACAATTTGTTGTTAACAAAGTTTCTTAATTTCTACACTACCCTACTGATCTCCACTAGTAAGCTGTTAAATGAATTCTACGGTACATTTACTCCACTCCTTCCCATGGCCTTGATTTCACTAAACCTACTCACTTAACCTTACATGCTTACTTTAATGCTGATTAGGTTGGTTATCCTGATGATTGTTGATCAACATTTGGTTATTGCATTTTTCTAAGTTTTACTCTATTTTTTACATTGCCAAGAAGCAACTTATTATTGCCCGGTCTAGTATTAAATTTAAATACAAAAGTATTGCTTTTGCTGATGGTGAACTATGCTAAATAAAGTCTCTTCTCAGTGAAATAGGTTTATCAAATATCAAGCCACTCTTATGGTGTGATAATATAAGAGCTACTTTCCTTGTGACAAATCCTGTATCTTATGCTCGTACCAAACATACTGAGATTGACATTCTTTTTTTTTTCAAGATTTGTTTGCTAAGAAGACTCTTTTTATCTAATGTCCCTGCTTCTAAATAACTCATTGATGTCGTGAAAAAGGTTTTAAGATCTATTGTTTTCTTCGGTTATGTGACAAGTTCATTATTGCTCCAAACATTAGATTGCAATGGATTGTTTCCCTTAATGATCTCATCTTATCCTTGTTGAGTTATTCTTCTCAATTTGTTGTAATTTACTTAGAATTGATAAGCTTAAATTTCTTAATTTTAGAACTGGTTTCACGTGTATAAATAAAGTTGTAAACCCTTATGTAATACACATTGAAAAATACTAAAAAGTCATTCCACTGTCTATTATTTCTTAAAATAGTAAGAAAAAAATGTTACACATCATTATTATCATATTTAAGATGACTATTATAATTTTAAAGAATAGATGTAAGTATTTAATTATAATAACTAGAATCAAATTGCTTTTATCCTTATTCACATGTGACAAATATACAAATCCAATCCCATTTTCGTCATTGGTTGCTGAAACTTTATGTAAATTAAGATCAATAGTTTTAATTATAATGTAAGACTATAATTTGAAAAATAAATATAAAATCTAATAAAATCTTTAATAATTGAAAACAAAAGAACATCAATAAATATCTTATCTTTCAGTAAAAACTCAATTTATAATTAAAAATAAAAATAAAATGCTAATATAGTTATGAATAGCAATAAAAGCCTCAAGTAAGAAAGAAAATAAATATTTTACTTATCTATTAAAAATGAAAACCACTGAACATATAAAACTTATAAAATAACATCTATAAATTTAAAAAGAATACAAGAAAATAAATTTTAATTATCAATTAAGCGTGAAAAGGCCATGTCATTAATTTAGTTAATGTCCATCTGTTTGTTTAGTTTTCATATTTAAATGATAGATTATCACTAACAATCAAATTCCATAAATAATAGGTGCTTGATTGAATCTTTTTATAGCTCGAATTGTCTGTATTTCTTTGCAATTAATTGTTGGTCTTCCCCATTAATTAATTACTATTGATATGCATATTTAATTTCTATATTAATTAATAGGATTATCTTTCATATGAAGAGATGCATTCGTTAATTAATTTTCCAAAAATAAAGAAGAAAATCTAGAAAAAAGAAAGACATTGTTATTAGCTATTTATCATATTTATATTAAAATAAAATTATAAATGGGTTTTTAATAATCGTCAACTTTCATATTTCTTAAAAATATATAAAGGAGAAAGAAAACTCGTCATCTTCCAAGAATTGTTATTTGCTATAATTGTATTTATTGTCTTTAATTTTTTAAATTTAAAACATAAATATTATAACATTAATTTGATGTGGAATAAAATGTTTTTTTTAATATTTTACATGTCAAATTCATATAGCAAAACTCTTTATTTCAACTTTTACAAATATAATAGACATTAACATTGCATACTGTGTGAATCGATATAAAATAATAAAATTATAATTTTAAAAATTATAGGCTTTGAAGCAAAAATTCTTAAAATTTCATGTAATAAATAAATTATAAATTTTGAGAGAGACTCTATACTATAGAGGGTGCAATCTCTATTTGAATAAAAGGGAATGAGGAAGGAAATCATAATTTTATAAAAAATTATGATATTTTTCAAAAGTGCAAGAGTGATAATACTGCTTATCCTTGGCTAATTCAAACACGTCTTATCCCTGACACCCCATGGGAAAATATAACCATGGATTTCATCTAGGACCTACCTCTCTCTCAAGGCAAATTTGTTATACTTATGGTGGTTGACAAGCTAACTAGATATTCTCATTTCATAACACACCCCTACATAGACCTAGTGGTAGCACAGGTTTTTATAGACCATGTAGTCAAATTGTATGGCTTATTAGGATCAATAACCTCTAATAAGGATAGCATTTTCATGAATAATTTTTGGGATGATCTCTTGACTATCCAAGGGGTAGATTTGTTAAAATCCACATATTACAATCGACTGACAGACGAGCAATTGGAGGTAGTTAATAAAGGGCTCGAAACATACTTGAGTTGTATGGGAAGTGACACTCCCAGTAGCTAGTCTAAATGAATAAGCTTAGTAGAATGGTGGTACAATACCAATTACCATTCATCCATAGGGAGAACCTTTTTTAAAGGTCTTTATAGTTACTCTCCTCCTATACATCTACCTTACCTTCCTAAGGAGTCTAGCAATGATGTTGTAAGCAGAAGAAGCTTAGAGCACAAAGAAGAGACGAAAAAGACACTCAGGTGGCATCTAAAGAGAGCCCAGCACAAAATGGTCCAACTTGCAAATAAGCATAAATCAAAGAAGGCTTTTCAAATTAGGGAGTGGGTATATCTAAAATTGCAGCCCTACAGGAAAAGTTTAGTAACAAGGAGGAACAATGAGAAGCTCTCCCCAAATTATTATAGTCCATTTTAGATATTAAATAAGGTGGGTCCAGTGGCGTATAAGCTTGAAATGCCTATGGGATCACCGATACACCCAACTTTTCATGTGTCATAGTTAAAGAAGTACCATGATCTTAGGTTGACTGCTACTACACTACCCTACTACACTACCCTCTTTCATAAGTGATCTTGATTACAAGCTCGAATGTAGCACCCCCTTACCGTTGGGTACGTACCGGGACACCCGCAGGTCATTCCGGTACATATCCTATGATAAGGGTGAGCTACGTACGATCACTACATTCATTCCACATGGCATCATATCAATTTTACCAATAAA
>JAOTAY010000191.1:36539057-36553614 GCA_025629805.1 Erythroxylum baracoense
CGGATGCTAGATTAGGCATGAACATGGAAAGGCATTTCTAAACGCCCATTGACCACTCAAAAATACTATTCTAACCTCCCTATCGGTGATGGGATGTTACATCGAACCTGAAGCAATATTGGAAAAAAAGTTGGTTAAAAGGGGAAGGCAAGTTGCAATCAAGGTCCTAGTTAAGTGGAAGAATAAGCCAATTAAAGATAGTACCTGCGTCTACTACTATGATTTGACCAATCAATTTTCAGATTTCCATCGTTAAGGAAAAAGATGATGCTACTAGGGGTGACTTGATGCAGATAATTAAAAGAATAAAATAAGAATTGGGATTAAGTAATGTGGAAAAAGTGATATTGTAGTAAAAATTAAAAGAAAAAATATTTAGTCATTCATGACATTTGTTGAGAATTCCATTGGGACATTTGCATTTTTCCTTCTTTTCTTTTTTCTTATTTTCCATTATAAATGTTACTAAGCTGAGGTTGAAAAGGTTATCAAAGATATTATTTTCTCTTATTTCCCTTCTTTCTAAAACTCTCTGTAATTTCTTAGAAGCAATGCTATGTTAGTGAAAATTGAGTGATTAATTCACCTCCTAATTACTTTGTTTCATCATGTTTTTCTCCCTCAAATTCTTGTAATTCCTGGCTGAAATTTAATTTTTGCATCAGAAGTGTATATAGTTGACCGTGTGCATGATTGGTGCCCTCGTTGGATTATTTCAATCAATCTCAAAGAAAGAAAAAAATTGTAACTTCACGTTTTCTTTCAATTAAAAGCGTCTAAAAATGTCTATTTTGTTTAGTTAATGACACTAATAGTATGTTAACATAGTTATTTGTAAAGGATTCATGTTTAGATTATAGTCTTAAGTTGCACTCTCTTTCCCCCAATATTTACTTATTTAGTAGTAAATATATGACATTGACAGGCCCTAGAAACATCTACAAAATCCAATTTCTAGATAATAAAGGTGGGCAACACTTAATATGTTAATTGCTATCTAATTACTTTTTATCTTTGTTCCAAATATTGACACTCATTTTTGTATACTTTTCTCTCTAGTTCTGAAATACACAAGCTTCTGACCTTCCTTCTGATTTCTGGTAAGAACAGATCTCTAATTCAAATAAGCTATAGAAGTAACTAGAACTTTCAATAACAGAAATGTTCACTCAACCCTGACCAATTGTTACAGCACCTACTATTGCGATCATGAAGAGTGTGTGCAAATGTGAGCTCACTCACCTTAGGCGATTTCTCTCCTAGGCTCCGCACACATCACGAATAGCATACAAACCTTCCTGAACTTTTGGGTTACTTCTTTATTCTCTTAGTGAGTTTGGATTGAGTTTGCGGAAACATTAGACGATATGGGGTCATTTTAGATCTCATTACTGTACTTAGGGCAAAAATTGATAGCTTTTTTAGGTGTGATAAGGCATGGGTAAAAAGCATAAAACACCTTATAAAGGGCATGATATCACCGCAGATTGTGTGCTTGGATTGCAGGTTGCAGGATCCCCAAATTGAGAGATTTCCTTGCATACACAACATTGTGGCTGATGATGTACAAGGGGTTAGGGCATATGGCCACTCGTTGATGAAGGCAACAAGTGCGCAGTCTACTAAGGATTTTCGAAAGGAACTAAACGTTGGTGATGGAGAAATTAGGGCAGATACAAGGCGGGTAACAACACAAAACAAGAATTTGATATTGCGAATAATGAGGCTGGATCATTGCTTAGGGATACGAGTAAGAGTATTGGGATAACGAATAAAGATGGAGTTGATAAATGCAGGGGGAATGCAGAATCGTCATCTTCTGATGAGGAGAATGACCACAATACTGATTTGGAGGACGATGGTACCAACTCTACAGATTCAGAGGAATGCTCAGAGAAGGAAGAGAGTGCTCACAAGGTAGTTGATAAAGTGTCTGATTGTCCAAGTAACCATAAAACTACTAAACATTCGTTTGTAAGCTTATTTAGAGACAATAAAGAATTGAAGCAAGGAATGCAGCTGGCATTCTTGGAGGTAGATGATGAGGTCACCATGGAGGAAGAAGATGTGGCGCACATTGAAAAAAATGGGACTATTGTCTTGTGGGTTGCTTCATGGGAAGATTCCCAAGAATGAAAGCACTTGAAGGACTAATTGATAAATAGGCTTTTAAATGTAAGATTCTATCGCATGATCAAGGATGGATAATTTTTCAGTTTGATACGGAAGAAGATCGAACCAATGGATTAGCAGGGGGATCGTATCTGTTATTTGGAAAAACTTTGTTACTCAAAAGGTTGTCCCATAGATTCTCCTTCGACTATAAGGATTTCATGGAAGTGCCTATTTGGATGCAATTCCCCTATGTCTCTTTGGAGTTATGGAATGATGGGGGCCTATCAAAATTAGTTCCCCTAGTTGGAAAACCTATATGCACAGATAGAGTCACTAGTACAAGATCCCGTATTGGTTTTTCCAAAATTTTAGTGGAAGTTGATGTTTCACATAAACCAATAACAAGTTTTGTTGTTAAGAAGCCAGGAGAAACCTGCTACATCCAAGTGGTCACCTATGAAACCTTTCCTAACTCCTGTTACTCTTGTAAGAAATTTAACCATAACCTTTTTGAATGTAAAACCATTGCAAGGAATAGAAAGAAACAAATGAATGATTCTGCGAATGAGGAAGGCATAAAGGAAGCACTGAATATTGAAACCAGAGATAAAGAAGAGGGTATAGCAGATATGGGCTCTATGCAGCAGTCTATCCAAGAAGAGGTTGTAGAATTATGTGATCATACCAGAGTTCAGGAGGGATTGACTAAAGATGTGAGAGTTGATCAGTCAGGGGAACAATCTCAGCATGAGGGTAATTTATCAACTAAAGATGTGAGAGCAAATAAGTCAAATAGACAACCTTCTCAGCCTGAGAGTACTCTTGCAATCACCACGACTAGGGAGGACCTGAATGGAGGAGTGATTCCGAAGGGGATTAAGCCATGGATAGATCCTATAAAAGTATTCGATAAGAGACTGGCAGAAGGTGTAATATAATAGGAATGTCAGCAAAGGCAAGTCTAAGATGATGCAGAATAACAAAACAGGGTATAGTAGTGGTAATGGGCACAATCAGGCCTTTGCTACTAGAGCTGATATAGTAGACAGTAGTAATACAGAAGCAGTCAAAAGGCTAGGAGGTGAAAGGACCTCCAAGAGCGATAAATGAAGATACTAAGTTGGAATGTCTGAGGTCTAAACAAGGCCTCGAGACAACATAGTGTTGTCAACCTTATAAGATAACATGATTGTAAGTTTGCTTGCCTTATTGAAACTAAACTTTCTATTGATGGTATTGGTAGGATGATGAGGAATAGATTTAAGGGATGGTTTTACTCTCACAACTTTAGAGCTATAGAAGGAGGTAGGATGTGCATTATATGGAATCCTATCTTCTTTTAATGCATTATACTGGATGTGGGTGAACAACACATTCATTGTCAAGTTCAGTGTCGAATAACACAACATACCTTTAGGGTGTCATTCATGTATGGATTGTATAATGTAACTAAAAGAATGGAGCTTTGGCAGTATTTGATGGGGATGGGATTAGATATTATGGGGCATTGGAGTATTATGGGCGATTTTAATTGTGTATGCTCAACACGGGAAAGACTAGGCTGTAGACCTCCCTTGGCCTACCTACTCAAAGACTTATTGGACTTTTGGATGATACTTAGTTTAGAGGATGCTCCTTCTCGAGGTGAATTCTTTACCTGACACAAAAATAATTTATAGGCTAAACATGATAGAGTTCTTCTTAATCAAGCGTGGGGAGCATCGGGGTATGCATGTACTGCTCAATTCTCACATATGATGGCTGAATTAGACCATTGCCCTATTGTAGTAGATTTCGCTCAACCAGATACTAAAGTTATTAAGCCTTTTAAGTTTTTTAAAATGTGGCTTAATCACCCTTAGTTTTAGGATATAGTAGAAAGTATGTGGGAGTAGATGGTGAATGGGAATGCTTAATTCATTCTATGTTCGAAGTTGAAGTCACTAAAATTTCCTTTGAAAGCTCTTAATTCCGAGACCTATAGACACATTTCTTTGAAGGCTAAGGATGCTAAAGAAAGCTTTAAACTTGCATATAGAGCTTCTTTAAATAGTCCTGATGATATAGAACTGAAGAATGAGGTGAATATCAAAAGAAGGCAGGTTGGGTTCTTGTTAGAAACCGAGAGACACTTTTATCAACAAAAAGCCAAATGTACACATATCATTAAGGTCAATAAATGCACACGATATTTTCATGCAGTAGCTAAGAAGAAGGTTTTGTGGAATGCTATCTCGCACATAATTAAGGAGGATGGAACTTCAACTAAATCATTGGAAGAAGTTGCAGGGTGTTTTGTGAACTTTTTTAAAGGGCTCTTTGGAACTTCAACTCCTTCGAACAGGTTGGACCTGAGTGTGATCAGACAAGGCTCAAATCTAGCTGTGGAATCATATGATTCATTGAATGCCCCAGTGCTGGAGGAGGAAATTAAGCAGAAGTTGTTTGATATTGGAGATGACAAGGCTCCGGGGCTGGATGGATTTACTTCTGCTTTCTTCAAGAGACATTGGAGCATTGTTGGTTCAGATATGGTATAAGCTGTGAAAGAATTCTTTACTAATGAGCGGTTGCTTAAGCAATTGAATCACACTGTCATTGCACTTATCCCTAAAATGAAAGAAGAGCCGAAAGTATCTAACTTTAGACGATTGCTTGTACCAATGTTGTGTATACGGTAATCACCAAGATATTGATGGAATGTATGGTATCTGTAATTGGTGACATTATAAACCCAGCTCAGGCCGGATTTGTTCCAGGTAGAAATATGATGGATAACATATTTCTAGCGCAGGAATTAGTAAGGGGTTACACCAAGAAAAGAATTTCCCCATAGTGCATGATCAAACTAGACATCACAAAAGCCTATGACACTGTTTCTTGGGTCTTTCTTGAGGATATGTTGAATGGCTTGAGCTTTCCCCCTAAGTTTGTTAGATGGATCATGGAATGCATTACCACAACTTCCTTCTCGATTTTAGTGAATGGTACATTACATGGCATGTTCAAAGGTAGGCATGGATTGAGACAAGGTGACCTTATGTCACAAATCTTGTTTCTTTTGTGCTTGGAATACTTCTCGAGACTACTTAAATTGCGCACCATGAACATCCATTTTAACTTCCATCTGAAGTGTAACAAGCTGGGCATCTCTCACATTGCTTTTACTGATGACTTAACGTTATTTTCGAGAGGAGATATCTGCTCTATTAAAGTACTGGTAGATGCTTTGAGTGAGCTGGAAGGAGTATCAGGGCTGAAGGTGAGTCCTTCCAAATCAAATTTATATTTGGCTGGCGTATTTGGTAAAGATAGGTATGATATTGTGGAGATGATTAAATATCCTATGGGAAATTTCCTGTTCGGTATTTGGGAGTCCCTTTGGCACCTATGAAGGTTTCGATGGCCCAATTTTCTGTATTGATTGAATCCATTGAAACTTATATAAATGACTAGAATGGCAGGACTTTATCTTATGCTAGCATAATTGAACTGATTAAATCTGTAATTCAAGGTGTTCAATCTTTTTGGCTTTAGGCATTCCCCATCCCGATGTCTATCCTGGATAGAATAACCTCTATTTGTAGGTTATTCTTATGGGGTGGAAAGCACTTTAGGGTGGCGTGGGATGATATATATGTACCAGGAGATGAGGGTGGACTGGGATTGAAGAATTGTAAAGTATGGAACTCGGCTTTACTGGCTAAAGTGTTATGGAACATCCATTTCAAAGCTGATTTACTATGGGTGCGATAGATTCATGAGGTATACTTTAGAGGATCATCAGTTTGGGACTGGGAACCTTTCAAGCGAGACTCATCCCTGATGAAGAAGTTGTCCTTGATTCGGAATATTTTGATGGATCAGATGAGTGGTCGTTGGGAGGTGGTAAATGGACTGTAGGATTTATCTATAAAGGGAGCCCTCTCCTCAAGGAAGGTGTATGAGCTGCTTCGGGTAAAACATCATAGACGGCCCTGGATGACCTTTATTTGGAAAAACTATATTCCGCCCAAGTTCTCCTTTATTGCATGGCTTAGTCTCCGGAAGACTTGTAGATTGTGTGGTACTATGCAAGAAACTGTTGATCATATATTTTTTAGATGTTCTTTTTCAGGTGATGTGTGGAGTGCTATCTGAGGTTGGCTGGGATTGACAAGGGCTATGTCTACTCTGTCCAGTGCCATCAAATGGATTTGGAGAGACTATACTAGAGCATGCCTAAGAAGCAAAACCACACGATTGGCATTTGTGTGTACCATCTATACGGTGTGGAAAACAAGGAATGTCATTCAGCTAGATTCTGCTTCTTTTACGAGCTCTAATGTAATTTATAAGAGCAAGTCTTTAATTTACAAAATTTTGTATAGGATTTATCCTAATGAACTAATTACCTTTTGATATTTTTGATTGTATAGAAGATTTAGATGTTTTTTATTATAGCCTTTAGTCGGGGTATGCCCTAAGGACCATGTACATAAACTTATTGGTTTAATATATTTACCTTTCATTAAAAAAAAAAAAGAAGAGCTCAGTTGCCTATAGAGTATGGCAGGCAATTTTTTCCAGCTGCACACAACAAATTGTACATTTCTTCAAAACGGCAGACTCCTATCACTATAGTTTCTTATGAAATGATGTCCAAAAAATACATCCACCCCATCTATGGTTTGCTCCATCCAAACAAGTGTATCAACTGCTATGCAATCGTATTCATCATGATAGAACATCATTTTGATATGGCAAGCCTTGTTAATGGTGCTATAGCATATCTAGCAGAAATAGCTGGAACCTGTCAGGAAGCTGTGTGACCTCCATGACCATTATAATTCCTAGAAAATTAGTCATAAATAGTTGATAAACCCTTCACTTAAGTTGTAGCCTCAGATTATTTTTCTATTCAAATGAGCAGTGTTGAATTCAGGACCAGATTAGGTCTTCTCTAAAACTAAAATGAATCGATCCTGATCATTATTCAGACATAGAACCTATCAATCACGGCTCGTCTAAGCACATTACGGCCATGTAAACAGTCACAAAGCGTGGATAAATTGTTGAAATTGGCTTGGAGTTGGTCACATGGTATTCATAGGACCACATAAAGGAAACAGACGATTGCCATCAGAAACCATTGGTCGCAAGACTTGGATTTAAATGATCTTACATAAGTAGCTGCATCCTCGTAAACGGTAACCTAGCTTGTTGAGCTCGCACCATCCTATTTGGACATTCTTTGTCAGTGACGATTAGGCCAGCCGGCCCCTTTCATACATTCTTCTAATAATGATATGGTTTAATTTTAGCATGTCATAGGACTATATAACATCGGCTCATTGGAATCAGAATCTAAAACCAAATTAAGAACCAATCAATGGCCCTTCTGCAACTATAATTGCAACCTATCAATCTTGGTTGAGAGTAATCTTCAACTAATCAAGATTTGCTTTTATCTTGAAATGAATTTAATGTGCAGTACACAACCCATAATTTCTCAAATAAAATTAGAAAGCTCCTCAATTTTTTCTTTTTCCTTTTTGCCCCCCATTGAAATAAGTCAAAAAGAACTGTATGTCAACCCTGGGAGCTTTTACACTGCCTCAGTTTTGGAAATTAACCCAAAATAACTGTATGTCAACCCTGGGAGATTTTACACGGCCTCAGTTTTGGAAATTAACCCAAAATAAATGATGTAATGCAACTTCTTTAACAATTTTACTCTTCAGTTAAAAGGGAATATGAGCTTGAAGTCACTGTCATGGCTCTATGCGGTAAATTCATCTGACAAACTGCGCATAACTGCCAACTTGAAGAAGCAAGCTGAGTAAGTACCAAGTTTTGGTTGAACTGCTGCAGCTTTCTAGCAACAAAGTTTAGTAGTTCAGGTGAACAAGTAGTAGGTATCAAAGGGACAGCACGTTGGGTGGTGATTGTGGAGATCCAGTTTCAAGCAAAAAGCTTCTGCTACAATATGACCTTGATGTACTAGAAGAGGAAGCAAGATACCTTCCTTCCCCGCTGTTAAAAATTACTTCACTCCTATGCATTTTCCCTTTACTTGTCCTTCCTCTCCCTTCACTTCCTTCATACTCTTCATCACCCATAGCATGTATAAGTCCACTGTTGGCAGGGTCTGAACTCTCGTACAAAAGCCGAAGGACTTGTTTAATGGATGGCCTAGCACGTCCTTCCCTCTGTGTACACCATTTCACAATAGTGGCAACTGTTTGAAGCTGGTCTAAGTCAACAGAGTCTCTGATACATTGGTCCAACAGGTCAGGTAGTGTTGATTCAGATGCCAACAAGATTTGAGACCACTCTACCAAATTCTTCCCATCATGTATTGCCCTTCTTGCAGTTATTATCTCCAACAGTACCACTCCATAGCTGTATATGTCGCTTTTTTCAGTGAGTTCTTGAGTGACCACATATTCAGGATCCATGTAACCTGGAGGGCATCATACAGGGATCTATTATTAAAATGAAATAAACTTAAATGTTTGAGCAGTCAAATTTACTCTTTCTAACCTGGGGTTCCCCTGATGTTGGTATTTACTGGCTCAAAACAAATAGAGCCATCTTTTGAAGCATGAGCAAGGCCAAAATCTGCAACCTGAAGAACAACTTTTTATAGGCTGGGAAAGCAAACGTTCTATTTCCAGATTAAGCACTCGTTTTAATTTCCATTATGACTAGTACTAGGCTATGAGTAAACCAGTTGGGTCCCGTCAGAAGGATAATATGCTTCATCTATGAAGAGCATTCGGAACCACTATTTTGGTGAGGAGTGAAATTGAAAATCTACATGTGCAAATTCAACACAATATTACCTTAGCGACATAATTTTCATCTAGAAGGATGTTGCTGGACTTGATGTCTCTGTGGCACAAAGGTGGATCACAATAGAAATGCAGGTATTCCTGTAAGCAATTAAAATGAATGGAAAAGAACAAACAAATGGTATCAAATTGGAAATTCACAGTAACCAAACATTGTGAATATAGTTTTTCCAACTCTGCACATGTGTCCGATAATTACCAGAGCATTAGCCACATCAATAGCAATCTGGATTCTCATCTGCCAACTCAGTGGACTTTTTCCACTTGCTGCACGAAAAAGATAGAAGACTAAATCTGTACCTTCCATTTTCCCATACTATATGATATAAAAAGGTCAGTAAACTGAGGCATTTTCCCTAGAATTTTTGAATGAACATTATCTAAAAAGGTTTTTGTTTAATGAAGCATAAATTGTAGATCCAGTTTGATGATTTCAGATGTGTATAAATGATTGACCATCAAATTACAAAAATTCTCCAAGTACCATCAAAAATAAAAGAATCAAAATATTCAACTTCAATTAAGAAACAGAACACAATTGATCTGAGGAAATCAAGAAACATACAATGAAGATGGTCCTTTAGGCTTCCATTGGCCATGTACTCGTAGATTAGAAACCTGCCATATATAAGCCAAAGCATTCGATTTTTGTGCATTCCATTAGTATTAAATCCATGCAAGAAAGAGAGACTAGAGTCAATTCTATAGACTTTATGACATGAAATAAATATGCAAGCAACAGTAACCATGATAACTGATGAAAGAAGTTGAAATCATCCACTTATCAACCGTCAATGAAAAGCACAAGGGTGGCCAAGTTAGATCGTAAAAGAAAGACCGGTCACTCATGAGGTCAGTTATGCGTGCACTAATTTGCAAGAAGATACCTTTCATGTCTTTCAATGCAAAAGCCCCTCAGAGAAACAAGATGACGATGATGCAACCTAGCAAGAAGTTCTATCTCCTTACAAAACTCATCTTCCCCCTGCTCTGACACCTTGTTCATCCGCTTAACTGCCACCACTGAACCATCAGTAAGCTGTGCTTTGTATACTGTTCCAAATCCCCCTTGTCCAATGATGGTATTGAAATTGTCAGTAGCCTTTCTTATCTCCTTATAGCTAAATTTTCGAAACATCCATGCTGGACCTTCACAACAACCACATGGAACACAAACCTCCAATAAGAAACATAGAAAAGCATATTTAGCAGTGCCAGACAAAATGAGGAGAAACTCCAAAGTACCTTCTTGATACTTTTTTATGGGTCTAGGACGAGAAAAGGCATTTGAAGAGGTTTTGTCCATGTTTTCTGAATCTTGTAGCTCTCTGCTCTTTCTACTAATTAGGACCAACAAGACAATCAGCATTGCAAAAGCAACTCCAGTAACTGCAATTCCGACCCCCGGAACTAGGGTTAGGTGGTAAGAACGGTGGTTTTCAATACTGGGGACTCCTGGCACAATTTCACTTGGGCTAGCAGCAAGCAATGGACTTGGAGATACCTCAGGGGCAATTGCAGATGGAGACGAAACTGAAATTAGTATCACACAACAATGGATTGCAGAGTAAGAATCTCATAAGTAAATGTAACTAGACTTGATGTGCAATAAAAATTAGGAAAGACCTTCAGAACCAAGAAACCTGAAATTTCAAACTAAGACATGCTTCAGCCTAGAACGGGCACAGGAATAAGCTGATGGAGATAGAAACTATAGTAGTTAAATTATAGGACTCATTCTAGAAACATAAATTTGATTATGAGCAATAAAAGCAGGAATGAAGAAATTGAGAAAGATGATCATAAGAACCACAAACTGCTACCAGTAGGGATGTTAAGCCCTTGAATTCCAAAGAAGCAGCTTGCGAAAGTAACAGCTGCAGTGTCATCAACTTGGCTTGCAAGTGTTGTAAAAGTTGCATCACGGCAAGTGTTCAGTGTGACGTTATCATCTTTCCCAACCAGATGATGAAGGTACACAATGCCAGCATTTAAACACTTCCGGCAATCGCTTTCTCCTGATAAGGGCAATTTGCAATTTTGCAGGACATCAAGAAATTTTGGAGACTGAAGCATCTGATTAACAGTAGTTCGACCTTTGCACACATAGCTAACTGGAATTTTTGTCCCAAGACCACAAAACGAAGTTGCATTATTTGGAACTCCATATAGTTCCATGGTTTGCGAAATGGAATGGAGGCAAATGTCAGATTGATCTGATGTTACCCCTAGAATGCCAGTTGCATTTGCATGGCGAGCTACAGAAACTGCAATAAAAGAATTAATATAACGGCAACATTTTCCTCTATCATCTTTAGTAGAGCATATGGAAGCCGCTAGTGTAAAATTTGATACACTCAAATCCAAGGGACAATCTGCAAAATGAGGTAAGGTTTATAAACAACATGAGCACCTATTTGCTTTATCAATAATCAGGTTCAATAGGAATAGTAACTCTATCCAGGAAATTAAGAAGGTTTAGTAAGTGTAGTTATTTTAGTGACATTAATCTGATGGTCTTATGTAGGCCACATACAGAGACATTGGGTAAAATGCTTCTTTTCATATGATGTAGCTTCATGGAATTAGAAGTCTATGACCTGTCATAATGCGACAATTTTTAAAATGCTAGCGCACTTAAGCTCACTAAGGACAAGGCTGGAGGTTATACAGTAACAAACTTTCTACTCCTAGCAATCTGCCTCTTGGAGATACTGTGATGTGGACTTTAAAGCAAATTTTCACCCTGTTTTCACCCGAAAATGTATTCTGAAGGCCTGAACCATACAAAAACTTGCCTATTTAAGGTAAAATCAGTTCATCATGAGCATCAAAGTTCGTGCAAACCCTCCAGTCATGTCTTCCTATAGGATACAACTGCTTTAGATGACATTATTCCACCAGAACGTTGTACAAAGAAGTAGAGAAAAGTACCAAGAGCATCAATCTTCTGAGGAATTCAATCAACCACTAGGAAGTTGCATGCATTCAACATAATGAACACTTTAACATAAAGTTCAGTTAGATGCTGCAATAGCCATAAATGTATGCCAAGTAACTCATCCGCAAAAGCATCCAAGTTAGATCGAGCATACTAAGACATATGGTTCACTTTATTATCACATTAGCCTGTTAAACAAGAACTAATAAGGCATCCGCACTATAAATTGCAATTCGGAACAAGACAATACAAAAACTAAGACAAAGTATGTTGAACAGCAACATCAGCACTCTAAATCTACCTCGTTCAGAACAAACATTGGCCACGCAATCAACGGGTCATGGACTTTCTGGAGCAAAAGCTACAAGCGTTCTAAAACTCGTTAATATCAAAACCCATTCTAGAATCCCAGTTTTGCCCACAATGAACAAAGAAACAAATGAAAAAGCAACAAATAGCCTGTAACTAGTTCATTACTCCAAAACGAAGTCAGAGAAAATTTTAATGCAAAGGGAGGTATCATTCTTCAAAAATTGAGAAAAAATAAAATATAATCAACTAACCAGCCATTACTGAAGGAAGCTGCGTTGCAAAAAAGGTAATCAGCCCCAAGAACAAGGAGTGACCGTACAACACCATCGCCAAGACCAAGATGGGAATTTGAACCCACGGTGAGATAGAGACACAGAAGAGGGCAAGCGTGAAACACAGCTTCGGCTTATATATTAGCAATAGTATGTTTTGGGGACTATCCTGCGAATGTGAGAGGGAGTATCGTGTTAACGGAGACCAGTGGGAGTGTGGCTAGCTTCTCACTACACGGGAAAATGTAGAAAGGTTCTCCCTTGTTCTCTCTCTGTCTCAAATAGTCAAGGAACTATGGACCAAAAGTAAAGAGTCTCGAAACTTATTTCTAATTCAGAATCACATTTTATGGAAGAAATGTGGGACCATTTTCACATTTACGTCTGTAGGTTTCACTGTTCATATGGGTGGCGTATGTCCAGTCCTATGAGTCAGATGGTGTGCCGCCATGAAATGACATCTTCTGAAAATCGCAGTTGCACTAATGGAACCATTTTTTTAAGGTGGTAAAAGTGGGAAGTTTTGCCCTTCAGAAAATGAAAAAAAGAAAAAAGAAAATCACATCAACTAACAGATATCATCAATTTTTTCAGGTCATCGATGCCTGCTGAGAAAATTTGAACAAGTTTAGCAAATCAATAACAGAGATTTCCCATGTCACGTCAAAGGTTTCATATGAAGGCTGTTGTCTTCGATATAGATTTATGTACTTTTGTTTTTTCTACAGGAAGGAAAAAAAAAAAAACATTGTTTAAGTTTTTAAGTGACCTGACGACGTTGAGTGTGTAGCCAAAATCAAAAGAGGGATCGTATCTCATATCTCATATTTTAGTTATAGTATTTTTATTATATTTTATTAAATATTATTTATATATTTATGTGAATTCTATATAAATATATATATATTAGATTTAATAGATTAAAGTTATAATAGAATAATTAGAACCGAAGATTTGCTAAGTCAAAAGAGATGATAATTTCCAATTTACCATTTATTTCTATTGACTATGCTCTTTAAACTGATAGTTAACTAAATTTGGACAGCCGAGCTAAGAGAGATAGAGAGAGTGAGAGAGAGAGAGAGAGAGTGAGGACATGAACAAAAGAGTTTCTGCCATTGATGTCATACACTGCACCAAACATGTTGATAAAATTTCAGAGTACTTATTTGGCAATTGAGCTCCTAAGATTATGAAGTGGCATTATTATTGAAGCAACGCTAATGTAGCTTGGATTGGAAGTTAAAAGTGACCCACTATTTTTTTTTTTTTAAAGGTAAAGTATTAATAAATTGAATTATAAGCCAAGATAGCAGAAGTACATAACGTTCATCAAGCAACGACGTCGCATAGAGTTACATAATAGCCAGACAATAGCAACGGCAACGTTTAGGCCAAAAGGAGGCTCTTAATCGAATACCCTAGAAGGGTAAGATCGTTGGTGGCTTTTGCCCTTTGTTCCAAGTATCTCCAAATTAGGGTTGAAACCGTCGACCTGACTCCTTCGTCTTGCAGGGTAGGTTATCCCTTGTTAGTGCGGCTCCCCGACCAGCTGATCTTCCTTCCCCCATCGCAAGGTAACTTCTGTCCAGCTTTCTTCGAATCCGCAGCTCTGTTGTTGAATCTGTGTGTATTACTCCTTCTGATCATCTCTATGGTTTCCTTGCAAGACGATGCCGAGCCTCCCGTACGTCTCAGTGGTCTATTTCTACCAGTCAATGGATCCGTCTCCAGGTATGTCAAAGCTCCACTTCCTTTAAAGTGCCCTTGTGTCACTGATTGATTCGCCATGTATTCGCTAAGGAATGAGTTAGGTGAGTTGAATATGCTGAATATAGAATCTTCTCTCTGATTCCTCTAATCAGAGAGTTATAGACCTCCTGGCTTGTGCGATGCTTGTTCTGAAAACATCGTAAGTTTCTCTCTCGCCATATTTCCTTGAGAGAGTAGGCGAGAGAGGTAATGTGTACAAACTCAGTAGATTTAGAGGAGGGATGCCGTCCCAAGAGCCATTCCATTACTTCGGTAATGGTATTGCCTGCATTAGGACTAGCATTGAGTAGCTTTATCTGCTCCCATAT
>JAOTAY010000191.1:36553714-36572305 GCA_025629805.1 Erythroxylum baracoense
ACATATTGAGCCTTCTCTGTGATAGGAACATCATGCCATCTTTGGATTGCTTGATGATTCCTGATGAGAGGCCCATGTCCTGTCCAATTATCAAACCAAAAGAAAGCCTTCTGTCCGTTTCCAATTCTGCAAGAGACTAGGGGTTCAAGGGTTGATCTAAGTTTAAGTAACTGAGTCAAGGACCAAGAGAATGAGGGCTTGATAGGAAGGCTCCATAAACTAGAGCCCTTTAAGATGTAGCTGTGTAACCATCGGATCCATATAGAATTCTTTTCAAGTAGTATATTCCAGAGGTTCTTTGCCATAGCAGCTCTATTAAAAGCAGCAATAGGTATGACCCCCAGTCCCCCTTCTTGCTTACTTTTACACACCTCTTTCCATTTAACTTTAGGAAAGTGACTTGCTGAATTGATGTTTCCCCATAAGAAGCTTCTAAAGATCTTTTCAATTGATTTGATAACTCCTTTTGCTAAAGAGATATTAGAAGACCAGTAAAGATGAAGAGAATTTAGGACTGCCTTAATGAGTTGCAGCCTACCCCCAATAGAAAGCACCCTATTGGACCACATACTCAACCTCCTCTGTATTCTGTCAATAAGAACCTGGCATTCAGAAAATTGAATTCGTCTTGTAGTTATAGGGAGTCCCAGATAGGTTAGGGGAGCAGATTTCCTGTGCATTCTAGTCAGCTGTGAGATGACATGCTCCATAGTTGTTGCCCCTTCAGATAGAATAAAATGACTTTTTTGTAGGTTTACCTCCAACCCAGATAGATTCCGAAAGTCTTGCAAAGTTTCCATAAGCAATTCAACCGACCTTTTATGAGCTTTTGAGAAGAGTAGTAGGTCATCTGCGAAACAGAGATTGACTAGCTGAATCTTCTTACATTTAGAGTGGAATTTGAAGGATCTACAATTTCCTACTCTCTGTTGAATTAGGAGACTTAGAACCTCCATACAGATTATGAATAGGTATGGAGAGAGGGGATCTCCCTGGCGCAAGCCTCTAGCACTCTGAAAGAGCTCTGTGGGAGAGCCATTTACTAGAACTGAATAGGAGGGAGTGGTTATGCAAGCCCGAATCCAAGTGATGAACCTCTCCGGAAAGCCCATTAGTTTTAGGGTCTGTAGTAGGAACTCCCACTCCACATGGTCAAAAGCCTTTTTGAAATCGACTTTGATGGTACAGTTAGGAGAACTGTGCTTCCGTTGATACCCTTTCATCAATTCCTGAACAAGTGCAAAATTATCCCCAATCCGCCTATCTTGTAAGAATGCACTTTGATTATCCGAAATTAAAGAGTCCAGAACCCTTTTCAGCCTGTTGGCTAGAATTTTAGAAATGATTTTATAAAGGAAGTTAGAGCAAGCAATAGGGCGGTAGTCCTCCAAAGTAGTACAACAAGGAAGTTTTGGAATCAAACAAATATGAGTTTTATTAATCTCCTTGAGGAGCTTACCCGTAGAGAAAAATTCCAACACTGCAGTCTTGACCATAGATCCGATATAAGGCCATGCTTTGTGATAAAAGTGACCATTAAACCCATCCGGGCCAGGGGATTTATTTGGTTTCATCCGAAACAATACCTCCTCTATTTCCTGTTCTGTCACTGAATCAGTAAGGGCAGTAGCTTGTGACTGGGATAATGTTTTGGAAATAATATCAGTCAGGTTAATGAGATCAGGTCGATTACTAGAGTGTCCATAGAAATTTCTGAAATGCCTCCCTGCTTCCTTCTCAATTTCAGTTTGTGTTGAAATTTCCTCCCCAGTTTGGAGTCTAAGAGAGCAAATTCTGTTGACATTCCTCCGTGCTAGGATGGTGTTGAAAAAAAATTTGGTACCTCTCTCCCCATCTTTCAACCAACTAACTCTAGCTCGTTGCTCCAAGATACTGTCATGTTCCTTAGCTTTAGCAAGATAGGACATTAATAATGATTGTTCAGTTTGCAGCAGTGAGGCATCAGTCGGATCCTGATCAATTTGTTGTTGCACCCGTTCTAAGTTTTCCCTTGCTAGGTTGACTGCATGTTGGGTAAAGGAGACTCGGGTGCCCATTAGTTTTTTCATTTATCCCTTGATAGCTTTAAGTTTCTGGACACAGATGTATTGAAAAGTGCCAGCTATTGGAGTGTTCAATCCTCTCTGAATAGCATCAGGAAAGCCCTCATCCTCCGCTAGGAAATTGTTAAACCGAAAAGGACCCCTGCGGTGAGTAGGAGAGGCCAGGTTGTCAATCCGTATTGGTGTATGATCAGAAAAGAGGGGATCAAGAAAGGATGAAACAGAGTGGGGGAACTGGGCTATCCATTTAGGATTGACTAATGCCCTATCAAGCTTTTTCCTTAATGCCCATCGGCCTAACTGCTTATTACTCCAAGTATAGAATTGGCCCTGGGATTTAAGATCAAAAATACCAAGTTGTCCCACACAATCATTGAAATCTGAGGAATGAGGCCTGAGACTGAAATGTCCTTCAGCTTCTGTGGGGTATAAAGTGTCATTGAAATCCCCATATAGCAGCCAAGCTCCACTGATCCTTGGCTGAATCTGAAACAAGCTATCCCATAACATTTTTCGCTGATAGGCATGATTTGAACCATAGATAAAGGAGATGCTGAAATGACTATTAGTATGAAAGGACTTGCAGTCCAGGTGCAGTGCTTGAGCTTCCATAGCCAAGACCTGAATATCCACTAGGTTAGGGTCATACCCCACTATGATTCTCCCATAGTTATGCGCATCATGATTCGACAAGAACTTCCATTGAGAGCCTAGTTTATTCAAAACTTACATTTTGTGCTTTTTAAGTTTTGTTTCCAAAAGAGCAAAAATCCATGGATGTGTACTATAGACAAAATCCCTTAGTGCTGAAAGCTTTTTAGGGCAATTAATCCCTCTCACATTCTATGCTATAATCTGCATAAATTAAACTTTGGTGGTTTTGGAGCCCTTACGTGTGCTCCTGTTAATTTTCCTTTTGGCTGGGTCTATGAGCTCACCAATAGTCGGATCCATGTCCTCCGTATCCTTTGTGGACCCGGATTGAACCAAATCCTGCCCTGGTTGTTGAGTTTCCGGATTAGTCAATAAGCCAACCTCCAAGGATTTCCCATGGCACCCTTGTCGTTCCGTCCCACTGGTATGAGTGGCCTCTATCGGCTGGTCCTGATTTTTGCAGTCTGTGACTGATAGTAGACTATCTGCCTTCTCAACCTCCGGTAAACATGCATTGGTTTCCGGCTCTTGGGGTTTGTCTTGGTTAGCTGGATCTATAGTGTCCCTTTTCTCTGCTGGAAATACCCCCTGGTGAATCTCCTGTGAATTAGTACCCTCCACACCCATAAGCTCCTCATAGTCACCTCTACGGAAAGTTTTCCCGGTAGGAACCCATTGTTTATCATGTTTTGGTGTCGGTTTCCAAGGATATTGGACTACCACTTTGTCCTCATAAAGAGAAGCATCAAGACCGAATCTCATGATAGGAATGTCATCCGGGAGACTGGCGGAGAGATCCATAGTGATACAGAGACGTGCATATCCTAACCTCCTCCTATTAGCAGTAGTGTCATCTAAACAAAGAGGATTACCAAGATAACTTCCAATCATACTCAACCCCTTGGTAGTCCAATATTCTAGAGGAACATTGTATAAGTTGACCCATAACGGTACTGGTCGTTTATCCTGACAATCAATCTTGAATCCTGGCTTCCATGGCTGAAGAAAAAGAGGGAAGTTTGCAATGTGCCATGGCCCTTCTTCCACAACCTTCAAGGCCTGCGTTTTAGTGGTAAATCTGAACAGAATGTACTTGTCCTCAGCTATTAGAGCTTCTACAAAACCCTTATTCTTCCAAGCTGCTGAAGCCCATTTTTGTATGACTGGAAATGCTGGGCGTCTGTCCCAGAAAAACCCTATTAGAGTATTCTCCCATGATTTAACCCCTTCTTCTAGGATCTCTCTTTTCGGGAAAACAATACCTCTTCCATCTGCAGTCTTTGGTGGACAAAAGTGCAGGGAGAGTTCAGCTGAACCTCCCACCACCTGCTTCCATGTTTTCCTCTCTGCCGAGGGTTCCTTAGTGATGTTGGTTGAGGGTTGGGAGGAAGGAGAGGCAGGTAAACATGGGTTAGGTAGGGGTATCGGCGGTGGTTCATGGGGTGAAGATAATGAGGGTAGGGGTGGAAAAGCATCCGGCAATATGGTTGAAGTAGGGCTGGAGGCAGAGGCCAAAGGATTCTGCATTGTGAAGTTAGGCTTAGAAAAGGAAAAAAGGCAAAAGCGGGAAAAGATTTGACAAGAGAAAGGGCGAAAATGACCCTGCTGGTGGCTTCAGAAGAGAGATAGTGCGTGTGAAAGGAATGGTAAGGGAAAGGTAGAGAGAAGTAAGAGGATCTCTCTCTAACCCATGGCTCTTTGAGTCGTCAGTCAGTTGGCAGTCAGCTATCACTCAAATTAACAACAACCAATTACCTGCTTTGGAAAACCCAATTCATTCCACTGCTGTAAAGTACCAATACTGTCCATCATGTTGATGGTTCGGTCACTGCTCCATGTACCTTGTTTCCCAACTCCAACAAAACGAATCCAAAGTATTTGACCCACTAATTTGTTGGCGCTCAATCAACCAGATAGAACATGAGGGAACTGTATGCCAAGAATATGTCTCCCTGTATGGGCACGGGCGTCTTTAGAGCATAACACCATGGTTGATAAAAAGGACAAAAGGGCTGGTTCACCACTTCTTTTACGTGAAGGCTTATTAGCTACATGTAGTCTATGAGCTCCCTATATTGGTTATGTTGCATTACTAAACCCTCTTCATCTTAGAGCTTTTTAGCTTTCACGAATTGGAACTGTTACTTGGTATCTTGTTTATAAGAAATAGATGTGTCAGTAAAGGCGATGTGTTTTGTATTCTTTAAGGTCCTTGGAGATCAAAACTGTTAATAGAGTTCTCATATTTGTTTATTTGTAATAAAGTTCAAAAGTACATAAAATTCATAATAAAATAGGCAACTAAGTTCTCACAAAGGATTTTTCACATATCAAAATTGGGAAGTTATTGTTTTAGTTATAATTCAATTATCAATTAATATCTTTTTTTTGAAAAATGAATAAAAAATTATATTAACAATAGCCCAACTATTACACTTGGTTCAAAAGAACTAGACTATACAGCTATAAAACAACATTTACTGACTAGGACCTAATGGAGGTACTAGTCATAACATCTAAAGGACAAAATTTACAAGGGAACCTCAAGCAAACCACAAGTCATAGATTCCATCTCATTTGCATAGGAGGGGTTAACTGGTTTTGAGCATTCCTAGCCAATAAAGTGGATCTAATGCAAGTAATAATCTTGTCAGCTAATTTGCATTTATCCTCCCCTACTTGCTTGTACAACCTATAGTTCCTCTCTCTCCATATCATATATATGGTAGTAAAGAAAACAACCTTAAATAGGATAACATTCTCCTTCCCTAGTTCAAAATGACTAATGTCCCATCTCAATATCGCCTCCCATTTATAAGTAGGGTGTATTACTTCCAACAGATGAAGGAGTTGGCTCCAAATAGCTTTAGAATAATCACAAGCAAAAAATAGATGATTTTTGTTTTCATCAACATAGTGGCAAAGAGCACCGATGGTATCCGATCGGTTGAACCATCTACATTTGGTCCTTAGCTTATTGTTTATGGCTAACCAGGTAATAAAGGAAGCTTTGTGATTCAAAGATTTCTTCCATACCAGATTGTACCAAGGGACCGTTGTTAGCTCATTTATGAATATTCTATGGCAAGAAACATTGATAAACCTTCCTTGCGGGTTAGGGGTCGAGCAAACAAAGTCAGGCAATCGAGAATCCCCCATACGTGGTAATTACTCTTGCAAATGTGAAAATCCTCTAAAGTTACCTCTCAATTCCACCTCTTGAATTAGATCTGCCACCTTAGCTTCCAAAGGCAATCTATTTCTTAGATGTAAAAAAGTTGAATTTTGAATAAGAGGGGTAAACTCTAACCAGTTGTTAAACCTAAACCAAGTATTCTTTCCATTATTGATCTTACATTTAATGTGTGGTAGATCAAGAATCGCGTTTTTAGCAAAAGGTTAAAGAACCAAGAAAATTGGCTAGACTTCTCAATATACCAAAAGTTCTGATGTAGAAGGTGAATTTCATGAACCTATTTGTCCTAAAGAGATTCCTTATATGAGATCATTCTCCAAATCCTCTCGCTAAGTAATACTATTTGCATAATAGTTGTAGAGATGATACTCAGCCCGCCTTGTTTCTTAGGATTGGTAATATCACTCCATTTACCTTTGCCACTTTTACCAGACACACTTTCAAGACCATAGAAAAGACTTGAGTAATTTATCAATATTCTTGGTTATCTTACGAGGAAGAGTAGTATGAGCTAACCAGTGGATGTGTAAGCTGGATAACACTTAGGTTATCAAAATAACTCTACCTGTAAAAGAGAGATATCTATTCTGTCAATTAAGAACTTTAGATTTGATGCTTTTCAAAATAGTGATACAATCAACGTATTTCAATTTGGCGAAGGAGATAGTCATACCAAGATATCAAAATACTGGGGGACGAATGCAAAGCCCAGAGCCTAGGCTAAATTCCCTGGAGTTTTAGACATCAATTGGTATAAACATACGTCTTTTCTCCATGTTGATCCTTAACCCAGACCATTCCGAGAATAACTTCAGAGATTGCACTAAAATGTTGATAGAAGGCGCATCTGCAACATTGAACAACATGAGATCATTTGCAAAGATAAGCTTTAGCTCGGTACATTTTTTTGTTAAAGTTCAAGTTTCCATTGGCTGAAGTCATTGATTTAATAAGTCTTGCTTCCATAACTAAGGTGAATAAATAAGGGGAAAGAGGATCCCCTGGTCTTATTCCTTTGGCATTTTCTAAAGGTATAGAGAGGAGGTCTGAATACACTTCATAACCCAGTTCACAAAAACTGTGGGGAATTTCAGTAATTCCATGAAGGTTCTAATGAATCCCCAGTTAAATGTGTCATAGTTAACAAAAACTGTAGGGATTTCCAGTAATTCCATGAAGGTTCTCATGAATCCCCAGTTAATTGCATCATAGGCTTTGTAAAAATCTACCTTCAATATACAACTCGTTACTCTGCTTCCTGATGAGTAATCTTCCATCAGCTCTTATAATAAAAGGATATTATCTCTTAGGTTTCGGCCAGATAGAAACGTCACTTGTGTACTGTCCACAATATCTGAGAGCACCACTTTAAGTCTATCCGCCAATAACTTAGCAATCACTTTGTAGACTATGTTGCAACATGAGATCGATCTAAACTCCCCTATGTTCGTAGGATGTTTTTTCTTTGGAACTAAGCAAATGTAGGTGTTATTCATTTCTTTCAACATTTTTAAGTTCTGGAAAAACTATAGTACTGCTTCAGTAAGCAATTGACCAATTATTTCCCATGTAGATTGGAAAAACCCAGCTGAAAAATCATCTGGCCTAGGGGCTTTTGAAGGATGCATATCAAAGACAATCCCCCAGACGTCTTAAGCTATAAAGGGGGAAGATTGAGCTTCCTTACTATCGAGTTTAATAGAACTTGCCAACACCCATTTCATATTCTCTAACAATAACTCCTCAGTATCCGACCCCATCAGTTGAGAAAAGATCTAGCCAATTCAAGGAGGGTTCCCTAATCAGTTTGCAAGTTGCCTTTATTATCCAGCAAGTTAACTATTCTATTGGAATTTCTTCTAGCCATAATCGAAGCATGGAAGAACTTTGTATTTGTGTCCCCTTCACTAAGCCATTTCACTCTAGCTTTCTATTTTATGATGGAGTTTTTCAATTCCAGAGCTTGTTGATACTCTTGAAGTAGTGCCAGTTCCTTCAATCACAAATTAAGGTCATGGGGAAAGTTGTAACACTCATTTTGGGCTTGTTGCACCTTAGATTTAAGCAAAGACAGGTTATTTTTATTGCTACATATGAAGCTTTTTATAGCTACCTTGACCTTCGACAATTTCCGCATCATCTGGAAAGACTTATATCCCCTCACCTCCTGATTCTAACAATATTGTATTAGGTCCATAAATCCCTCCGATTGAGTAGCATCATTAAAAAATCCGAAAGAAGCTTCAACTTTCCTAGTGAGCTCTGTGCACTGAATATGCTTAAAAGAGTGATATGAGTTCAAGTTTTCCCTAAAGTGTACCAAAGATAGAGGGAAACAAGTTAGCCAATCCAAATTCACTAAGCACCTATTTAGTTTCCACCTTATGAGCATAGTGCCCTACTAATTATTCGACCAAGTAAGCACTCTTCCTATCAAACATAGATCCAATAGCTCCACTTGACTAAGTAAATTAGTAATTTCTTTCATATCCACTAGAGTGATTCTCTTTCCACCTTTAGCTTCCTTATAACTGAATATACAGTTGAAGTCACCAGCTACAATCCAAGGACTTCGAGTTGAAGACTTAATACTACTCAAACCCCGCCATAGCTTACTTCTTTAGAAAGCAAAGTTAGCTGCATAGACAAGAGTTAAAGCAAACTTAGAGGATTGGACTTCAAAACGACATAACAAATGAAGATGTTGGTCTCTCTCCTCCACCACTTAAACCTCCATCAGCTTAAATTTGTAACAGCAAATAATCCTTCCATTGAAGTATGATATGTGATTTGTGAGGAACCTTTATTGTGCACCCAAAAAATTCTGGTTTTGAAGCAAAAATTGGCCTTTAATTCTAGTCTCCAACAAACTTACCAGAATAGATTGCTTTTCTCTGATAAGCTCACTAACCAAAGACCTTTTCAGTAACTAGAAGAGACACTTTGGAGAAGAAGCCCCTCTGTTTTTATACTTCCCTTTTTTCCTAGCAGACCTCCTCCTCGCTGCTTTTGATTGTTGGCACTATCTCAGCATCCTCAGACATTGCTGCTGATTCTTTTGCTAAGTTTAGGGTCTTGTTCTGATGAGAAATTGAGGGACTCCTGACTTTTGACATTTTCCTTCAAAATTTGATCATTTCCTAGTCCTGTTTATCACCAACCTGATCAGTGGAAGATTGATTCATCTGCTCCTCATCATTAATGAGAGGACTATAAATATTCAGGTGCTCAATTTTTGGAACCTTAGGCCCTTGCCCCGTATTCCTCCCTGCTGTTGCCTCCTCTAAACTAGTTGTTTTCACATCATCTAAATCCAACGAGATTTTAAGATGAATACCAGACCCGTGGGCATTTTCTATAACTTATCTTGATTACCAGTTTGGAGTAGTTTCCCAGATGGCTGCCATTTCCTAATGGCGTTAGGTTTCCATGGGTAAGATACAGTGATAGATTTCTTCACCAGGTCTATATTTTTGCCTAAGATCAAAACTGATAGATTGTCAGGTAAATGAGTCGATTTTAAAACCTCAATACATACCTTAGCGTAGCCAACACATTCCATGTTTACAGTTTAGGTGTCCATATTTAAGGGCTTACCAAGATAACTTGTGAAATAGCTAAGGCCTTTCACAATCTATAATTCCATAGATAAATTGTGAAAATTTCCCACAGTAGGAAGGCATCAATCCCTCCTCTGTCCATTTCCCATCCATCTCTCCACTATTGTAGAAATAATGGTTGGCCCCCTATATGCCAAGGTCCTAATTCAGTTATCTCCTGCAAAGCACTATCTTGAGTAAATTTGAAGAGGAATGTTCCATCTTCCTTAAACAAGACCCTCTCTAAGCCCTTGTTATTCCAATGCACTTTAGCCCAGGCATTAACCACTGGGAATGCAGGATGCTTACTCCAAAATAAACCTATCAGTGCACAAGAACAAATTTTATCCTCAGCTTTAAGTAGCTCCTTCGGAGGATATATGACGCCATCTATAAAGACATCCTGGAAATGCTTCAATGCTATCTTATTATGGTGAGTAGCCAAGTTCTTTTTCCAGGCTCCCTTCAATTTCGATGCTTCCATATTCTCTTCGAAACTTGCACAAACAGTAATTAGGCTATCCGACTTAGGTCTTTTCTGGTATATGTTCTCTTTTGATAAAATAGGGAAGGCTTCAGCGGGACTAGAAGGCTCTCCTATTTCCATAGTGATAGACAAGCCCTAGGAAGGCCTAATCGCCTGAGGGAAGCTCAGCAGAGAAGGTGCTCCAATCCTCTTTCGCAAGTCACTTGGGACGCCTCTTGCCTCTTAAGTTAAAGATTGCAGCCTCTTGTATTGTCGTTATGTGTCAGACACCTTACCCTCATCTTGCGATCTCCTCACGGTCTTCGAGTGGTCGCCTAGGGTTTGCAGTTGCCATCGTGTTGTAGTCACCTCCTTAATAATGTTTATAAGATATTACCAATTAATATCTTATGGACAAATAAGAAAATAACTCTATTTTAATATTTTTATTAATACAAAATTGGTTGAAAAAAGTAACAACGTTATTACATAAATCAAATCATGACACCCACCCAATGGTATTTGACACTAATATGATTTTTATACAATGACAATGGTCAGAATGACGTTAGAAGTCCTTGAAGTAAAAAGCTTTATGGTCCTTATCACCTATCGCCCACAGATGCCACGTAGGATAGAAATTATAAAGAACATTAAAATTGGTGAAAAAAAATGCCAATTATGATTAAAAAGAAACAAAAAACAATTGTTCTTCCTTTTACCTCCGCAAAAAATATGCATATAATTGTTGAAGTTTGAAGATAGGAACTACCACTTTCTTTCTACAACCTAAATTTTGAACAAGTTATTTGTGTACTTTAACATTGTCATGTATTATAAGCTATTATCTATCTATTATCTAACAAGTAAGAACATCAGTGATATAACCATGAATCATTTCTATATCATCTGTTTATTATTTTTGTAAAGGAAGGAATTAGAGTTTCAAAAGAAGAAAAAAGAAAAAAAATCATCCTTAGTAATGCATTGAATCATTTTGACTTCTCCATATTTGGTGTATACTATATTTGGTATGTGATATTCTATCAGAAATTAATAGAAGTGTTACTATATTTCATGATATTACGCATAGTTAGAAAAAATTATTTACTGTTCATTTCTAATAAATGACAATTTCTTTTTTATAAGGGAATATCATAACTAAGTACAAACAATTCCTTTACTTAATAGAAATTGTATTAGTACACAATTGAAATAATTCCAATCTAATGTAAAAAATATATATCATCAATGGTTAAAAATAAGTACTAGCCACGCTTTATAATCAAAATATCATCTCTGAATAGAAATCATATCTTATCTTAATACAAAAGTATACCAATACCAAAAAAAATGAAATACTTTCATTCATTACAGATAAGCAAGACATATATTTTAAATAGGAAGATATTAATTGAATGAAAAGAATATCATGCTTCACTACAAACTATACTAGCACTTATTGTATTCAACACCATAATTTTAAACAATAGTTACTAGGTTGCATTGAAAATAAGTAACAATTTTAGTGAAAAATGAAAATATCATCTCTAAGTACAAATCATATCATATCTCAATACAAACTATAATAGTACTTTATCTATTCAATATCATGTATATGAATAAAAAATATCATCATTCACTATAGATAAATAACACCTACATTTTAAAATAGGAAAAAAGTGATTAAGTGGAAAGAATTCTATGCCTCAATATAAACTATATCAACACCTAATATATTCAATACCATAACTATAAACAAATTTTATTGGGATGCATTTAAAATAAGTAATAGCTTCGGTGAAATATATATCAACTTTAAGTACAAAGCATACTTTGTCTCAAAACAAACTATACTAGTACTTCATATATGTAATGTCATGCCTATATGTAAAAACAATCATTATTCAGTACAAATTGTGACATGACCATGCGTAAAATTGTGTTCATTAAAGGTTTTGTTTAATAAGATTTATTCCACTATCATATTGTCAATTATGATCTTGTTTAAAAGTTTAAGCTAAAAGTATAAAGTACACGGATTGGTAAACAACTATTTTTGTGGACAATCTTGTTCTTGTTAACATTTTTTAAGGGATAATATGAATGATAAAAGTTGTTACACTCCTTTGTACAAAGCCATATTCATTATTTATATTATTGGATATAGTTAAGTATATGGCAGTGTATTGACCTGTGTTTGTGTTTAAAGTATTTGAAGAAAAAATATTTCAATTGTCCTTTAAAACATCAATATATTGGTGATTATTTTATACAAGTTCCCTCATACTAACACTGTCATTTTTTTATCGAAGATTTATTGAAGCTTAAAAGTGAACATCCAGTTTCAAACTGCAATATAAGTTTACAATATTTGTTTGCATATTCCCTCCTTTTTTTTCTCATTTATAAGCTATTTCATACTATTTAGAGGGAACACACAAAAGAGCAGGGATGGTTGGAGTAAGGTGTGTTGTAAAGTTTTTTCCAAAGTTGCATCAAAAAGTGTGAGAGAGCTTGAAGTTGTAATCCTAAATATATGTAAAATGTAAAATAAATTTTTTATTAACAAGTTTTGAACTTTATTGGTATTTTTTTACAGTGAAAGCGTAGTAAAGTGCGAAGAATGACTTTGAAAAGAAGAATAAGGAAGAAGAGGAAGAAGATCATTAGTGTTTGAGTGCTAAATAATTTTCAATCACATCCATTTAATGTGTACTCTTTAATCGTATATGTACATGTGATCATTTAATATATATTTGTATATGTTATATGATATAATTTTACATTTTATATAATTTAATCATATATTATAAGTATTGTAATGGTATATAAATGAAATAGTAGAAATGAGTAATAAAATAGAGAGCGAGATGAGTTATTTAGAAGTGAAAACCTCACACAGAGGGGAAAAGGACATTAGGATAGAGTTAGTACTTAAAGTAGGATTGGAGTTTGATAGTTGGAAAATAATTTTTATTATAAAAGAAGTACACAATTTGTCATGGTTTTGCAATTACTATAAGGCGAGGAAAGAAAAATAAGAATGGAGACTTAAAGAGTATAACATTTCTACATCATAAAAGATAGTAGCAAAAACCTTGACAACTAAATATAATGAAACATAGAAGTAGTGGAAGAATTAAGTGCAATGTTTAAGTATATTATCAACCTGATGAAGGTATTTAAAGCATAAGAAATTTCAAAGATGTGCACAATCATAAACCAAATCCATCTAATGTGATGTCTATGAGGAAACATCGGGTTGTCAAAAATCAATTTGTATGTAGATTGGAAATAAATGATAGTTATGAGATTAGGTCGTACGCAAATGTAAAAACTATTATCATAATTGCAGGTGGATATGAGAACCCAATGTTTATCAGAATAAAGGAGAAGGATATTAGGTTTTCCTATAAAATGAACTTTGGTGAGGAAAGACGATTAAGTAATATTTTTAGACCGATGCAAGGATTCGTACAACATATATATATAATCTGGTAATATGGTAAAGTTTACTACGACTTACCTTATCAATAAGTACCAAATGTCGTTTACCCTATTAGTCAGTGTAAACTATCATGGTCAATCTATTTTTCTTATTTATACACTATTAAAAAGTGAATTCACTAATAATTTAATTTGTTGTTTTACATATGGATAAGTTTTATAAATGGGGAAGCTACCTAAATATATAGAAACTAACAAGTGCAAAGTATAGGTAATGCCATTGAGTTGATGTTCCAAATTGTTAGGCATAGACTATATTTGTGGCACATAATGAAAAATTACTTGAGAAATTTGGTACCCATAATATTTAGAAGAAGTTGAAAGGTAATTTTAAGATTTTTATGTATGATGCAAAGAACAATGAATAATTTGAGAGAAAATGGGATGAAATGATTGTGGAGTTTCATTTGGGAGACAATTTATGGGTCCATTTTTTATGACTATAAGAAGTAGGCTCCATTGTATGTTAATGGGACTTTTAGACAGACATATTGACAACGTAAAAAATTAAGGAGATGAATGCTTATTTTGATGGCAATATACATACCCATAGTACATTAGAAAATATGTTGAACAATACAAATAGGTAACTAAGGATAAGATTAAGTGAAAAATAGAGCTTGAAAACTTGAGTGTAAAGACTAGTGTATTATTAGTGACTCGATTAATATTAAGAAGGAATTTTAAAAGGTATACATAATTCCCTATTTTATATTGTACAAAAAGAGATAAGAAGCTTGATGTACTACAAGTTAAGCAAAACTTCAAGTGAAGAAAATAACAAGATTTATAAGGTTGAGGAGATGGGTGCAGGTTAAAATATGCTTGAGTTGTAAATAGTAACATTAAGTGAGACTCTCATACTAATCAAGTGCAACTGCACATTGTTTGAATTTAAGAGGACTATATGTCATCATATGTTCAAGATTTTAACTAGTTGAAGGTTAAACAATTTTCACAAAATCTATTTATTAGAAGGTGACAAAAGGATATTATTTGATGACACACAAAAATAAAAATCAGGTGTTGCTTCTGATTATGTTAGTGATAGTGCATCAAATTTAGAGTACAAGTTGATAAATATGTACATTACATGTTATTAAGAGTTAAATTAACTTGGCACTTTTATAGCATGATTCATGAAAATTAATGATAAGTGCTAATTTCTTGATATTTTTAACATAAATTTAGACAACATTATGCCTATGTTTTGACATTTATTGATGGATTTGATAATTAAAATGACCTATATTTGAGTTATTGAGAGATTTTATATAATCATAATATGAATAATAAGAGTTATATGGAATCATTAAGATATATATATATATATATATATATATATATTATAATAACTCATTTCTTTTCTTGGTGAATTAACGTGATAGGTTTGACTCTAATATATATATATATATAAGAACTCACATTTCTTTTCTTGGTGAATTAACATGATAGGTTTGACCCTAATATATATATCCTAGGAACTACGAATAATCATTAAGTTAAAGATAAATTCAAGGTATTAAAATTTTTAAGAGAATGCTTGCTTAGATCTTACTTATCTATTATTGTTTTAATTTTATTCATTACTTTAATTTATTGATTTAAATTAGTTTTGTTTATTTTCTTTCACTTAATCATTCACTTATTTATATTAGATAACAAAACTATGGTTAGTAATGGTAATTTCAATCTTTATGGGATCAACATTCGACTCACTAAGCTATGCTCTTAGAAAAGACAGATGCATTTGCCTATTTGATTTATATAATTATGTTTTGTTTTTGTTTCATTTATATCACATCAATTATATGATATTTTTTGTGTTTAGTTCATTTTCTTATAATTGATGATTTAAAAGAACAAATATTATAATTAAGTGCAACCTTCTCTATATTTATCTAATTAAAGAGATTTTAGAGTCATTTGGAAGTTAACTCAAAGGCAAACAACTCTGCATAAGACATCAAAGGTTGGTCCATGCTTAAAGATGTTGAAAATTGGAGAAGTTAGTAAAAAACCCTAACAGGCACCAAAATAGCCAAAGAAGATAGGTACTTGTCTTTTGTGAAGTTCAAGAACAACAAAAAATTAATAGCTAGCTAGTGTCGATTTAACATGGCATACGGTGCGGGTCTTGTATTAGATGGAAAACATTAATAAACATAATAAAACCAATGCTAAAGTGGTATATAGATTGGCATTATACTTGTTATAGTAATCATGAAAGAAGTTTCAAAAGCTAACTAACATTAGTATTGGAAGTTAGTCTGATATTGGTTTTAGTGTATAATTTTTTAAAATACATTAAATAACAAGAAGCATTTGAGGAATTTATTTTTGTAGCCTAACTATAAATAATCTTATCAGGTTTAGCTTAAAGGGAGTTTTTGAAAGGGTGTGATAGTCGCCTTACTTCTTTATTGTCATTGTTTTAGGGCTTCCTTAGTATTAAAGGATGATTTGGAGCAAGATTGGAGTCAATCATAAGTACTTCTCTAACTCTTTTCTTTCTCTTATGTTAAAAATGATTTATTGTAGTTTTGTTTTTGTTATATATTGTGGCTAAAAACCTAGTTAAAAATAAGGATATAACTTAGGATGTATGTTTTGACTATTAATTTATGATTTCATTATTTGCTCAATTGAAAATATTCTCTTTTCTTAATCATTGATTTTGTAGCTGGCCATCATAGATTCAATCTTAGACATTTTATGAAGGACTAAGAGCTAAAGTAGGATCTATGTAATAGGAGAATAAACACCCTAGATCTAGAGAATGAAATTATTATGGATTATTATGATAACACTTAAAATAACTAAGCTTAACGAGTTTGATTAGGTTGAATTACACATCGAAAGGTAGTAACTATCTAATAATATATACTTTTATACCTTAAGAGAGGGCATATAGATATTAAGTTAATTGTTATTTTAACCATAATAATGAATCTTACATTATAATTGGAATTCCACCTAAGTGAACTAAGAAACCTTAATATTTTCTTATTGATTTTTCTTCACTAATTAAGTTGTAATGCTTTTATCAGTTTAGTAGTTTAGTTATCTTTTAACAAATCTTATTTCTCATAATATTGATTAATTAAGGTTAATAGGCATAAAGATATAATTCATGTGGGATTGATACTCTGTATTTACTCTAGTTTTAGTAACTTATTATAATTGACTATATACATTTGTAGATAGATTATAGATCAAGTTTTTGACATCAATAATGGGGAGTTATCCAATTAATATTTTGGTAACATTAGTTTTATTAACATTTTATTTTGTTTCATATATTTTTAGGTAGTTGATGCAAGATATGAGATACAGGAGTCATAACTTGGAGGACCCATTTCAACTTGATCCTGAAATTAAGCAAACCTGTAAACAAAATAGAGCACAAAGAATCAAAGAGTTAGCTACAAATCAAGATAACATCATTTTCAATATGGAACATCAATAACCACAAAGGATGCACATGAGGGACATCTAAATGTTAGTGATAAGTGTAAGTCCCTTATGTATTAGACTAAATCAAAAGGAAAGAAAATACAAGCTAAAGTAAGTACACCTTTGTTTGCTACCAACCTTTAATGGATCACCTATTGAAGAAAAAATTACAGTCATAAAGGAGTTATATTCATGATCTAATCACTTCCATTAAATGGCCTCACGAAAGATAAGCTTCAGAAGAGATGCTTTTGTTATTGCATGAGAGCTTAAGCATGGATGTGTTTGATATTAAATGAGGTGGATTCTTTTGATGAGTGAAGCTAAGTTTACAATGCCTTCATGTTTTGATTCTTATGTAACATCCCGTTACCCATGTTAAGGCTAGAATAGAAAATTATAAGAAATTTATGTGAAATTAGGAAAAAGCACATCATGCATAAGTTAATTGTGACATACACATTTATTTGCACATTCATATGATTGTACATGCATTCATTGACATTTTTTCGGGTATAATTTATTGTTTAAAAATGCTATTAAAATGTGAATTATGAATTATTTGAGCTGAAATTTTATTTAGAGAATAATCTGATTATTTCATATTTTTGGTGATTTTTTTGAGAATTTTCAAAAATTTTGGGTATTTTTGGACTAAGTTGTGGACTAATGAAATAGTAACATTTGGAAACCTTGCATGTAGCCACGTGACTCACATATAAGGGACACACATTATATGTTGCCACATGTGTTTTTGGAGAAGGGAGAGAAGCTTTTGGTTAATCATCGAATGCTTTCCAAATTGTTTCCTGTTAGTAAACTTTGCTTTCAGAATCCTGTTTTGATCTCTCATCGAATTCAAACTTACCAACTTGAATGATACTTGATTTAGTAGAGTTATTATAATTTCCTTTCAACCACCGAAGCTCTGCTTATTATTGTCAATACTGGAGATTCTGTTGAAACATCATCTGTAAAATTTATGCATTTGGTTTACTTTTACTGCTGCAAATAGCTGAGTCAAGTAAGTAGCTTTGATAAGTTTATTTTTCAGTGTAAATATAAACATGCATGCATGGGTTTAAGAAATGAGGTTACGGTGATATATGAACTAGATGATTGATTTGAGAATTAGGAATTGTTCAAAATTGTATTGAATGGATTCTGGACTAAGAAATAAGAAAATTATGTAAGTTGATTAAGAAAAATGTGTTTCTGTTATGGTTTAAAAGATTACATATATGGTTGGTGCTTATGCTCTGTTTTTCTTGTTGATATGCTTGAATGTTTTCGGAAATGTTTGAAGGAATTAAAATGAGTTTGATAGTAAGTTGTAATGAAAATGGGAAGATTCAGATGGAAAAAAAAGGGAAAACTATATGATGAAATGAGGTTGTTGTTGTTGGATAGTAACAAACACGTAGAAGCAAAGTTGTGACATGCTCTGTTTCATTATATATGCATAAATGTTTGGGCAAAGTTAGGGATGGATTTTTGTGAGGTTGGAGTTAAAGAGAACTTAGAGTAGTGTAATGTTGTGTTTTAAGAAGGATTAAAATGACAAAAAAGGAAAGAAATGCATCAGATGAAGATGGAAGAAAAATGCAGAAAAATAGTTTATGCTTACGTGAACAGTACAATTTTTGC
>JAOTAY010000191.1:36572405-36613108 GCA_025629805.1 Erythroxylum baracoense
GCTGAATGAGTGATAAATTGATGTGATTTATTTGCTATGCTTAGCAATGTGAATTGTGTGATCTTATGATATCCCATATTGTGTGAATATCTGGAAAGTGTTTATGATCTGAATAAGTGTCTATAAAATATGTATTATGTGTATGTTATCCAGTGAAATCATCAATGATGGTTCATTCTTTGAGTTCGCAAAACTCATAATAATTACAATGTGGTTTTTCAGGTACGGGATAGGAGACCTAGTTCTTTAGACAGGACTAAAGAACCCTTTGGATTTTGTTATGGTTCAGAGGTCTGTCAGCTGGCTCCAGGAGTGATGTGTCTTGTATTTTTTTTATTAGAACCTGTATGAGGTTATGTAAATGTTTGTCTAAAGGAAATAATGTAAATTTTGTGGATTACTGTAGTGAATGGTTTTTAAAATTTACTGACTTTTAAATGATGTTAGTTGATGTCATGTGTAAGTTGGAATTGTTTTGCTCTAATATACCATTATCATAGGTTATGTTCCTAAAAGTTTAGGTATCTACCCTATAGTAGTAGGATGTTGCATCTTACATCTATGTAAGACCAACAAACTAAGGATGTAGATTCAAAGCTTTACACAGAATAAAAGGGAAGCATTATGAAGCTTAGGAAAGATATATATCCCTACTTAGCCAATGCCAATGTTATTAATATTTATTATAACTGGTGATGTAATTCTTTTACGTGAGCCTTAAACTTATATAACAAACTTTAGTTGACAATGTGATACAAGGGACTATAACTATAAAAACTAGTAAGGAGGTTAAGGAAATCACTGAGACTTAGCAAGAAATTTGTCAACAAAGGTTATAAGGGTAAAGCTAAAAGCTTCTTTTTTTAAGGTTTATGTATTTTTAAACAGCATCATAAATGACTGATCTTTTAAACCAAATGAATATGGTTATGAACTAAGATGTGGGTATTAAGGAAGTATGCTATCAATGTGACATATGGATATCTTTTTCATGCGCACATGAATATATGGCCAACCTCAAACTAATACAAAGAAGCAAACTACATGGCTAATTATGGAGGAAAACAAGTTGTTAAGAGCGACGCCTTCTTCAATACTTATAATCTGAGGTGGAGTAATCACCTAAATTTTTCATAGAAGAAGTAAAGAGTTGGAGTGGGTAGCTCTATGAGATAATTTAAGTTCCATCAAACAACAACCACCTTTATCGGACAATAGGATGGAAGAGATGTTTAAGCGATTTATGTCTTCTATCGATACAAAATTTAAAAAGTGACATAGTCATATAATGATTCCATTTATAACTTTGATGCAAATTTGGCAAAAGTGATACATTCAACTAGAACAACCATTCATAACTTAAAGGTAAAATTTAATCAGTTAACCTGTAGTGAGCAAAAAAGGTCAAGGAAAGCTTTTAAATAATACTAAGGTGAGTCCTAGAGATTAAGTGTGCACCATAACACTTAAGAATGGCAAAATACTTAATTTTGTTGTTATAAGAGACAAAAAGTGCAAACGTTGGGAAAGTTTGATGGAGAGAGATAGAATAAAGGAAATAGAAACATATCAACTTTGGTCTCATATTTATTTATCATCAGTTTCAATTTAGGTCCGGACATTCTAGATATAAGCAAATTAATAGTGATCTCACCTCTAATCGTAGCCAATCTCAATTGATCACTCAAACCCTCTATCGAACACTATGTGCCTCCCATTCCATTCTCTCAAATATTAAATAAGAGGAGGGATGGAGACAAGAAGTTCCAAGATATTTTTTAAAAGTTGCATAGTAATATACCCTTTGCGAAACATTAACTTAATTTTCTTCTTAAGTTTTTTAGTGAGATCATCTATAACAAAAACAAATTATAGGAGTTTGGCACGATAATTTAAATTGAGGAGAATAGTGCAATCTTACATAACAAATTACCTCTTTGAAGAATATGACATTATTAAACGTTTATATGATTTAGGCGCAAGTGCTAATCTTATGGCTTTATATATTTTTAGGAAGCTAGGAATAAAACAAAATAAACCAACAAATTTGTAAGGTTGCGAATCAACCTATTGATTACCTAGTTGGGGTAGTGAAACCTACTTGTTAAAGTAGGAAATTTTATCTTTTTTCTTCAATTTTTAGTAATGAACATGGAGTATGATACTAGGCTCTCCATTATCTTATAAAAATCGTTCTTGACTACCATGGGGCTTATAACTGAAGTGGATGAGGATAAGCTTACAATTAGAGTGGAGTTCTACATATATAAAACCTTTAAAAGTCCTCTTACACTTAAGAATGCAAAATAGCCTAGGGCTACTGCATTCTAAAGTCAACAAACTCAATCTAAATGATTAGACTTCCAGTTAGGCTCGGGCTATTATTTATAAAACTTTTTAGGCCTAAACACTAACTAGATTAAACGTAATATTAATTTATTTTAAACAAAATATTTCTTTAATGATAAAGGATATTTAGGACAAAGGATAAAATTAAGCCCAATGGCCTAAGGTTTTAGAAATTGTGTGAATGAGTTAAGGATCCAAATGTTTTATCTATAAAGTTACCTTTCTCCAACTTTTCTTTTCACTTCCAATATAGGAATTATGAATTAAAAAAGAAAAGTTAGTGGAAGATTGACTCTATAAATAAAGGATTTGGGTATTTGCCTTAATTACATATCCAAAAAGTTACACTTTCAAGGCAGACTTATCCCAATTGGGCTTTAGAATATTTAAAATTTTAATAGTGTCAGTTTTTAGGCTTGTCTTAGTCTAAATGGGCTTTGTATAATTTAATATTTTTAAAAGGTTGTGATTTGGGGCTTAACCTAATCTAATTGGGTTTATTTTAGCTAAAGCCTAATTAGCTTAAATTTGATTCAAACTGCTAGGGTCTAATTAAGCTTTAGGTTGTTTGAAACTAAATTAGGCTCAAATTTGGGCCAAGATTGCTAAACTTGATTGGGATTTGGACCAATCTAGGGCTTTAAAAATATTTTTAGATTAAGCTTAGTTTATAAGGGCTAAACTTGACTGACTTATAGCCATTCCTATTCGCCCTAGATGATGGCTACTATAAGATGGGTGTAATCGACCATAGTATGGATGAAGTTCCTAAGGTTAGTGATAATGATTTATCAAAAATATGTAAAGCTTTAGGACTTAAGGAAAAAGAGTAGGATCATACCACTAATGATGGTGTTTTTAGGTTATAAAGACACTTTACATTCAACTAAAAAAGCACCCGACTTAAATTTGAAGATATTGCCTCGTCATACATCCTGTTAATTTCTCTTCTTCTCTGCATTTTAAACAAGAAAGGAATTAGGCTCATCCAAATGAAGATTTTAGATGAGTAAAGAGGTTAAGTTATAACTTTTCTTTTTTTATTTTACTTTCTTCCTTTTTTCAAATTTTTTTACTGATGTACTTTATTTTATAGTTTATGTGGTTTTTCTTATAGTTTTACCTTACTAAACTTATATGGAATTATGGAAGACTTCTCAAATTTTATTACCCTTATGATTTAGTTGAACATTTTATTTAAATGACATTGAGTGTGATGTCATTTTTAAGCGTAAGTATGTGGTTTGGGGGGATTGAAATTTATAAGATTTTTCCTTAGTTTTGCGTTCTGACTAATATATTTTCATTTTACTTTTAGTTCTTTATGTGCTTTAGGTAAAATTTTAGCATAAATGTGTTACTTTATACATATATTTAGTCTAGTTTTTGTTTTAGGACTTGTGCATTATGTACTGTTTTAACTAACTTTATTTGTTTATTTTATTAAATTAAGGATATTGGAAATTTAAATGCAATATGGATGTTCTATTTTTATGCCTCCATAGTTTTTATGTTATTATACAAATTTTAAGTTAGGTAGATTACCTTATTACAAAATTTTCCCTTTTAATTGTTTGAGTTTTTAAGGAATTTTTAAATCCTTAATTTACTTTGCTATTAATGCACAATAGGGGATAACATTGTTCTAAGTGTGGGGGTGGAATTGAGATTGATATATATACATCTTAATTTTCAAAATTTTTTAATTTTTAGTTGTCTTTTTCTTTTTTATTTTGCTTTTAAGTTCTCATAAGTTATTGTAGGTTGATAGCATAAGTTTATTCATAATTATTAGTTCAAATTAGTTATTAAATGTTGAATACATGGTATGATTGAGTGATTAAAATGTAAACTTGACTTTGTGAATGCTAAAACTTGAACTGGTTGATTGAAGATACTTTGATTTGACTTTAGTGATTCCATGAGACCTTCATGCAATTTTTTTTTCAAATATGGATATCTTCTTTGATTTTGAATTTCTACAACTTATATTTTTTAGATTACATGTAAGATGTGTACAAATATTAAGATGATATAGGCACTTAGGATTGAGTTTGAGCAAAATTGCCTACCTTTTATCATTAATCCATTGGTGAGCCATTTTGAACCTATTATAAAATTTTAGCCTCTTTCATTGTCAATATTTCCATAGAACTTTAGGCTTAAAATAAAAATAACTAGTACTCCCTAATTCACAATTAGTAATGTTATTACTACAATTTGATGTGGTTATTGGGTATGGTATGAAAGGAAACAAGTGTGGTGAAGATGGTAAAATGTATGAATAAGGCAATGGAAAAAAGGGGAATTCATGTGATTTAATAAAAAAGAAAAAGAAAATAAGTGTTGAAATTGATTGGCATAGATTCTTATGCTTAAAAAGAATGAAGGGAGAAAGGTTGGTAAAAAGATATGAAGAGTTAATGAAATAATGTATAGATATCTCTCTATATTTACATATTTTTACTATAATAATTATAAATATTTTGTTTCTTATAATCCCTTTAGTTAGTTAACCTATTTATCCCTTTTGCCCCTATTATAATCCTAGTTAAGTTTCTTTAAAATTTTGATTATATATATCTATTTGATTAGTGGAGATTAGACGATTTTCATGTATATGGTAAGTTCAATTTCATAAGAAAATAATAAATGTACCTTACCCAAATTTTAAACCCTATGTGAATGAGTGATTCCTTATGAGGAAATTGTCAAATTAAAGTATTTGAACTTGAGAAAGGAGGTCAAGTAGTGTTTACATAGTCTTATTTGTATAGTAATCTACTTAAGAAGTATTATATGTTTTAAATTTTGTAATTCAGTTAAAGGCTCGAATGTGTATACCTTATGTTATTAACTGTAAGGTCGACGAATATGTGTAGGTTAATGTTTATAGGTATCATTTTGATAAACCTTTAGGAAACTATAAATACTCCACTAAGGACAACTAGAAGTTAAAAGGCTTATAGGATATGCTAAATGGCATTGTACACCTACAAAAGTGTAATTATTTTTATTTTAGATAGTAAAGTTTAGGTTAGTACTTAGGATTTACTAGTTATCGATTGTTTCGGAACAAGTAATGAGTTAAGTATAAGAAAATTTGATATGTCTATATAGTACATGTTATTATGGATTTAATTAGTTATAGTCTGACACTTTTATAACATATTTCATATAGATTATATATATCTTCTTTGTTTAGCTGATTATCTTGTAGGTGATGATTTTAAAGGAGAAATCTTATAATTAAGTGCAACATTTTCCAAACTTATCTAATAGAGGACTTTACAGAATACATTTGGAGGTCGATTTAAGCTTAAAGATGTCGAAATTGAAGAATTTAATGGAAATTTCCTAATAAACTTGCGAAAGGAGGCAATTTTTGTCTTTTTCAGGTTCAATAATTAAAGAATCAGTAACTAATGAGTACTTTCTCTAATATGGTGTCAAGCATTGGTCTTGTCTTGGATGGGAGAAGTTAAAAAAATAGAACAAATTTAGTATCTGAGTGGTACATAGACCAACATTAAACTCGTTATGGTAATTACTTAAGAATTTCCAAAAGTTAACCATTGCTAGTGTTGGAAGTTGGAATGGAGCTTGTTCTCATGCACAATTTCTAAGGAGACATTAGATCACAAGTTCAAGAATTATAAGACTCTTATTTTTCTAATCCTAACTATAAATGCTAATTTAGGTTTAACCTAATAGACTTTTCAATGAGTATGACTGGCACCTTGCATTCGCTTTAGCATAAATTAGTTATGTTTATTCTCTTATTCTTAATCATTGGATTTGTACATGGCCACTATAGATTCAATGTTAGGGATTGTATAAAGGATCAAAAGGTAAAGTAAGATCCATATGCTAGGAGAAATAATCATTTTACATTTAAAAGATGAAATTTTCTTAGACTATTGTGATAACAAATGGATTAACTATAGTTAACGAGTTTAATTAGGTTAAATTGCATTAGATAATGAAACTATCGAGAAGTGGTAATTACTTAATTGAAAACATATGTGTCCAGAGAGAGGGCATGCATATGTTAGGTTAATTGTTATTTCAACCATAATAATGAATCTTGCATAATAATTAAAATTCCACGTTGGTGAACCTTAAAACCTAACATTTGTCTTATTAATTTCCCTTCACTAATTTAGTTGCATTATTTTTATTAGTTTAGTAGTTTATTTATCTTTTATAAAATCTTGTTTCTCAATTTATTGATTAAATAAGCTTAATATGTATAGATATATAATTCTTGTGGGATTGATACTCTAGATCTACTCTAATTTTAATAACTGGATACAATTGACTTTATATGCTTACATATATATTATAGATCACATGTATAATTTGTTAAAAGAAGTTAGCACGAAATTGTTTATTGGAATGCAATTAAGCTAGTGGATAATGGGTGACTATTATGGGCACAAAGAATATATTTAAAAAGATGGTATTATTTTGAAAGACTCAACTATCTCTAAGCCATGTGGTAGACCAAGAGTAAAAAGGATGAAATCTTATGCGAAGGATGTCTAATATAACAAACACAAAAAAGTAAGTAAAAATACACACACACACACACACACACACATAAATATATATATATATATAGTTTTTAATGTTATTAGTTATGTGCTACAACATTTGTGGATATTGTCTCCTCTAATGAAGAGAGTGTTAGAATCCTTAACATTTTTTGTATATCCATAGTGTCTCCTTTCAAACAAGAAAATATTGAGATAACAGAGATGAAACTTTGATGGTGTAAATTCCTAATCAGAACTATATTCTAGGAAAAGGAATAAAGTTCCTTCTCTTATTATTCAATTTTTTTATGTTTATAACGTCATCTTTGGAGATTAATATATACAAATATATTTGCAGTGCTATTTTTGTGAAAATGTTTTTAATTTTTTAGGATATAATTACTTATAAATTCCTTAATGTTAATTTTTTATTTGCTCTTATAGATGTGGTTGTGAATACAACAACGTGGAGATTATCAAACTTATTAGTGAAAGTGACTAGTTAAGACACATAATATTTCAGATTATGTTATTTATATTTATAATGGTCATTTCATGTCATTACAGAAATAAACCCTCTTATAGGCCTTTTTATTGGAGATTTAACTGTTATTGATTAACTAGTTATTACTAACAATAATCTATCCATAAATGCTATCCATAAATTAATAATCGTAACCAGTTTGCTAACACTCTAGAACTAAATTCATAAATTCAATGAACCCTATAGAGAATTGATTCAATTATTTCTTTATACGAGTTGTTAAAATTGATATAAATTATTTTCTTCATAATATCCTTTGGTAGTCTACTAAAACTAAGACCTCTACATACTTCCCTTCTCCTTCGGTCCTTTAAGAAAGTTCACATCACTTACCTATCTCCAATATTTGAAAATATAAAATAAATAGAATAAAATCTATAAAGAACATTTATTAATATAAATCATAGTTATTTCAATATTAATTATGTAGCCAATTAAATTAGTAAGAAATTTCAAGTCTATAAATTCATATAATTTTATCAAAATACATGTTAGCATTATTGTTGAATTTATGGTAAAGTTATTATTGCTTTCCTTTTCTCTAATTTTAATAATCACCCATATGTATAGGTTTAGTATGTTAAAGAAATGATTCCATATCTGTTTGTGAAAATATCATACTTATGGTGCACTTATTTAGTGGGTATAAAAAAAGAGAATGGGTATGGAATGAAAGATTGAGTTTGGTAAGGGAGTATGATTATAGAGTTATTACTTTGATTACCCATTTTGGGGTAATACTCAATTCCTCTCATAATCTAGACGAATGGCTATCATTGTTTTATGAAGTGTCCCATTATGAATAACTTAGTAGTTCTTTTTTAAAAATATTTTAATACTAATTAATTAAATACAATTAATTAATTAAAATATAATTAATTAAAATATAATTCATTTATTAATTAAAATATTTTAATTAATTAATTATCTAAAATATAATTAGTTACAATATATTTAATTAAAATATAATTATTAATTAATTAATTACATTATAATTAATTAAAATATAACTAATTAAAATATAATTATTCATTTATTAAAATATTGTAATTAATTAATTACTATATAATTAATTAAAATATCATTAATTACAATTTAATTAATTAAAATATTATTAATTAATTAATTAATTACAATATATTGATTAATTAAAATATTGTAATTAATTTTAATTAATTATATTGTAACTAATTAATTAATTAAAATATAATTAGTTAAAATATAATAAGTTTTTATTTCTTAATATTTTTTACAAATCAACTACTATCAATTGTAATGGTAATCATTTCTTCCTCTTAACCAACCATCATAATTATAATAATAATATCCATTCTCAGTCCTCACTATATTCATTCATATTCCTATTACCATTCTCTTGTATTAACCAACTGCTCCCTTAGTGAATAAATTGATTTCCTTTCAAATAACTTTTATAATTGACAATTACAAACATCCATATAGTCCCATGGTCATTTTCCAATATTAAGATGTTTGGCATACTAGGAATTTCATACGACTAGAATATATATAAATTAGTAATCAAAATGGTACGGTTAGTATAGGGGCAACCTCGGATGGGTATTCAAGGCCTCATAAGGGTTTTGAGTACGAAGATATGAATGATAGCGGGACTATTTTATTAGACTTCATGGTAGCATTTGAGTTGGTGGTAGCTGACTCATTTTTAAAGAAAAAATAGGAGCATTTAATGACTTTTAGAAGTAAAACCGCAAAGAATCAAATTAACTACTTCCTTGTAAGGCAGAGTGATTGGCCCAGTTATAAGGATTGCAAGGTGATACCTAACATTTGCTTGTCAACTTAACATAGATTTTGATAATGGATCTTATAATTAAGGGTTAACGAAAGAAGAGAAGTCCTCAAAGGTGTACCTGAGTCAGATGGTGGAATATGAAAGGGATATAGTGGAATAACCTAAGGCTAGAGTAATGTTTAGAGAAGAATGACAACTGGAAGGAGATGTTAACCAAATGTGTGAGAGAGTAGCAAATCTTTTGAGGAATGTAACTAAGGAGATCATGGGAGTTTTTAAAGGCCTTAGGGGTAGTAAGATGTAGTCTTAGTAGTGGAATGAAGATACACAAGAAAAGGTGAATATTGAGAAGGTTGCCTATAAAGCTCTATTGGATAGCATCATAGATGTAGAGAAGATAGTTAATAGAGAAAGGTACAAATTGGAAAAGAAAGAGGCAAAGAAGATAGCCTCAAAGTCCAAAAGTAGAGCTTACAAGAAATTACACCAACGATTGAAAACTAAAAATGGAGAAGGGGATATATTTAAGTTGGTAAAAGCTAGGGATTGAGAAGTGAGAGACTTGGATTAAGTTTGCTGTATAAAAGATAAAACAAATTCGGTGCTTGTAGATGAAAATGACATCAAGAGAAGATGAAAAAGATACTTCTATAGCCTTTTTAATGAAGTCAAACATGTCAACATCTCCTTGGGTGATCTTAGCACTTCTGAGAAGTATCATAACTTCACTTGTTACCAGCAGGTCACAAGAGAAGAAATTAAAGAATCTTTAAGGACGATAAAGAGTGGAAGGACAATAGGACCTGATAAGATACCCGTAAAGGGGTGGAAAAGCCTCTTACTTAGCTAGCCAAACCTTGTAATGTGATCCTCAAAATTTTGAAAATGGAGACTTAGTACATTCAAAGCTATAAAAACTATAAAGACATCAAATTACTTAGTCACACAATGAAGTTATAGGAAAGGGTAAGTGAGAAGGGAGTGAGAAAAGGTGCACCTATCTCAGAGAACCAATTTGGTTTCATACTAGGAAGGTCCTTTTTAGAAGATGAATGGAATATTACAAAGAAAGACAACGAGACCTAAGTATGGTTTCCACTGATTTAGAGAAGGCCTATGACAGGGTAACTAGGGAAATCATATCGAGGTGTTTAGAAATTAAGGGAGTTCCTATGACTTATATACGGGTTATTAGAGATATGTATAAAGGTGTTAAGATTAGAGTAAGGACAATATGAGGAGATATAAAGAATTTCTCTATCAATATTGGGCTAAATCAAGGCTCCTTGTTGAGCCCCTTCCTGTTTGCAATAATAATGGATGAGCTCACCAAGAATATCCAAGGAGATGTCCCTTGGTGTACGTTGTTTACTGATAACATTTTTTTAGTGCATAAGACAAAAGATGGTGTTGATGTTAAGCTAGAACTTTGGAGGGATACGCCAGATTCAAAGGGCTTTAAAATGAGTGAGACTAAGACTGAGTACTCAAAGTGTAACTGTTCGGTCCATAGGGTAATATCTATTGTGGAAATGAAGATTAGTTCAAAAGTTATCCCATAAAAAGAGTGTTTTAAATACCTAGGATCTATCATCCAAAGTAGTTGTGAGATCGCTAAAGACATAGTTTATCGTATCATAACATGGTGGCTTAGTTGGAGGAGTGCATCGGGAGTTTTATAAGACAAGAAAATACCGTTTAAGGTAAATGGTAAATTTTACCATTTAGCAATTAGGCTTGCTATGCTTTATGAGATTAAATGTTAGCCTATCAAACAGGTGCATAGTCAGAAGATAATGGTGATGGAGATGAGGATGCTCTAGATGTGTAACTTTACTAGAAGATATATATAAGGTCAGGAATGTAACGGTAAGAAACAAATTAAAGGGTGGCTAACATTGATAGAAATTTAAGGGAGACAAAGCATAGATAGTTCGGAAATGATAAGAGGAGATATTTTGACTCAGTAAAAAGATGAGAGAAGATTGTGCTTAGGGACTGTAAGAGGAAAAGAAAAAGACCTTAAAACAACTGGATAGAGGTGATCAAAAATGATATGGCTCTATTGGAGCTTACCAAAGACTTGGCCCTCAATAGGAAACTTTGACAAACTTGGTTAAAGGTATAAGATCTCACATAAAGAGGTCTTTCTCTTTCTCATAGGTCTATTAAACTTTTCTCTTCAAGTCTTGTGTCTTGTATTTAGCTTAAATATTTTATTTTTAGTACTTCCCTTTAGTTATTTAGCCTAAATTTTTCCTTACTTAGCCTAAAATTTTCTAGTTGCTTGTTTGTTTTATCTATTTATTTGTCTTCTTTTTTGTTTGTTTATTTACTTATTTTATCTTGTAGTTTTATTCTTTACCTTTTTATCTCTATTATATTATTTATTATGTTACTTATTTTTATTTATATATTTTTACGTATTTATTATTATTATTGGTTATCCTTTTATATATTTTGATTTTTTATTTATTTGTATTTGTATTTTTATTATTTAATATTAATTTTTATTATTCTTTATGCTTATGTCTATGTTTATTTTTATTTCTTTATCTTTTTATTTTGATCTAGATTTTCTTTATTTTTATTTTATCTTGTAGTTTTATTCTTTACCTTTTTATATTTATTATATTATTTATTATGTTACTTATTTTTATTTTTATATTTTTACGTATTTATTATTATTGGTTATCCTTTTATATTTTTTTATTTTTATTTATTTGTATTATTTTAATATTCATTTTTATTATTCTTTATGTTTATATTTATTTCTTTATCTTTTTACTTTGATCTAGAATTTCTTTATTTTTATTCGTATTTTATTGTTATTTTTATGAATTTATTTATTTATATTTTTGGCTTTTTTGATACAAAAAGTTCTTAAAAGCTTTTTATCTTTTCTCTCTTTTTTTGTGGGTCTATAAAAAAAATCTCCCTATCAATTTGGGGTAAGATTGTGCACTTTTGGACCTTCCCAAACCTTGCGTCTCAGTGCGACTTCTACTAAAATATTGTTGTTTTCTTGAAAATGATATGGATAACATTTTGTCTAATTATTAAAGCAGTAAACACTTAATTACAATCCCTAGGTCCAAAATTTTGAATGAAATTGAAGGTTATGATACTTAAATTATACTCCTATTTACTTTAGATTATCCACCATTGAAGTAGTGCTCACTCATTTTAGTTTATTGCACATCCCTTTAGATAAAATGAACAAATTACTCATTTATTATATTTGTTATAAATGTTTGTTAAATTAGGTTTTATGAATTTAGAAAGTCCTATAACATAAAAGGCAAATTAGATCATCGATTGAAGATATCTTTACTTGTAATTTAGTCTTATAATATTTAAAATATCATAGATGTGAAATTGTTATGATATCGCATTGAGGAATTTTATGACGTACACACCTAACAGAATATTCTTCCTAATCACTTTAAGGTGATTAATCTCATATTGATCACTAAATTACATCCATATTTTCAATAATTACCAAATGAGCTATCTTTGAGTGTGGTAAGTTACAAGTTATGTGAAAACATAACAATACCTTTATAAAATACTTCGGAGATTTGAAGCTAAATGATCACTTATACAATCATCACAATGAGAATTTTTGTTGACAACAAGTAATGTTTCAAATGGAATCCCCAAATCGAGTCAATTTAGTGAATTATTCTTTAGAAAGTACCCACATGTTTTTTTAAGTATCTTCGTTAATTAATCAATATAATCATTTTCACTATTTCTTCATTATTTAATTAACTTAATCATAAGGAATTCTAATTTTTGTGAAAATTTCATACAAAGTCAAAAAATTGCTTACCATTCAATTTATAGGTAATACATTTGATAATTACATACATCTATATGGTCCCACAGTACTGTTCCAATGTCATAACACGGACTAAGGATATCTTAACTTCCAATTTAGTCATATAACGTTGAAAATAGCATGGGTGTGAAATTGTTATGATAATGAATTGGTGAATGGTATCACGTACACATCTAAAACACGTCCAATAATAAGGTCTTGAATACTAGAACTTTGTAAGTACAACATAGCATAGTTTTCCACACGGGTGTGTAGCTACATGCCTATGTGCGTATACATTATCTATTCGTGGATGCTCTAATTGCTAACCATAACTAATGACAAGTTAATTAAAATGATTTTCATAATGATTCTACTTATTTTGTGGTCAATTTAAACGATTTTCATAATGTAAAATGCATATAAATACCACAAAATATTAAAGTAAATTTTAGATTTTGATTAAAAAATTAAAGATCAAAATATAGATTTTACTTATATTATTCTAATAATTTTAAAAATACAAATATAATTAAAAAGATTACTAATAATATCATCAACAACAACAACAATAACAATAATGATGATGATGATGATAAAGAAGATGGTAATAATAAAGATGTCCATTTTATGGAGAGGCATCCTATTTATCCCCCAAAAGTTCCTAATGTGTTGATAAATATAACCAATCTTTTCATAGGATTGGAAATGTAAAAGAAGATGAAGTACAAAATTTGACCAACAAACTCAGGGATTAATTCATGAAATTAACGATACAATTAAAAATAAGATTAATAATAAAAAAGAGTAATTTATAGTTTAAATTCAATTTTTTATTCAATTTTATAATACTAATTAATTAAAAGTCCAAAATTTGAAAAATATAAAATAAATAAAGATAATACAATATAGAGAGAATATTTATTAATATAAATCATAGTTATTTCAATTTTACTTTCCCTTTCTTCGATGGGAGTCAATCAAATGCCTTTGACTTTAAAGTTCAAAGAGTTTAATTAGTCTAAACTTGAGGATTTTCACTTTCCTTCCTCTTTTAAGGATATAGATTTATATAGTTAATGCTCGTATCATTTTATTAACCCCAACAAATAATAGTTTCAGTAATCTTTACATTTGCTACTGTCTATACTATAAACTCCTTTAGTTTTAGCTAATTTGATAACTTTTAAATAAGGATTCTTAAATTTTTCCATTTTTAGAGAAGACCTTAAACAATTGCAACATGATTAATTTGAATTTGAGTTTGGGTGGTTCCTTTAGACGTGGAAACTACAAGGGAGAGTTGATCACTAACAATAAACCACCTTTACAAACAAAGGTGTCATCCATCTGCATCTTACCATATGGCCTATCAGCTTCATTGATACCAACAAATTGACATTATATGGATCTAGTATGTTATGAAAGTAGTACCATATCTCTTGCATCTCTACTGATGGTCAACTTGGTTTCATTTCTCACAACAAATGTCATTTTTAGGGGCAAAATTGACATGATAAAGTTCTTACTAGAATACCAAATATTTAAAGACTAAGTTCTAGATGAAGTCATCCACAAGGTTATCTTACAATTTACATAACTAAGAAAGCCATAAATACTTGCATGGATATAACATGTAAGAAAATTTTATTTTCATTGAGTTTATTTTTTTGGTACAATACTATCACTGGTATATGAACTTAATTTCAATACAAACATATAGTTGTGCATATATGCTAACGATTATGTGATTGTACATAAATATATTAGGGAACTCAAGTTATGTTGATCAAGTAATGCTATTAAAGTCACAAGTAATTTTATGTTGATCAAATAATTAAAATAAAAAATGTATTTCTCCTCATAAAATATTCTTTAATGATTATATTATTATAGGTTGTTGGTGTAGATGTAACCTTGAATAATATGTCCATTACAGGCACATCTAGAAAGAATAAAAGATGTGCATTGACTGAGGATAACATGTTAATAAGAAGATAAAAGGTTGAATTGGTCATCATTAGTGAACTATAAAAAAAAAGTTGTGGAGTTTATATTTTAGTTAACTACCATGTTAGGTTATGTGAGGTTGTTGGGATCATGGCATTTTATGGTGTAATTTCCTATCAATTGTTTCCTTAAAACTAGCTATTTTTTAACAATTAAATGTTTTATAATTATAATTTAATGTCATTCATTTACTGATTGGCCCGAACTTCTTTAATTTAATGAAAATATGGCTATTAATTAACAACACATTAACCTTGTTAAACCATGTTTTAAGACATTAAATTTCTATTGTTCACAAGAAAAGGATATATATTATTGAATAATACTTTATCATAATTCGATTTTTCACAAAAAAATTAGATAGATAACGTACTTTGATGGGTATGTGCATGCTCGCAGCATATTAGGACAATTCATTAAGTAATACTTCCAGCATGTTTGAACTTTAATATTCATATATCATGTTAAAACTATTTAGGATGGTATTGTATATTTGGATATATGGTATGATATCCATTAAGACATCATATTTTCAAAATTGAGTGCCAGTATTGTCATTCATGGATTTTATATATAATGCAAAAATAGTTGACCATACTGGCGTGTAATTAACCATGTCTAATAATCCATATGACGTACACTATTGGGTACATACGTATATGACTAATTATATGCTTTTTATATAAGAAGGAAGCCGAACAGTAAAGTTACACAACTAGTCTAGGGAAACAAATTCTCGACAAATTCTCTAGTAGGATAAGGTGGCACCCAATCGGTGAATGATGAAAGTACATAACTCCCACAGCAAAATGAGTGGCATAGTTAGCTAACCAGTCAGCGCATCTGTTGCTCTCTTGATACACATGTCGATGAACAATAGTCCAATTTCGGGAGAACAACTCATGTATACTTCGGACAAAAGGGTTAAGTGTCCGGGATCACCGGTCGGACGAGGCGAGGAGATCAGACACCACTTTGGAATCAACTTCTAGTTCCACCCGGCGGTAGCCCAGGTTCCAAGCCAGTGTCAGCCCTATATGAACGCCTCAGAGTTCCGTGGTCAGAGGCGAGCACCAGCCAATGTGTTGTGAGAAGCCCCCCAGCCACTGTCCTGAACTATCACGTAGAAGGCCCCTAGTTGTGGCGGTAGACGAGGCCTATTTTATGGTTCCATCGGTGTTGAGCTTGATCCATCCTATGGGGGTGTGCTCCATCCTATGAGCCTCTCCTGTCGAGGTGGGGGTCCAATAGGAATCGCGCGATGTTGACATCGGATAGCGTTGCAGAGAAGACTTGCATAAGACAAAACAATAGAATGAGGGGAGGAAGGCCAATTAAAATTAATGTCAAACAATACCTATCACATATGCTGTTGGGTACACACCCATATGACCAACATGATAATGATTAGTCATTTATGGATTCTCTAACACAAACACGATTGATCACACGAACACCTAGTTAATCGTGTCCAAAAATTCCTATGATGTACACTGTCATGTAAACACCTATATGACTAACTATAGGCTTTTAATTGGTGAATAGTGGATTCTTTAACGTAAATAGATCTAGTCACATGGGAGGGTAGTTAGTAGTTTCCTACGTCAAACAGCACCTATCATGTACACGACTAGGTAGTTAACTGTGTTCATATAAAATTTTAATTTCTTACCTTTATTTATTTCTATATTAAATTCAAAAAATTTTAGTGAATCATCCATTTACTGCTCATACTCTTTTTTTTTATTGAATAGGGAATTGTTATACTGGTAATGCCTCAAAGGCAATTTTTAGAAAAATATAAATCAATTATGTCCATGTAAATGTCGAAGGAGATAATACAATATAAAGTTTTATTTCCAAAGAAGGGAAAGCTTCTAGATAACCTTCAAAGAGATGGAGGGAAAGAAGGAATATTAGCAATGTTAATTTGAAACATTCAGAAACTACTATGAAGAGGAAGATGAGAGTAAGTAAATTTTCTGTCACGACCCCAACCTTGGACTGTGACCCGCGCCAAAGGAGCAGTAAACTCAAGGTTTACTGGATCTTTAGCAAGCGTAAAATATCATCAAATTCCTATATCTATAATAAAGATAAAATTTCAAAATGATTAAACCCATAATTGTAATAATCAAACAGTTCTAACAATATACAATCCTCAATTTGCTACAATATTGAGATAGTTAATACAAGGAAAAAACTAACATATACAAGACTACTATGGCACTAGAGTCAAAGGTCACTAACAAACATACATCAAGTCACCGGAGAGGAAGAAGACCGAAGAAGTACCCCGTTACAAGAGATCTAAAAAGAAGATCTTGAAAAATAGTTGAGGGGAGTCAGACCTCGCTGAGTGAATTAATATTATGGTTATGTTTTGCTCTCCTAAGGATTTCAAATGATACATATATATGTATATATTTATAATGTATTACATCCACAATGCAATTTCATAACATAATGATTTTTCATAAACACGCATGCATTTCCTATAACAATATCATGTCATATAATCATCACAATTATAAATAATAGTGGAGAACTGACAAACGACCCTATGATAGAGCCCTTACCCATAGACTATAGCCATAGGGGCTCTCTTGCTCCACACGGGGTCACTTGGTCCAATGTAGTGGACTGTTGTCTGAGAGCCACACTCAACCGAATCGCTACAACCTTACTAAGACATGATTGCCATCCGAAAGCAAGTTCGATCGAACTGTCACAGTCATGCTACTTTTTATTTACCATATATTGGTTGGCGTCTGAGAGCAAGCTCGATCGAACTGCCTCAATCATGTCATATCTATAATCAATAGACCCAATACTAGCCCAAATATATACCCGATCAATAGACTCATTGTGCACACAGCCTAGTGACACCTACTAGATAACTAATACTATAACAATCCTCCACTTTATCATATAACAAGACAAGAACAACATTGCATAACAAAAATATGTATACATGTCTCAATCCATATATATGAATGTCAAGTGTGCATATGCAAATGATGGTGACTTCCACGTTGAATGTGAAATTCTAATGCATGTTCATAACCATAAATATTAAATCATAGGTAGAATGTGCTCCTTCGTGCCAAACTCCTGATTGATCTATAAAAAGAAAAGTCAGAACGATCATTAGGATTTAAAGCCCTAATTTTAGACATTTCGAGAATAAGACCATGACTCAATATAAAAAACTTTATTTTTTATTTAAAAATGACGATGTCACGTTTTACGAGGAGCCTAGTGAAAATTTTGTTGGAAATTTCCCTATAAAACGGACATTCCCCTTTCGAAAGAAAGGTAATTACTGTAATAAAAAGATACTTCTATGGTCACCAATAATCACAGCTCAATTTGGGCCTCTAAACTACATGTCCATGCTCAATTGAGTCCACATTTATATCGCAAAAATTCATAATAAATATAATCATAATTCAAGTATACCAATTTCTAAGCCATACACTCTCATTTAGACTCAATACATCAATATATTCTCAATTATAATCAAGAACAACTCAATTTAATCAAGATCATGCAATTTTATAAGAACATAACCCTTTTTAAATTTTATCTCACAAAATATGAAGAATTTCAATACGTTTCTTTTATGAAAATTGATCTAAATAATATTTAGGAAAATTTAAAATTACTTTGACCATTTTTGGGCTAGTCAAAAAATTACTAACGTCTGGAGCATAAACTACACGCGTTAGCGCTGAAAGGTAGTGATCTTCACCACCTACCTAGAAATGATGAGCTTACTTCCAGGAATTCAATGGCACTGGTCTCGTGTCAAAACTCCTCCCAGTTTGTGAGAATCAAAGGTTTAAAGCTCAAAGGTGACTCATTTTCGTTCACCGACAAAATGGGCCAATTGATATTGAATTTCCATCCTTTCCTACATTTTTAGGGCCGTTAGACACGATGGTGGTGTTAGTTGCACCAAAAAATGACTAAAAATAGGAGAACTGTGAATTACCTAAATGAACCAAAACTTCCAGTCGTGATTCCTCCAAATCCAATTGTTTTTTAAGAAACAAGTTTATGGGTTTTGTAGAACGTCCCGAGGGATTTTCGTAGAGCCCTAGGTCAATGCAAATGGTGGTCAAACAGTAAAGTTATGAGTGTCGGAAGTTGGGAGTGAATGGTAACTTATAGGGAAAAGAGTTTAAAAGATAAATGAACTTAAGCTTTTTTAAGCTCAATTTATGTTTTTATAGGATTTTCTCTTTATTGGTGCATTACGAGTAATTTAACAAAAATTTGGATAATTACATTCTTTCCCGCTTATAAAAAAATTCGTCCTTTAATTTTAAATCTCACCTCATTGTTGAAATAAATGCGGGTATTGAATCTGCAGATCTAGCTCCGTCTCCCACATATAGTCACCCATCGTATGATTACTCCATAACACTTTCACCATTAATATCTCTATTGATCTCAACTGACAAATATGATAATCTACTATGGCATCAAGTTGTTCTTCATATGTTAAATCACCATCAATTTCCACATTACATGGCTGAAGGATATGAGAAGGATTCGAAATATGCTTTCTCAACATCGACACATAAAATACAGGATGAACTTTAGATAGGTTAAACTGTAACATCAACCTTTATGCCACTTCACCCACTCTAGATTCAATCTTAAATGAACCAATGTACCTTGGAGTTATTTTACCTTTCTTACCAAACCTCATCACTCCTTTCTTTGGTGATATTTTCAAAAATACCGTGTCACCTACTGAAAATCTCACATCTTTCCTCTTTGGATCCGCGTAACTCTTTTGTCTATTAAAAGTTGTTTCCAATCTTTTATTCTTCTTCTTTCTCTTCTTTTTAATAAACTACTTAGAAGCCTCACCAACTCCAAGAGACTAAATTTGAAGCTGGTAATTGCCCTTCTTTATCAATTCAATAAGGCAACACCTGGTATGTGTTTTATGCTAACAATGGCAACTTTTGCAATGAATACTCTGAAAAATATGTGTAGTCTATACAACCCAAAATAGATTACAAAAAATGTGTTTGTTGTTGCTTGAGTCATTTTCTAGCAATTGTTTCTTTTAGTTTCTAGAAGGGGATGATTTCTTCCAGTGCTACTGGGCATTCATTTAGCAATCTTGGGAGATAAAAACTCGATGCTGCAACTATTGCTCAGCCTACTGTGGATGTAAAGTTTCGTGACAATTTTGAAGACTATGGCAGTTCATTTGAATACTCAAGCTTGGTATGAATCACTAGTTTAGTTGGTAAAGATCAATAGTCCAAATCTGACAAAGTGACCACAACATATCTTCATCACATTTAGAAAGGTAAGCTCATCTAACCTTTTGGATGTTTGCTAGCCTTAGATAAGGAAACTTTAAAGATAATTGCATATAATGAAATTGCAATTAAAATTTTGACCATATGAGTGCCTCTACCTTGTAAAAAGCCCTGAATTTTGGTTCGGTTGCACTTGTGAATCCCATTTTAGTTAACTACAAGACATCTGGAAAGCTTAATTTTTTTAAATGACTTTCTTAAGCTCAACTTATACTTTTATAGTCTTTTCTTTTTATTGGTGCATTATAAGTAATTTAACAAAATTTTGGATTATTACATTTTCTGATTACATTAGATAGCTACAAACACTAATAAAGAGGATAAAGTGAATGAGAGCATTAAGCAATTTTGGTATTCAACTGTCTAAAACAATAAAGAAGAGTATAAAGAGAATAAAAGTTATTAATGGGGATTCGTATCGTATAATAGACAAAATGAAAATATCAATTAAAAAAAAGCTGATACTTGACATCAATGACATTCTTACTGATATTATACCATATTCTCCTACCCATCAGTATGATATAGTTATCTCAAGGAATTAAACTAAATATCTATACATGGATGTAAGGAGATTTCAAAATCTTATAGTCTATTATAAATGATTTTAATACATCTCTATTTCTTTTCTTTAGTTTACAAAAGGCCATTCTTTAATGCATTCATTAAGTTTTTCTTCAAGAGATGTAATCTTGGTGTCTAGTTATCAAGAACAAAGTTAAGTGATGAAGACAATCTTCTCATATATAAAGTTTATGTTGTTTAAAATTTACTTATAAGGAATAATGCAATTTATGCAACACTCTTTTACATCCAATATCCAATAATCTCAAATATATGTCTAATAGGTGTAGGACAAATTTAAACATATTAATCGATTTCCTTTTTGGAAACTCAAAAGAAAACTTGTTATTTTGTTGGGTAAGTTTAATAAATAAATTTAAAAGTAGAATATTTTTATTCATCTTTTTCAAATATAAAATATATATATCAATTAAATTAATAAACTACTTTGTGTCATTGGAGATTGATTGTTTCTTTATTTTAGGATCAATTTTACTGTACTAATATGGATCACACCATTATTGAGAATAGGAGAAAACATTTTTTTTGAAAGAACTAAAACAACTATTAAGAAAACGTTATCCTTTTATTTCATAGAATTATGGAGATTATAACAAAATAAATACTTTATTGTTGGATGATAAACCATACAAGGCTTTACACAATCTAATATGTTTACTTTAAGCAATTGAGTCTCTAATGTCATAATTTTTAGAATATAATTAATTTCCCGGTACCAAGCTTCTCACAAAATATTATATTTGTTAAAATTGAAGGTTATTTTGATGTTTGCCACATGTACATTTATTACTAATTAAAATGACCACACGACTATGCAATTAACTCAAATAATGCTTCATTGTAGTAATGCAAATGAAATTATTACATTATTCTTATAAATTGAGATCTATAATACAAACTATGCAAAATCAAACATGAAAACATACATACATTATCATTATTGAACAAGTTTTAAAGTAGAACCACCATTACTAAAATGGAGGTCAAGTTTAAGCAAAACTTAGAGAAGGAAAATGGAGATTTATTGAACAAACTTTCCCATATGCACCAAGGCTCTTTATATATAACTAGTAAAAGGAAAACTAAAAGAAAATTTGATTTTATAACTTAACAACTAATATAAATAGCTAAGTCATATAATGATAAATAATAAATTATAACAAAGTAGTAACTAAAATAACTACTGTTAATAAAGAGAGATAACTAATTTCTAGAATAATCATTTGTTAAACTTACACTTAGGAGAATTAGTCCCTTCTTCATCATGGTATCATTCATATCAAGCAAAAAGGAATTAGTGATGGCTCATATCTAATATGGGAGAACATATATGATATTATGTTTTATCAATTCCAATTGGACTTCTTAATCCTCCTATAATTCTTATATCTTTTAAATGCTTGTGTTTTCCAACTTTTAAAGGATTCTCCTGTAGTCTTGTCAAATGTCCTTTAAAAGTATTTGAATAGATAACTAACAAACATTCACGTTTGTTGACACCTCTACCTTATAGTGATGTGCTAGTTGACTAATGGTCCTATGAATATCTTCTAACCTTTGGTCATCAATACCGATCTCAACATCTTTAGAAAAAATTTAAACATATTCTCCCTTAACCATCTTATCAATCTCATACATCTCATAGCTTCAATATTAAGGTCAAGCATTATACATACGATTCTCTTATAATGAATCATATAAAAAAAACCCTTAGATTCTTTACTAGTTGCGTAATGTAAGACCCTACATATATTATGCTATTCTTTCTCATTACCATTATGTCTAAATATCTTATAAAAAATGTCAAATTACAATGGTGATACTTAACAAAGCATAAAAAATAGAACAAATCATGTAAAGCCACCACCTTTTACACTCTTGCCTTCTAAACAATGTGTAGATAACTATGTGATGTGAAAATTGTAACACTGGCAATTTAATATAAGAGCACTTAGTTTTTATAGGATTATAATTATGGCTATTATAGGAGATTTTATATGAAAACTCCTCAGATGTATATACATTATTAGGCAAATCAATTATAGAAAATTGGTATGTAAATCTTTCCAAATAGTCTTGATGATAAAGCCCACATTTCATACCAAATTCCTCTACTCACATCGTAAAATGTACACCACCTATTTGAAACCTAATGGCATTGGGATTTACCATTCCAACATCTCCATTAAACTCGAAATTTGTTAAAATTTTGAGTATTGATTCAATATATGCATCTTGATATATCTAAACAAAAGGGTAGACATCAAATTGTCAACCATATCTACAAGTTCCAAAAGTAAACATATTTATACCAGAATATAGGGTTGGATAATGATGTTAGTTCAAAGTCAATATTTGTTAAAGATTTCATACATTTTTATATGATGTCTATTATTGAAATGAAGCATAAGGTGTTCTCCTATGATGCTCACCCTTCATTGGTTGAACCCTTTTTTATTTCTCCATTACCCTTACTCTGGCTGGTTAATGGTTTATCTCTTTTTTTTTACACAAAATTTTCACCAAATTAAAATGATTTGGCACCAATTTTATCTAATTTAGAAAACCATTATCCTCACTAATCTTGAGGTTTTCTCTCATTTCACACTCCACTATATATTAAAGGCATATATCATAAAACTTTAAGATAGATTTATCCAAATCCAATATATTCAGCTCATGTTAATCCTATTTTCCCTTAACTTTGAAGTGTATGATGGTTATTGGTCACTGTTGACAAAATTTGTTACTTTGATGGAGTTTACAAATGTTTAAGTTTGTATTAAGTAAGTAAAAAATTCACTATTAGTGTTTAAATTTCAAACCTTATCATCTCTATTAAATAAATGTCTTGCTTTTTACTTTTAATTATATTGGAAAATTATGTCCCTGCTAGCATACATGACTTGTCTTTACCCTTTTAATGCATTTGACTCGAATATGCTTTATTTGTATTCCTAATTCATAACAACTTAATCAATAAAAACTAACAATAACAACAACACCGAGTAGAAATCCCGCTGACACGCAGGATCTAGGGAGTTCAGTAATATGTAGCCTTAATCCTAACTAATAGAGAAGTTGTTTCCAAATTCATCAATGAAAACTAAGGTTATGTTAAATGAAATATAATAATATATAATATATACAATAACAAAATTAGTAAGTGTAGTTGTGTTTTATTTGAAGTTTGGTTATAGGAGGCAAGCATAAATCACGCAAAGAATTGAATCACTTACACTAACCTATTATATAGGTGCTTTTACATCTCGATTGACTCCTTCTATTGCAAGTCATATACATAACCAACAATATAAAAACGTGAACTAAAGATAACAAATAATATAGGATGCATACAACGTATTAATATGATCCAACCATAATTGATGATCTAGGATGTGAATCCCTATACCAAAATTCCAAGACACAATAATCACATAGTAGTCACTTTGTTCATCAACAAAATATAAAATCAAATTGTTAACCTACCTATATAATTGAACTTAATGACAATGTATAATAAGGAAACCCAATAATACATTAAAGAATAAATAGACATAATATTTTTTACTTTTTATATTACCTTGGGAATTATTTAGCATGTGAGATAGGAAATGTGGACCACAAAACTTCTTCATCAAATTTAAGACCGGAATACACAAAAGCCTTCTAAAAGAGAAGCATTTACAACTTTACCTTAATATATTATTATGTTAGGTATAATAAAATGGAATTTTTATTTTCACTTATAGTACAAAAAATATGTTGCAACCCATCAATACTCTATACAACTTCTTCTTGATAACATCTTTACTAGTATTAAAGCTAAAGATCATTATTTTTATTATTTGAATTAAAATATAACAACAACCCCCATTGCTTGTTTAGAAGTACATGGATGAAAAGCTACGAATATAAAAATATTCAGCACTAATACATTATCTAAACCATTAATTCATGCATCAATGCAAACGCAAACATAAAACATACATTTACCAAGCTAACCAAGGCTATATTGATGTCAATCTCTTAATCTTTGCCAACATTCCTTGCATACATGGAAATAAAACACAAGAAATCAATAGATAGAAAGGATTTCTCAATTTGCAACAATGGCTTTATGTTTGCCTAATAATGTTGCAAGATTAAATTCAAGTTCTAAACAACATTTATTCCCCCTTTTTTTAACAATCAAACATTATAAGACATAATTACTCAATGTAAACATTAAGTCCATTATATATGTCCCTCGAGGAACTTTAAAAGTCACACTCAAAAGTAATAAAATGGATGAAAACTAGTTTACAAACTATTAGGTATTTATACTATAAGATATACATAAAGAAACAAAATATTATAAAGTAAACTTAAATTTATCTACCATATCTACCTTATTACCACGACATCATTATCTATAAACTTGAATAAACACTTTAACTATCATTGTTTAAATGTTAAATAATATTCATAATCATGTGCATCAACATTAAGTTTATAGTAACATAATTATCATATTACCTGATTTCCAAATGAAGTTCTCTTTAGAGGAACTTAAGATACATAGACTTAGAAGTTGAACATCTTTTGTGAGATGTGGAATTTTCCTCCAAAAGGAACCAAATATTTACTTGGATAAGTTATCTTGCTCACCTTTGAACCTTTTATTTCCTACATTGTAAGTAAAATTTCAAATTTCATTAAAAAACTCAAATATAATAAAGGATTATTCAATAAATACCAGTTTTTTATAATTCCTCTTGATCTTCTTCTCACTTGTGGGCTGTTATGATCTATCCAAACCTTCTTCCTTATCCTTTTCCCTCATTCACGTCTCCTTATGCCTCAATGCATTATCTTTTTTTAGTCTATCATTGACTTCTCCTCACACCTCAGAACCCATATTTCATTAACTTTCTTCATTGCCGCCTCCACTTGCCTCTGGATAGCCTCATCACTATTTTTCTCCCTTATTGACACATCTTTATGCCTTAGGAGATTCTCTACCTCTTTGACATCTTCTCTTCCTAACATTAAACTAAATTATGAACAACTATTCATGTACATAACAAATATCAGACAAATGCATTGGTCAAATAACTTGTTTACTCATTACCCTTACATCCCTCACTTCTTATATAGCTATTCGCATTGCCCTTACTATTTTCTAATACTATGATACTTTAATGAGTGATCGTCATCGTAATTAACTCTTAAATTATAAAATAATATGAAATATTAATCAATTGTAAAGATACTTTATTTAAATGTTACCATAAATTTCCAATAACGATAATATCTTTAACTTCCTATACTCTTGCTCTGAGACTCTATCAGCTTTTAATGCCTTGTTAACAATGATATCTCCCAAGTTATAATATGGGCCATCTTTTTCCATTTGAAGGGTTGATTCATGTGTAGTCAATCAAGATAAAATATATGGAAAAATTTACTTTGAGTTTAAATTAATAACAGATTTTGTACAAATGTATAAATTAATTGATAAAATGAAATTATTTTATAACACATCACTTACCATCAACACAGATATGCATCCACCTATGCAATGTGCAACACCTTTGGCCTTTAAATTTAGGCAAAGCCTGTAAACATTCTTATAAACTGGCTCAACATAAAGTGTCTCCATCTAGGCTTCTTATAGGCTTCAATAAATGACTATGGTATTTAGTATATGTGTCTTAATATCATAATTAATGTTGGGTTTAAAAAAAACACCACATGAAGAAGAAAACTTCACAAAATTTTTTCCCTATGTGAGTCCTTTATAGTTTTGAGTATGCATTTGACAATGATATGGTGATAATTGACTTTGTACTCATCTTAAAGCCTAATCACCTTAATTAGCCTCAATAGCTTTAGTACGTACTCATTTGGTTTTATTCGAAACCCCTATAATCTATACAACATTATTGCCACTAATCTGCTCCACCATATTATCCTTTATTATTAGTATCACCATATCTAGATCAAATCAACAACACAAACAATAGCAACCATCCCTCCTTACCCTAAACCTCTTCATCTCTTAATGTTCACTAAATCCCATATTGATGACCCACTTTATTTGCTCTAAGGAAAAGCTTTGCATTAACTTAAACACTTTTTCCAAATAACATCTTACTTGACAATATTGTAAATACTTATAAAAAGTATTTAGAATAAATAATAATAATAATTAATCACCAACTATTTTAATTTAGTTTCATATGGACCAAATTTCATACTTCGTTCTTAGTGCCACCATTGCTTTCACATATCCCATAAGAACCCTGACTTACATTTTTAAGTTCTAGATTAACATAATAATTAGCCAATGTCATATTAATTTTAATAAAATACTTGCTCATTATCTTCATTTTTACCTTTGTCACCTTCTTCTGTGCTTCTGGTGGAGGACATGGTAATCTAATTCAACTTTATCCTTATTATGTGAACTTTGATGATAAAACAAAAATGTCAATTACACCAAATCAAGTATCATAGCCAGACCTTTTTAACACACTTAATATCTATAAACGATTTTTAAATGAAAGTCTTAACATATCTATTAGATACATTACAAAAAAAAAACATAAAATTCATAAAACTAAAGGAAGATGGGAGAGACATGGTCTGCTTACCATATCTACTTCTCTTTTTATAATTATATAGGCATTTAAGTTATAATAAGTTTAAAGAATTATGAAAGACTTGGATTGTTTGGTATTCGATTCTAATCAGTACTAAGAGATGAAGGAAGATGATGGTACATACTAATGTGTGGGAGGAGATTTGATGAAAGTTCTCAAGGAAGCTTTGGATAAAGAAAATTACTTCATTATCATAAAAATTGTGAATTAATGAAATGGACACAAATTGATATACAAGTGTGTATCAATTCGTGTCATTTAAAATGATGGAATGAATAATTGTGATAAAAACACAGTTAAACATATGGCCATGTTGTTAACAGTGTCCAACCAAACATTAATTTCATATAGTTTAGTACATGGTCATGTAAAAATATGTATTCTTCAGATTGACCCCTCATAAAGATAACGAGAAGATGTTTGACTACATGATCGAGTAATTAACTATGTCTAATGAATCTAAAAGAAATATGTATATAGGCTTATGCAAATCTATATCCTTCACATTTTTCTTTCAAAATTTATATAAAGAAGTCAGTGCACCTTACAAGAATGTAATAAACAATATAGAACAAAACCTTTAATAGAAATAGATTGGTAAATATTATGTCACTAATATATAAGAAATCAACTCATTATCTTTTTCTACAATGTCTTCAAATTGGGTTCTTTGCATGATTGTGGTATTCTTTTTTATCAGAGAAGTCTTGTGATTCTTAGAATTTAGAAACATAAGATTTATATTTTCCGCTCAAAATATTTAAATTTGTTCCTTAAAATATTTCAATGGAATATTTTATTAGTTGAGATAGATGATAATGTAATAAGATTTTCATAACTTATTATTTTACCTGACAAAACTATTTTTATGGAATCTCAAATTAATTGTCAAACCAATTATCATTTTGTATAGCCCTCCTAAAAATAATGGGTTGAGAGATTTAAAAAATATTTGAATTCTTTGCTTTCTTTGCTCTTAGATTTTTTAATAGAAAAATGTAAAAGATAAGAGAAATGTGAACAGAAGGTATTTTAAATTATAAAGTAATTATAAATATAAATATACTCATTTATTCATTATACTTATCAGTCTTTAATCTATTAAAATGCTGGCATAATAACACCCACGAACAACATGTGGGCTACTTAATCGAGTCGAGTGCATAATTAAATTCGAGTTTGGTTGGTTTCTGATCTCTTGCATGACTATTCTGCTTTGAAATCAATACGTGGCGTCAGATCTAGTGAGAGAGTGGCAGATACAACAACATCAAGCCAAGTCACGTCCTTACAGTTGAGTGTCCATGGAAGCAGCCTCATGCTAATCCAAATAAGAAAAGTGAGTACTCCGAATACGGTTAAGTTGTGGAAAGCCATGCAATCACGGTCATCGAACAAAAAGAAAAGACTTGAAGCTAAAGACTCTACGAAACGTAGGAAAGGAAGTCCAAAACTGCAAGGTCAGAAAGGTAAATGAACATCATCAATAGGCTTTTTGGATGAATGATTACCTGCAGGTTCTTTCTGTTGCTTAAAGCAATTTCAGGACTTGTGGATCCAACTCTCCAAGTAAAGGAAGTTGAATTTTAATTTGAGATGAGAAATGATGATGATCCCAGACATTGACATCAAAGAAGGAATAAATGTTTTTTCAAAAAGAGTTTTTATTTTCTTCAAGGAAGAATATGTTCCTTCTTCTAGTACTTTGATTAATGCATCTAACGACGAGTAAAGAAAGACATGAATGCTAGAAAGGAGAAGAGTAAATGCAGTAGGCCCTTGTTCTGAGGAGTGCAGTTAGTGTAGGTAAGATGGCTAGGCTACAAAACCAAGTCTCATCCCCTTTGTTATGCCAATGTACGATTCCGATAGACTCAGTAAAACAAAATAGGTGTTATAACAACTGCAGCAAGCAGTTACCTATTAATTTGGTAGCACCTTCACAAGCATCTATTTCCTCCAAATGTCCCTTTTCTTTTGTCATTCACAACCACGTTCTGATATCTGAACCACATATCATATCATGTCTTCGCTTTATCTTTTTTCCTTTGTTCGGGAAGTTTTTCTTTTCTCTGGGTAACTTACCACAATAGAGACTGCGCACCCTACCTAACAGTAGTCCTGTAGTAGATTAGTAACTCCAGAAACCAACAACCAATGTATATGCAGGCAAGCAAAAATCAGCAACCTGCATCATTTTTTCTTATCTTTATTTTCTCTTTCTCTCGTTTTTCATGAAAACTAACTGATACTGAACTTGCAGAGGGCAATTTTCCTTTCATTTCTGTCAACAACAACATTTCTTCTCAGTTTCTCAACTGCTCTCAAGGTGGATCATTCTGGACTTCTCAGTTTTTGGATCTTTTTCCAACCACGTTCCTTTTTATTTCTTCTTCTTCCTGTTTTGAGTATCTAAGTTGTATTCAGTGACTTGTTTGTACATTTTTTGATCAGGAGGGACAAACATGCGTGGCAGACAGCAACTGCGACTCAGGTTTACACTGCGAAACATGTGTAGCAAATGGGAATATACGACCAAGATGCACCAGAATCAAGCCTGTGATCCCGACCTCAAAGGTCTGTACTTATATTTCTTTTTCTTGAATTGGTGGTGATGTGTTTGCCTATAAAAGTAATGGCTTATTGGTTTCGTTCTTGTGTTTGGTTGATTCCAAAAACAGGTAAAGGGCTTGCCTTTCAACAAGTACTCGTGGCTCACAACCCACAATTCGTTTGCCAGGTTGGGAATGAGGTCCCAAACTGGGGCCATAATTCTTGCTCCTACAAACCAGCAAGATACCATTACTGATCAGCTCAATGTAAGCTATGTTCTTTCATAAATTAATTTTCTAATTCGGTCATTTCCATTGGTACTTTCAGTGCTGTCGGCCTTAGGCTTCTGAGTTCTGGTACTTGCACTCAGGTTTTAAAAAATTCTGCCTTCTCCTTTTCATTCTTAGAAGAAAAATCAAATCTTAACTGGTCCTTGAAGATTGTTTCGACGAGAATTAGAAGTGATTGTTGGGAAAATAACAAATTAACAGGATTATTAGCCTCCAAAAAGACCAAACTTCATGAGTGGGATTTTCATAATACAAGTCGCCGGTGTTCTTTTGTTTTATTTTGTCAACTCGTTTTGGTTTATAGTAAATTCGTTAGTAGAAAGCTATTCCCAGCATCATTCCAGAAATAAAAGGTCAAGCTTGTTTAGGTACATTATTAGGTCCATAGGAAGAAAAAGCTTTGTGATTGATGAAAACAACTGGAATATAAAAGAACAAGTCAAGGTTGTCCTTGTCATTTCGGACTTATTTTGGCTTACGAGCATTTCTTTCTTTCATCATTGTAGCAGCTTGGGAATTGTTAAAGCATGTGTTACAGGTCATGTTTGGAATGTAATGTCTGTGTGCACTGTTTTCTTGATTAATTTTATTGAATAATGTGGTCTTTATAGAACAACATTACACATGTATTATGTAACTGCATTCGTCATGACAAAGAAATAAATATTGTATACTACTATACTTTGATGTATGACTTTGGTTGTATGTTCTAAACGTGATAAAATTAGTCTTTAACTGCTTCTGGCTTTAGTCTCTGAAGGTGTGCGGCTGGTGTATTGTGACTATGATCATTAGAATCTCTGTTCCCATGTGTTCTCTGGGAAATTAGAAAAACTTAAGTTGTCTTTCTTTTCTTTTGACATTGTTCATATGTATATAGCTCAAGATGTCATCTTTAAATTAAGCAGAATACACACGTCCGCGCACACCCCCACTTACTGCATATATGTTAATATATGTTTAAGCTGGATGTTTTAGTCCTCATACCCCACTTACTGCATATATGTTTAAGCTGGATGTTTTATTCCTCATCCCCCACTTACTGCATAAACAATTATGTAAACATATATATGTTCACCAGTGATACATCACTAGCATAACCTAATTCCGCAAGTAGTCAATCCTAAATGAAAATTACTCCTTTACCAAAACTTTCTTCTGTAACAGAGGTAAGGGGGAGGGTATCTGCTATATATTGGTGGAGGGTATAAACAAAGGTTCAAAAATCATAATAAGAATATCATAAGGACTATCTTACTAATAATGATCAATTAACTAAAAGACTTAACACTGACTGGACATTCCTTGACAGGAGCTTATAATAGGTGTCTTAGTTGTAAGGTTATTACTTGGATCATATTTCCCAGTTTCTAACGCCTGGCCTGTTCTTTACTGAGAAGTGGTTTTCACTTGCAGAATGGAGTCAGAGGCCTGATGCTTGACATGTATGACTTCCAAAATGACGTTTGGTTGTGTCACTCCTATGGAGGAAATTGCTACAACTACACAGCTTTTGTAAGTGTTGAAAAGGATGTTTTGCAGATCACGTGAAAAGCAAACAATTTTTATGTCCACACCACAAGTGAAATTAAGTTATCCTGTAATTAAAGTAACAATGTCAGATTTGGTCGTGGTAGATGTGAAGATTTGCAGTTTCTGTTTGTTTAAACTAATGATTAACTTAAAATATCGATATGGCAGCAACCAGTCATCAATGTTTTGAAAGAGATTCAAACATTTCTTGAGGCAAATCCATCAGAAATCGTCACCATTTTCATTGAAGATTATGTTACATCACCTAATGGCCTGACTAAAGTGTTTGATGCTGCTGGCTTGAGGAAATACTGGTTCCCTGTCTCTCGGATGCCTAAAAAAGGCGGGAATTGGCCAACAGTTGATGATATGGTCCAGAAGAATCAGCGTTTAGTGGTCTTCACTTCAAAATCCAGAAAGGAGGCTTCAGAAGGAATTGCCTACAACTGGAGATATGTGGTTGAAAACCAATGTGAGCACTGCATTTCTCTAAATGTTGATGATACTTTTGGTTAATAATCCACATACATTTAGAGTAATGCAAGTTAAAATCACAGATGGGAATGGTGGAACTATAGCTGGTTCATGTCCAAACCGCGCAGAATCACCTGCCATGAATACATCAACCAGGTCCCTAGTATTGGTGAACTTCTTCAGGGACTTGCCAAATTTTGCCGAAGCTTGCAAGTATAACTCTGCCCCGTTGATTGATATGGTGAACACATGTTATGAAGCATCCGATAAACGGTGGGCTAACTTCATTGCTGTTGATTTCTACAAGGTATATACACCTAATTATGTCTCATTCTTCCTCCAAAATTACCAGGACATAATCAAATTTGTAAAATATAACGTGACAGAGAAGTGATGGCGGGGGAACTCCAGAAGCTGTAGATGTTGCAAATGGTCATCTGGTTTGTGGATGTGGAAATATTGCCTATTGCAAGGTTGGGCTGTCAACATCTAAAAGTTTCTTTTAGACAGCAGAAAAGTTAAATATGGATGTTAACATTGAGTTGTTGCGTCGTTTATTGCAGCAAAATATGAGCTTCGGAGTATGTGACCTGCCTGAGCCTGTAGTTGGCCCGTCCTCGGGACATGCGGTCCAGGATTCAAACTTTGGTTATTTGAATAAAAGACCAATTTCATTCTGTTGGTTGGTATTATTAATGCTTTTGTGACAGAGCAGTCAAAGATATACAACCTAACCATAGCAGTCTAACTAGAATAGCCCAATGGGATTCATGTGATTTGCAACTGTGAAGAATATTGTATTGACCACGTAGCTTAAATTTATGTGTGACTACACTGGCTAAGTTGTCTTCGCTGTCCTGTCTCTATATACTAATAAAATTAGTACAGTACTCATAGAATCATAATTATGGAAGCTTTCTGCACAATGAGGAAACGTCTTTAGTCTAGAGTATGAAGATGGGTGGCATGTGATTTGTAGTGATTAGCAATACGCCACTTGGATGGAAGCTTTGTTTATTCTGTTTCTGATTTGAATCAATAAGAAGCTTGAGCCTTAGACAGCCATTGGCACAAGTTTGATAAATGCCCATTATATGTTTGAACTGCGTCTGACCTCATTTATGAAGCCCACTGAATATCCAGCCATCAGTTTAGTCGGGACTTATTAGTTATCATAATCAAGCTCTCCAATCGAAATGTCTCATAGTTTATGCACTTGCAAGTGCGAATAAGCGACTTGATAGTAGATAGGGGACTTAGGCAAAAGCTTGTCTTATAGTTAGGAATAAAAAAGCACACTAAATCTATCAAGTTGGGCTTATTCCAGACATCTAGTATTCTCTCTTCCACGCTTCATATTGTTTAGATAAGCATGTTAAGAAACTCCAACCATAGTTAATATTATCTATATGCTCACTAACATCAGCTAGATGTCTTAGACAAATAGAATAATTATAAGGGAAAAAAAAAGACTTGTTGGAATCTTTTCTTTTTTTTCCTTCTAATGGAAATTGCACCATTTCATTTCATTGACAAACAATTTATATACAAATATATTGTTACGCTAATGTTGTTCTTTTTATCGTGTATAACATGGAACTACTTACGTGGTTGGAATGCAAGCAAATTTTTGATAAATATAATAAGGTCTAGAAATTATAAAACTCACAAATATTTATTAATATCCAAATTTTTATTCTCATACAAAGATAAAGTTTTCGAATACTACTTTTCTCCATTGTTTAGTCATGTATATAATCATAATAAGTTTCTTATTTAAAATGTCTCTTTTCTTAAACTTTCTATCTTACTTTTCGTATGTGATGATATTTTGTGATAAGACAAATTTTACTAGGCAGAGATAAAATTTTAATACACTAAAAAAATGGATAATCATTAACCTGTTTTAAAAATTCTCATCACAATGAACTAAAAGCCCGAAGATCCTTTAATAAATTATTAAATCCCTTAACTACTTTTTAACATATGAGTCACTTAAATGATTAAATTTCTATCATTCTCCCACGTGACTCGTGATTTTATGCAATCTATTAAATCAATAATTCAAACAATTATAATGTACAATAGTCATCATTCATAAATATGGGCATCATTAGTAATCATAATCAAGTACAAGACTAATAAGCGTCATAACGGTCATACATTATTAATTTAATCTGGTCCTTTCTATGTACCATTATACTAGCCCTTCTGCTTAATCATGATTATAAATGGGAAGTACATACCAGGTTTACCATTCAGTTCTTTTTTTAACAACATACATTACAATCAAATACATAAAGAAGAAATCAAAAAATTCAGAAATAATGCATTCATTAATGCACAAAGAATGTCAAATATATAATAAGAGTCAACACAATAGTATTGTCTAATAATCATCAACACAAATAATACTGCTATTCTTTACACGACCATAAATCACTTTATGCGGTAACATCTTTGTCCAAGGATCAATTAACATAAGATCGGCACTAATATGCTCTATTAATACTCCATATTTCTAAACTTCCTCCTTAACGGTAATGTATTTGAGTCTCATGTGTTTAGCACCCTTAGAATACTTGTTGTTCTTAGAGAAAAAAATTGTTGCAAAGTTATTACAGTAAATTTTCTACGGCATGGCTATACTGTTGATAATCCCAAGTCTCAAAATAAAGTTTCGCATCCATTTAGCCTTAAAGTATGCCACAAACTCATCTTCTATAGTTGATTCATCAAATACAAATTGCTTGACACTCTTCCATGAGATGGCTCCTCCAACTAACATATAAACGTAGCCAGAAGTGGATTTTCTTGTATTATACAACCAACAAAGTCTAAATCTGAGTATCCAACCATCTTAAGGTAATCAAACCTCCTAAAAGTAAGTATGTGTTCTTTAGTTCTATGCCAATATCTTAGAACTTTCTTTATAGTTTTTCAATGATCCATACCAGAATTTACTTTAGTATCTTCCCAACATCCCACTGCAAAATTTATGCCTAGTCTCATACATGTTTGAGCATATATTAAGCTCCTAAGTACATATGCATATGGAATTGATATGCTAGCGAAAGGAAAAATTGAGAGGCTGATAAAGTTATCTTAGATATAAACTAGTCCGTATCAGATACATTGGCACCATTGGCCAAACATTTGCTTCTATTTTAAGTCACTTTTCAGACATTGCATAAGGCTAAACTTGTCAGCTTTTTGAATTGGAACTAGTGATACTAAACACTTGTCCATTTTAAATCTTTCTAACATTTTAGTAATATATGCCTTTTGAGACAAGTCTAATAATCTTTGTGATCTATTATGAAATATTTCTATTCTTATCATAAATTTTGCCTTACCTATATCTTTCATTTCAAAATGACTAAAGAGAAATTTCTTAGACCAAGATCATTAACTACAAGCAAGATATCATCAACATACATTATTAGAAAAGTAAACTTACTCCCACTGATCTTTAACGGTATTTTCTTAAATTTAAAGGAAACAATAACATCATTGAACTTAAGATACCATTTTCGAGAAGTTTGTTTATGTTTGTATATTGACTTCTTCAGTTTACACACTATATGTTCCTTTTTAGCCTTTATGAACCCTATTAGTTGGTCTATATAGACTTCTTCCTCTAACTCCCTATTCAGAAAGACAATTTTCGCATTCATTTATTGTAACTCCAAGTCATAATGAGCCACCAAAGCCATAATAATCCTTCTTAGAGACCGGTGAGAAAATCTCCTTATAATCAATGCCATCTTTTTTAGAACTAATCTGGCCTTGTAATGTTCTAGATTACTAAGAGAATCAGGTTTGGTCTTCAAGACCCACTTACAACCAATTCTCTTGTAACCTTTTGGTAGTTCCACAAGGTCCTAAACACTATTATATTCTATATATTTGAACTCATAATTCATAGCATCTAACCACTTATCAAAATTTTCACTGTTAATGGCTTGTGAAAAAGTTACCATGTCATTCTTAGTTCTTAAATTTATTTTTAAAATTGAGTACATATACCACATAGTTATGATAAATAACTAGTATGCTTTCTCTTTGAGACCTTCTTAATGATATTTTTTGTAGTTCTTCTACTGTAAGTTCATTTCTTCATATTTAATTTCATTATGAATAGTATGTTCATTAATTTGTTGTTCTTCGTGATTATTAGGTAGTTCAATAATTTGTGGAACAACAAATTGAGTAAGTGTACAAGCTACAATGACTTGCACAACCATAGGAACTTGCTCTCCCATTTCTTAAATATTCACTATAAATGGTGCTTCACTCCTATTAGTCTTGCCATATTCAATGAACATGGCATTCCTAGTTTCCACAATTCTTATAATATGGTTAAGACAATAAAATATATATCTTTTAGGCTTTTCTAGATAACCAATGAAATAGTCACTGATTGTTCTTACATCCAATTTCTTTTCATGTAGATTACAATGTCTAATTTATGCCTAGCAACCCTAAACATGCATGTACCTTAAACTAGGTTTCCTTACCATCCACATCTTAAAGGGAGTCTTTAGAACTGCCTTACTAAGAACCCTATTCAACAAGTACATGATAGCTGTTATAACATATGTTCATAAAGAAGTAAGTGAAGATGAATTACACATCATACTTCTAACCATATCTAACAAAGTTCTATTACGTCTTTCTATCACAACATTTTACTGAGGTGTGTGTAGAGTTATGCATTGCCCACAAATACCATATCTTTCAAAGATTTAGCAAAAGGACTATTTTCATCATGCTTACCATATTAGTAACCACTTTTACCTTTTTCTAATTTCTTTTCAACCTCATTAATATAAATCTCCAAGGTATTTTTGCATGAGATCTATTATATAGCAAATCAACATATCCATAATGTGAATAATTGTCTATAATGGTGATAAAATGTTTTTCTTTATTGAAAGTAGGCACATCAAATGGTCCACACATATCAATGTGAATTATTTCAAGAAGTTGAGTGCTTCTTGCAGCTCCTTTCTTTAATGTGTGTTTTGTTTATTTGCCTATAATACAATCCATACAAATATTAAGATTAGTAAAATCCAATTCAGGAAGTATTTCATTCTTTATTAATCTTTGAAATCATTCTTTAGAAACATGTCCCAAACATTTATTCCATAAGTAAGTAGATCTATCATTAATTAAACTACGTTTGATACTAAAATTAGGATTCAAAATCAACAAAGTTTTAGCATAAACAACATCAAGGTTTAATTTATATAAAAGATCGCATAAGACATCACTACCAATAATATGGTTATGTATGTACAAATTGAAACTACCAACTACCAAGTTTAAAAGAGTATCCAAATCTAGCAAGTTTGGATAAAGAAACTAAATTCTTAGATATATTAGGCACAAAAAAAGTTTCACATAAGTCCAAATTATATTTAGTGTCTAGGATTAAGCGATAAGTCTTAACAGTATCCATTGGAACTCTCATTTCGTTGCCCATATAGATAAAATTTTCATTTGATCTTGTTGTTTGGGTCACAAGAAATCCATGCAAGGTATTAAAAATATGAGTAGTACAACCAAAATCAGTTCAACAAGTATTAAAAGCAACTTCTACAAGGTTTGTTTCAAGACCTACATAAGCATATGGCTTACCTCTATTCTCAAACTATGCCTTACATTCAGAACATTCCTTTTGAAAACGTCCAACCTTTTTACAAAAATGACATTTATGTTCTTTATGTTCCTTCTTATGGATGTGAGAGGATTCCTTACTAACTTTCAGTGGTCCCTTTACTTTCTTCTCATGCTTCTTTCCACCTTTCTTATTAACGTCTTAATTCTTGACATAATTAATGGAGTGACTTTCTTGATTCTTAAGCCTAGTCTCTTATTGAATTAACATATTGTGCAACTCATGCACATTCCATTTGACATTGATGGTATTATAGTTCATTTGAAAAGGATCGTACTCAGATAGTAATGAGTTCAAAAAGAACTACGTACGGAAACTTTAATCCACTTCCATTCACAAGGACTTAAGTTTTGCCGCAATGTTTTTCATCTTTATGACGTATTCATGAATAGTACGTGATCCATCAAACTTTAAGTAGTCAATGTACCCATAAGCGTCCCAACAAGAGACATGTCAGTAGTTTGGGAGCGCTCTTCCATAAACTTAAGTAATTCTTTAGCACTTTTAGTTTTGGGAAGAGCAAACATAATATTGCTAGCGATTGTCATCTTCGTATACATTATACTCAATTTGTTTGATCTTTCCTAATTGTTAAAATGGATTTTCTCCTTATTAGTGTTCAAAACATTCAAATTATCTGGTTTCTCAATTCTGAGTGCCAAATCCAATTCCAAAATTCTAAGATAGAACTGGATTTATTCACTTCATTAAAAGAAGTTCAATCCATTAAATGTCATCACAAATGAGAGATTTAGATGTATGACAATAGTTGTTACCGAAAATTAAAACTTAACATTAATGTTTTGAATCATACAACATGCCATATAGATTTAGAAATTTTTTTATAAATTGTATATAGTGTTCACCTTTGGGCAATCCATTAACACACCATATAACACATAATGATTCTTATAAATTGTATACTAATAGTTACTTTTGGGTAATCCATTAATATACTATATAACACATAATGATGGTAATATGTACGTAATTCGATAATCACACATATACCGATTAGAAATATTTATCATCTTTAAATATCTAAACCCAACTAATCGTGTATATGCATTACCTACATTCACTCTCATTAACTATAAAACATAAACCACCTTTGAGTGATTTCAAAATATTCTATAGCAACGAGTTTCAATTTATCCATAAAATTACAATTCATTAGCATTAAATTATAAGTAATTGAAATTTAAACACAATATATTAAAGAACAAATAATTCAATAAATAAACTAATGAAGTTGGTTGCATGGCCAATGATGAGACACTGGCACAATGGTCGGCATTGGGATTTTTCAGCGTCTAATTCTGGCCACTTTGCTAACTCTGGAAAATTTTTCCAACCAAATTTCATTCTCTTTTTATTCCATAAATAAGCATTAATTCAAGGTTTTTTTTTCTTCATATACAATCATTAGACCATGACAAATTAAAATTCGAGTTTTCCTAAAATTTTCATGTTAAGATTTATAAGGTTCTCTAAATCATAAGAAATCTATAGTAAAGAACAAAATTTCTCATAACTATGCTCTGATACGTCATGTAAGCATAATTTTCATAAAGATCATAGGATTTAGAAATCATAGAACTCACAAAGGTTCATTAATATTCAAAATTCTTTTACAAAGATAAAGCTTTTAGATACTAGCGTTTTTCCATTGCTCATAAATGTGAAAATGATTCACAATACTCAATATGTCTCTTTCTTGAATTTTCTATCTTGCTTTTAGTAAGTGATAGTATTTTGTGATAAAATTTATTAACAAAACCAAATATACTTTAAAAATTGATATTCATTAGTTAGGTTTAAAACTTTCCATCAAAATGGGCTAAAATCTTAAAGGCCCTTTAGTAAATTATTAAATTCTCTCACTATCTTTTTACAAATGAGTCACTTAAAAAATTAATTTCTAAAAGCAAAAACATCTCAAGGGCCACTAAAGTTCAATAAATAAACAAGTTTTACCTGCAATAAATGGAGCTACTGGGAAGCACCTTGAATATTGCATTTTTTAAAACAATCCACCATTACGATACTAATCACTTATAGGGTGTGTTTACATAAACAATAAAATTTCTCTGTTTGCAATATATTAATTTCTTAATTACATCATGTATAGACTTTTAGTAATTACTTGTCTATGTTTCTCTCAAATAGGTAGTAAATTGATTAAATTTTTTATTCAGATTTGGCAATTAGATTAAGGCTACGTTTGGATCTGAGGTGCGGTGAGGGTAAGTACTTATCCACCACAGTTTTTAAACGCATTCACATGTTTGGATCTGCAGGCGAACAACTGGAAGTTGGAGGAGAATGTGGTGTCATCGTACAAATCAATAAGCAGAAAAAAGGTTGTGGTAGAAAAGTGCTTTTGTGGTAGAAATTTTACTTTCCATTAATAAGTTTATGATAATAATTATTTTCCATTATACCCTAAACTAATAAAAAGCAAGTCTAACGTATTTATAATTTATATTTATATGACTAATAATATATTTTTATGAAATATTTTATTTACTAAATTTATTTTATTTATA
>JAOTAY010000191.1:36616920-36642057 GCA_025629805.1 Erythroxylum baracoense
CTGTAATAATCTCAAATAAATGAATAACCTCTTTTAATTTGGAAATATAAATATATAGTAATACTAAGAATCACAAAATACAGTAAAAACTGAAAGCATCTAACAAAGATTACGCTCCCATCACTGTGAGGCAGGAATGAGATGGGGGATGTGGGACCCAAAGTATTCGCACAAATTTCACTTGACCTTACCAAACTATTTTCTTACTACGTAATTTCTATCCCAATTTATAAATTGTAAGGCTTGGTTTCTAAGTAAATGCCACCACACGTGTGACCAAAAAGAGTCAGATAAGCCCAGACCCCTTCAGACCCTTTTGTCCCTCTGTTTCCATTTCTCCTCGTATAAGAGAAAAACCAAACCTTACAATGTCTTTACATGCCTCCAAGAGAATTTTCAGAACCCTGTCATCTGTTGCCCTTCACTATTACACCCCACATTTCATTGTTTCTTCTTTTCTAACTAGCTAGCTTGCTCCTCCTTTTCCGCTAGAGAAATGCCTGGAAGTCTAGAGCCTTTGGACTTGAGCGTTCAGATTCCGTACCACTTCAGGTGTCCCATCTCGCTCGAGCTCATGCGCGACCCAGTCACCGTCTGCACAGGTCAGACCTACGACCGCTCCAGCATCGAGTCGTGGGTCGCTACCGGTAATACAACCTGTCCCGTCACGCGGGCTCCGCTCACCGACTTCACTCTCATTCCCAACCACACCCTCCGCCGTCTGATTCAAGACTGGTGCGTAGCGAACCGCTCTTCCGGAGTTGAACGAATCCCAACCCCGAAGCAACCGGCCGAGCCGGGTTTGGCTCGGTCTTTACTTAGCCAAGCTTCCTCAGCAACCAACCTTTATTCTTCCCGCTTATCGGCTCTTCGCCGGCTCAGAGGACTCGCGCGTGACTCCGACAAGAACCGGACTGTCATTGCCTCGCAAAATGCACGTGAAATCCTCATCGACCTTGTCTTTAACAACTCCGGTTCAAGCTCATCGGAATTAAACCACGAAGCACTCGGGCTCTTAGTCATGTTCCCACTAACCGAACCAGAGTGCGTCTCAATATCTTCTGAATTAGACAGAATCGATTACTTAGCGAATCTTTTATATCACTCGTCAATTGAAGTCCGAGTCAACTCGGCGGCACTCGTCGAGATCGTTGTCGCTGGAACGAGATCGTCAGATCTCCGAGTGCAAATAAGCGGAGTGGACGAAATCTTTGAAGGAGTGATCGACATGCTGAGGAATCCAATTTCTTACCCTAGGGCTTTAAAGATTGGGATTAAAGCCTTGTTCGCTTTGTGCCTCGTGAAACAGACGCGGCACAAGGCGATTACCGCCGGCGCCGCGGGGGTGCTGATAGACAGATTGACAGATTTCGACAAATGCGACGCGGAACGCGCACTAGCGACTGTGGAACTGTTGTGTAGAATTCCGGCGGGATGCGCGGCGTTTGCGGCGCACGCGCTGACGGTACCGCTGCTGGTGAAAGCGATCCTGAAGATCTCGGATAGGGCGACGGAGTACGCAGCGGGAGCGCTACTGGCGCTGTGCACGGCATCGGGGGAGAGTCGGGGAGAGGCGGTGGTGGCTGGGGTGTGGACGCAGCTTTTGCTCTTGGTTCAAAGCGATTGTACGGACAGAGCAAAGAGAAAGGCGCAGATGCTGCTTAAGCTGCTTCGTGACTCGTGGCCCGACGAGTCGGTTGGGAATTCCAACGATGTTGTTTGCAGCGAGGTCGTACCGTTTTGAGTTACCTCTCTTGTCGTTTTGGTGGGAATTAAGATAAAAAGTAAAACCTCCGGTCATTTTTTTAATTCCCTTGAAAAGAAAAAGAAAACAAGGGAAATTGGATGAGGCTGTTAGATTGGGTATATATAGATGATCATAATTCTGTATGTAATTTTTGTATGTAAGGATATCTGTTACAGGAAAGTTTATTTCTAAGGAAGGTTGATGGCTACTACTGCTACAAGAAAGTTTTTTTCTAAGGAAGGTTGATGGCTACTACTGCTCGCATGTTACAAGCCAAGCCTTTGGTCTCTTTTCTCACAGGAACAGAATGATATTTCTTTTTGTATTTCAGTTCTCTGTTTCACCTGATTCAATTCCCACGAGTTTCTTTTACATAAAACAATTTCTGATAAAGTTCAAACCTCGAAGCTATATGGTTGTTTTGAACATTGACTGGAATTTCTTGTTTTGTGACATTGATGTATCAGCTAACAGATAACGGATGCTTTCGGCTTTCATTATTACTTGCAAGTTACCTGCAATTCAGGATTCTAAGATCTGTCTCTCTCTCATGGTCTATGGAGAACAGTGGCATGTGCAATTGAGCACTAATTCACTGGTTTTCCTTTCGTTTTCGGATTCTTCCTTCTTCTTCATCTTCTTCTTCCCACCCTATTTAGATAAAACACATTATTCTGGCGTGAAAAGAAGGGAATTCCCAAAGCTCACTAGGGACCTCACCAAAAACTGGAACCGGTGACATGACACTTCTCTTCTAATTATTAACTACACTTTCTTCCAATTTTCAACACTATTGTAGCTTTGGTTTCAATTCTATCCATTTAGGCACGTTTGGCAATCAACATACAGCTAGATAAAAACATTTGGCGGCAGAAAAACGTAACTTCAACTTGGAAAGAAGCAAGTCAAGGAGCACTGGAGCAGCCAAGGTGTTCATCGATCTGTAAGAATAAAAGTAAAACAAAAAGATGTAACAACAAATGCTTTTGTTCGTTTTGGGCCAGTTACATAAAAATCGCAACTTTTTTCTTATTCTGAGCTTGGACTAGTTGTGATCATGCGCATTTTCGAAAGATTGCCAGATCAGACAACATAATAGTTAACCAAGAACCGTCTACTTTCATGATTGATGTGAATGTTTAGTCAAGCATTGACACTTGAGACCCCTGTCATCCCAGATTAAATATTACTAAGATTTTTTCTTCCTGTTTAATCTACCAAAAGTGTATGTGAAATTGTGTAATCTGCCTAAATATCTTCAGTTAAGCGGCCAGGGAATGATGGCCTAGTACTTACATTTTGTCAAGGATCTAACAACTCGACTCAGCCCATTTGCTTGTCGACCAGCTATGGAGTTTAAAGGAAACATAACTGAAATGCCTTAAGAGTAGAGCGGATGAATTGAAGTCTGCACATGTTACATCACTATAACTGTATCTTTCTCCTTTTATAATTGCAACTGCAAATATATAACTGTAGCTCACTTTGAAATTTAACTAAATCAAATATATCCTGTTTCAAAGTATAAACAGTATGCGCTCACATTATCATATATGAATACCTTTTGGATTAAGAGAGCATTTTCAGGGTTAATTTCAACCTTGGAAGATCTCAGGATGCACATTATCTCCGTTGCAGCTTGTTTGTTTTTATGTTTCACCTCCTAGAATTGCCTCTGTGAACTGATCGTAAGTTCCTTTTGCATGTTCAGTGTTCTTAATGTTAGAACTGGTCTGATATAGAGAAGCCAGTATATGTAAGGATATGACGGAAAACGAGGACAATGTCTATGAAATATCGGTTATGCCTATATTTTCTTGTTGGAAATTTATAGATAGGACTGCTCTACTTCGGAATGGGGCATAAAAAATAGGTAATATAGAAAGATGACCATTAGCAAATAATTCATTTAAACTTAAGTCTAATTTCTTTTAAGTTCCCTCAAATCCTCAGAAAGTTTGAAGTTACTTTTGCTTGTTGATTGAATATGTATTTAATATGTACCAGATTATAGGCAAACGAAAGCTGTCATAGCGACCTACTTGGTTGAAACTTTTCCTGGCCACCAACTTAGTTATTGAACACGAAAACCTACTTTGGAAAGTCTGGAGTTCTTTTTTGTATAAAATTCAACAAATCAACTCATCTTCCTGGACCTTGTTATTGCACCAACTAACTTTGTAGTTTACGGATTTATTGTACTTCAACAGTCCAACTTTCAAACAAATAATTGAGACAATAATATGTTAGACATTTTTGCCCCTAAGGGCAAATTTGTCATTTTCCTATTAAGTGGACAACTATTAATTGTAAATTTGGTTTTTAAATAAATTATGAGTTAAGTTATGTAATTTGATCCGGATAAAGATAATAAACTGACCCAATAAATGATCTAAATCAATGGGTCAAAGTCTGGGTGAAAAATAGATCCCCTTTAGTGTAAACCTGGTTCATATCGGACTTGTAATGGGGAAGCCCGATATGGAAGCTAGCTATATATATAGGTTAAGGTCTCCTATAGTTACTCATATCAATCATAAGCATAAGGAATCTCTGTCCTGTTAAGAGAGCTTATGTATTGAGAAAACTGTGGAAAGGCCTAGACTACATCCCGGTGATGGATTCCTGTGAAGATGGTAGTGGATTTTGACTCGTTTCGGCTTTGAAAAGCTCGTTTGAAGTTTCAGAACCAAAATCAGATACATTTCACATTTCTTTATTTTTTGCCCTTTCACATTTGATCTGGGATACGTAACTAAGGTACCGTTATGTATTACATGTGGCATTAGAGCGGCGACATGATTGGGTGGTTAGCCTTAAGAGACGGGTTGAAAATGAGTCCAGGAGTGTGAAAAAAGAATCTTCGAAAATCGCATTTTTCTGGTAAGGGTGCAATCAATGTCACATGCGCCCCGATAGTGTATAGTAGCTGGGGGGAGACGACGTGTACGGGGCATGCATTGCACGTGTTGACAAGCAGCCGAATACCCACCAGACGCGTGTCTGGAGCGTGCGCTGCTTGGGGCCACATCGGTGGGCATGTCTGTGCGTGATGAGGGCTTGTGCGACATGCGCCATACGCGTGTCTAGAGCATTGACGCGTGGCTGACGTGGCTCGATTAGTGTCATGCTGACATCAGCCGTACGGACATGGCTACAGTAAAATAAAAAAATATAAAAAATTTCAAATTTTTCGTAAGGGTGTCCCGAGGTGTTTTGGTTCAGTTTTCTGGTCTAAGAAATTCATAAAGTAAAATTTTCCATTTTTCTGGATTTATTACATTAGTAATAAATTAAAGTTTAACTCCAGAAAAAAATTAAGGTGTTCTGAATCCGATTTCGAGTGAATTTTCATGCTTTGAACATCACATGAGGGAGATAATACAAGTTTTCATGTCTCGGGTCTCATATTTAGGGTTCGGGATAGCATGATAGGTCACCGAAAAAGGAATTAAGACATTTTGAAGCAATTTTTAAGTAAATTTTCAGGCAACGAACTTACCATAAAGGATATACATGAGGTTCTAGTGTCTTGGGCGATCGGTTCAGTGTCCAGTAATGCGCGATAAGCACTCTACTGAGATTTTTCTTTTACGAAAGTCTCAAACGAAGTTTTCAGAGAATGTTTCAGTATGAGTGTATGACAATGAGGCTCTATACATTCAAGTTTTTGCATTTATTGAAGTTATATTGTCACATACCCTATGCCCATAAAGAATGTGAAGATAATATAAAGATGTATTCTTTGTGTTTGTAGACTTTTTGAGCGCTGATTGGAATATAGTCACCAAAGTGGCCTTTCAAGTAAGTATTTTGAATTGTTCTGCTTGCATGTAACGAGATGTCTATGATTTTATGTTTGGTTGTTCTACTCAAAGGTGTTGGCCTTACATAATGTTTTAAGATGATCATAAAGGTATTAGATAGAGGAAAGTCATTGCTTAAATGATCTATTCACCCAAAGTTGGTAGTGTTATGAGAGTTGATAGTTTGTAATCTGATCGCTTTTATGTGGAGGTCTAATTATATATATTATGTATTCAGCTTAAAGGTGTTTTATAATATGTGTGATCGGATTTTTAGGAAAGATACTATTTAATGGCTTTGAGTATCGCTGTTATCCTACATTTGTGTTGATCAAATCAAAGTTACTTTATAGTCACCTTTTTGATCAAGAAAATCAGTGTCATCATTGAAACCCTGACCAGTTTCAATACAAAGAAGAGAATCGAGGATTTATTGAACGTTGTAGAGATAGCTGAGGTTGATATGGCTATAAAGATACATAGGCCATCTCCACCTACATCCATGAGCTCGAGAGCTCATAAAGCAACCTAGGAAACCCATGATCGGTCTAACAAATTATGTCTTATAATCATTAAGAGATCCGTACCTAACCATCTGCTAAGTGGACTTCCAGACACAAATATAGCGAAGTAATTTCTTAGAAATATCTCCTAAAGGCACACATTTTCACCTAGTATTGAGACAAGTGTCTTGATTAAGGAATCATTCTCCATGAAGTATACGGGAGAAAGGGGAGTAAGGAGTACATATCAATAATGATCCATCTTCACAATAGACTGAAGATGCTGTACATTCCTCTTCTTTTTATAGTTTATTAGACTTTGAATACACTCCCTCAAAAGTTTAGTAATTTGGTAATGACATATTATTGGCAGGATGAGAAATGGGAATTTAATACTTTAATTGCCCATAGAGTTGCTGAGGAGGAGAAACTTAAGCTTGTTACTCCTACAACCCTCTATGCAACTAAATGGAAAGCAAAGATGAAATCCACTAAGATCAAGAGTAGAAAGACTAAATCTTCTCCACATGCTAATGCTGGTCAATCCACTGTTGGTAAAGGTCCCAGGGGCATAAAGTAACCAGCAGTATAAGGCCTAGAAGGAAAGACAGTGATCATCAGATAACTTTTTGGATTGTCAATTTATAAATCTGATTTGTGATAATCACATTAAGTATTTGGTGACTATATAATGGAGCATTTGATTAAAGTGCTTCCACAATGCAAGGGTTTATATTCAGGATAAAGTCAAATAAAGGGAAGGAGAAACTGTAATGATGAAGTGGAAGTAATATCTATAGGGGATGTATGTACTGAACTGTGTTACAAGGTTCATTTTGGTTTTTACACAGCACATTTTATATGTGATCTTTAGATCAATTTTGGACAAAGAAGGTTGACATTTTGTATTTAATGCTTCTGTTGTATAGTTGTGTTTAATGCAAAACATAATGGTACAACTTTCTTGTCATATGGTTTGTATAGAATGTGTCTTACCCTAAATTAGATATATGCTTCTTCGTATCTTGCTGAACAAGCCATAAAATGAAGGACCCTGATGAATGAAAAGTCAAACATGGTGTGGCATAAAAGTTTAAGTCACATTTCCAAAGCTAGGGTTGAGAGATTGATTAAGGAAAGCATTCTCTCAATTCTAGATTATGATGATCTGCGAACATATGTTGACTATTATAGGAGTAAGTTGACTAATAAGGATATAGAGGTCAACTTATGCTTCTGACTTGTTGAGCCTAATACATAAGGATATTAGTAGACCTTATACAATTGCATTGTAAATTTCAAAAGTATTATAACATTTGTCATGATTATTCCCATTACAGTTATATGTTCTTGCTTAAACATTGAAGGTTGAGAACCAATTGGGAAAATCCATTTAGAGTTTCAAATCTGACTACGAAGGAGAATATCATGGCAAATATGGTGTTTCAGGACTTGAAAAGGTCCGTTTGCCGGATATATAGAATCGGTTAGGATAGTGATTTGATTCACTATACCGGATAGTCTTGAACAAAATGATTTGTTGTCGAAAGGCATAACTGTACCCCCAAAGGACTTGAAGAAGTCAATGTAGAACAAAATTAATCTACCTGATTATCTAAAAATGTGAAAACCCATCCTTACACACATTCACGTATGAGGCTGCCCTACCGAGATGGTATAATCATTATAAAGAAAAATTGCATGCTTATTATGCTCATTGCTATTTACTAAGATATCCTGATCATTCTAAAGGCTACAGATCTTATTGTAGAGAAGGAGGGAACAGAATAGTGGAATCACAAACAATTAAGTTTCTAGAATATGATGTCTATGATGATGGTGGGCCCTTTGACCCTTCAGATAATAACAGGATGGACACTGCAGTTATTATGTACCCGCCGCTCATATAGTTAGATTCGATAGATCTAAGTCTTTATACCGTGCCTGTACAGAAACAGGAATTCATACCTTTATACATAGTGATTCTTAGGGGTACAAGATCTAATACAGTTGTAAAGATCCATCAGAGTGAGATAACCTGTTATCCCATCATAGTCTATTAGGTGAACAAGACTATGATATTAGACATGATAAGAATCTAATTACTTTTACAGAAGCTATTTCTATACCCGTAGCAGAATTATGTTGGGTTGCAATGACTTATTAGATGCAATTCATGAAGCATAGTAAGGTCTGAGAGCTAGTTGATTTTGTAGCAGAACTACAAAACTCGATAGTTATAAATGAAGTTTTAAGACCTAAAGGATTTTAGGATAAAGTTCAGCGGTTTATGAACTCGCTCAGTTGCCTGATGGTTCACTTAAGGGGAAATGTTGACTTTAATGTTACTTTTCTCTCGTATCCTTGAAGGATATATTTTGAGTGATTAAGGCAATTGTGGCTCGTCATGATATAGAGTTACATCAGATGGTTGTCAAAACTGCTTTCCTGAATAAAGAACTTTATAAAGTGGTCTATATGGTACAACCTAAAGGATTTATGGATCCAGATGGAATTGACGTCACGTTATGCAGATCAATATATAGTTTACATTATACCTTCGGAAGGTGATACCTTACAGTTGATGAGGTTATTACCTCTATCAGCTTCATGAAAACTAAAGTTAAAAAGATGCTTGTACTATAAAGTCAAGAGGAGCAAAGTTATCTTCCTATTATTGTATATGGATGATATATTGCTCAAGTCAAATTACTTGATCATATTGTATAAGTTTAAGCAACGTTTGGTCAAGAACTTGACATAAAGAACCTTGGCGTAGCATCTTTTATCCTAGGTATTTAGATTCACTGGGACATATCTTAACACTCAATATACCTCTCACAAAGTGCATACATTGAGTATATGTTACACAGGTGTAACATAAAGGTGTTGTGACCGGATTGGCCAATCTAAAAGATCTTAAAGCTTAGAAATGTGCACATAGAGCCACTAGCTTCGTGATTAATGAGCCTGGTATCTATAATGGGTACGGGACAGAATCTGAAATGAGCTCGATATCTACAAGGGATATAGGACTGTAATAGGCGCTCGGTCACAACAAAATAACAACGAAAGTGGAGTCTCATATGTATATGCATTTGCAAATATATGACTGTGAAAACATTTCTGAATTGTGATGATATTAAGATATGCTATATTTGTGTACATTTGCTAATATGATTGACTGAGATAGATGAATGAATTGTTCTGAAAAGTTTATATGAAATGTGTGGAATTCATGATGATTTGTCGAAATGAGGAATATTGTGTATTTGGTTTATGTCTGAAATGTTTGATAATCTGAATGAGTGAACACATCAAGGATGATTCACTCACTGAGTTCACAAAACTCATCAAAATTACAATGTGGCTTTCAGGTACAAGAGAGGACAGCTAGTTCCTAAGACACTTTAGAAGAACATTTTGGAATTAAGAAATGGCTCAAAGGCCTAGCCAGCTGACATCTAAAGAGTAGTAGATTATGTTTATGTAGTTTCTTATGTCATGTAGAACTTTTGTAAAAATAGAAGTAAACTCTTAGATGCTTATGATGATGTAAATATTTGTTTTAATGGCTATAAAAGTATTCTGTTATTATGTTTGATGCCATATAAGTGAAATTGATTTCTCTAACATGCCATTGCCATAGTGTATGTTCTGGAACGTCCTCTGGATGTTCGAGTATATGCTCTATGGTAGTAGGGTGTTACAGTATATCTCCCATAAGTTGATGAATTTGATGCTAAATAAGGGGACAAACATTTAGTGATTACGCTATATTCCCCTTAGTAAAATATGGTAGCCAAAAGAAAAATCAAAAGTATAATGGATATAGAAAGAAGTTTGATGGCTAACAAGGAAGTTCATAAAAGGTTTTGAGAAAAAGTTATCAACACCTCAGCGTTTACGTTAAATATGCTTCCAACAAAAGCATTTGAAGGTAGAACACCATTTAAGAAATGGTTTAAAAAATTGCCTTCTACTTTTAGATTGAAAGCTTTAGGAAGTTTATATTATATTGTAGATTCTTGATGTTAAACTTGATAGGAAGAGTGATTTGGGAATTTTCTTAGGTTATAGTGACCCAAGCAAAACCTATAGAGTGTAAAAATTGTTATTGAAAGAGTTCAGATCAGAGATATGGTGGTAGAAGAAATGGAAAAACCAATTTGCAAAACAAGGAAACTTATGTAGTTGAAGGATCCACGGTTGACTCAATACCTTAAATAAAATTTGAAGAAACCATTAAAGAAGACAGTGATGACGACGACATTGAAGTACCTATAAGAGGCACTAGACCCTTAGTAGATGGCTATAAAAGGTCAAATATAATTGATTTGGAGTCAACTATATATAGTAAAGCTTTTGGTTAAAGGCTAACAAAGATGAGGTAAAATGATCCTAAAGAACTAAAATTGGTCCTTAATGAGAGCACCAAGTCAAAGTATTTGGAGTAAAATGGTTCTATAGAACCAAGATAAATCCTAATGGCTCTATCATTAACATAAGGCTAAATTTTTTGCTTAAGGCTACTTACAACAAAAAGGAGTGGATTGTTTTGGAGCCTTTGTACCTATAAAAAGAAATAAAACTATTAGATTGCTAATTAAACTTGTTTCTCAAATTGATTAAAGGCTATAAAGGTATGAAATTGACATTTTCACTCTATGTTGATAACTTATTAATTGTAAGCAGAGATGAAACTCAAGTTGAAGGGATGAAATAAAGACTTGAATCAAAATTTGAATATTTGAATTAGGAATAGTGTGTTATTTCTTGGGAATGGAGTTTAAAAACATAAAGACTACATGTATATTGATTAGTCTATATTTATTGAATTAACTATAAAAACATTCAATATGAGTAAGGCCAAATTAGCATTATTTTCTCTTACTGTCAACGTGAAGTTGTGTAAAAAAGAAGGGGAAGAGAAATGCAATAAAGGTGAATATATAAGCTTAGCAAATAGTTTGTTGTATCTTTGTATATGTAACAAAGTCTACTTTTAAGTTACATATAAAAAAACAAAGGATTTTTAAAGTACATATAAAAACAAAACAAAGGACACAATGAAGTAGCCAAGAGAGAATTCAGATATATTAAATGAACAACTTATTATAGTTTGTTTTTCAAAAGAATTGAAAACTTAAAATTGATAGGTTATACTAATAGTGATTGGGCAAGGTCCTTAGATGATGTAAAGAGCACCAATGGTTACAATTTTTCTGTTAGAAGTGAAGTGTTTTCTTAGCACTTAAGAAGCAAGAACTTATTCGGTGTTATTAACTAAAGCAGAATGTATTGATGCTATCAATGTTACCAATTAACGCATTTGGTTGAGAAAATTATTGGAAGAACTCGAAATGAAGCAAACTAAAGCTAAAATACTGTTTGTAGACAAAAAATCAACAATTGTGATCACACAACACAAAAGTGCCAAGCAAATCAAAGTATAATACCAAGTTGTAAGAGAAGCTAAGAAAGAAAGGTAATAGGGTGTTTGGTTAACTAGAAACATCATTTCATTTCTGATCTATTCTTAGTAATAGGTTATTCCCTTGTTTGGTTAAAGAAAACATACAGAATATATAATTCAAGGGTTTACTTATTCATTGAGTTTGGAGAATAAGTAAAACCATCCTCTCCCTATCTTTATCTATTCCAAGGGGGTTAGGAATAAGAATGAGGACTTGTTGGACAAAAATATCCTTAAGGAATCCACACAATTACTTAGCTATAATAATAATAATAATAATAATAATAATAATAATAATAGTAATAATAATCATCATCATCATCATCATCATCATCATCATCATCATGTAGTTAGTGGGGAATAATAAATATTTTGATCTTTTTGTTAGTTATTCATTTGTCATTCTAAATTTATGTTTTCAAACCAAACATTGATATTACATCATCATTGGATATATATAGATATATATATTCCTAAAGGATCATTCTAGCAGGCAACCAAATGCCCTGTATGTAAAACTTAAATAATATCTTCTTAACAAAACATGATAGAAATAGTGATAAAGGCTTTGAAAAGGAGCATATTTTATTTTTTTGAAGATAAATTAGCGTTTTCAACAAGAATATTAGGAAATAGTATTGGGTTTTTTTTTATGTGTTTCTCTAAAAATATAAGAATGTATATATTCCTACAAGTCCAATAGTTTTGTTCTAAAGTTTAGAAATGTCAAGTAAAATTCAATTCATCACTAATAAAGACACATCTATGTCTTAGGTCGTATGTTTTTATTTATCTTCTCAGAAAACAAAAACATGCACATCTCTACCCATGTCTTAAGACTATATATGTCTAAAGAAGCCTAAAATACAACTGTATGCTAGCTTGTGTTTAGACTGATGAATTGCAACAAAAATGATGATTATGGTAACTCCGAAAAATTCAAATAAATAATGATACTTTTGAGTCTAAATTTTAGTTTAACTTAATTTAATTTGTATATGTATTGAAAAGTAGTGCAAGTTACATATTAGAAAAGAAATGTAATTTGCATTAAAAGTCATGTATTTTATATTCTGAATTTTTTTATGTTTAAAAGAAAGCTCAGATTATCAACATTCTAATTTGAAATTGGCTGTAAAACTAGATTGTATATACATTATTTTGACAATGAAAATGAGATGAATTTATCGGTTTTCAATATCAAAACATTCCTTAAAAATTTAACAGTAAAACATTCCTTAATAACTTCTACAGTTTTTCATTTTTAGAAAATTTAATATTGAGTTTTTATGCAAAATTCATCATGGTCTAAATTAGGCAGAACCTAATCAGTCAATATTGATTACATAACATGGAAGCAGCTGTTAACAATGTATGATTACAGTCCAATATCGTATATTATTCCACACATCTTCTTGATTTGTGAAGGTATGGCCAAACCCTCTTATCAGTTGCACTGCAATTTATAGCAAGCAGCTCCTCCATTCATTAAAAGGTGTAAAAATGGTTTTAAACCCAGAAAGAAAAGATATAATAAGAGGACCATCAACCCAACTTGTTGGGTTAAATGACTCACTAAGAGCAATTAGATCTGCACAACCTGGTGACCCATTTTCTCCTTCAAGTAGGTAGAGCTGTCATCTTACATATGGGGCATAGATTCTTGTGCATTAACCATTGTTTGATACAGCCGGAATGGAAATCATGTCCACATTCTAGGATGCCAAGATCCTCCCCATTCACATATTCTTCCTGTCATAATGCAAATTGAGCAAAGTTCAGAAATGCATAGCACAATTTAGATGTGCAAAAGATTAAAGCGGTTGTGTGCATCTGTCCACCAACTGATACCTGACAGATACAACATGGCTCCAAATCCGCCTGGGATTCCATTGAAAGAGCCAGATATTTCTCCTGTTTCATTAATTTAACAATGGTTTCCTCAGTTAGCCCTGTGCTCACATCTCCCATGCGCTCTTCCAATGCCAACAACTCCTGACAGTATCACCGAATCAGAACTAAAGCATCCCGCATCAAGTTACCAGCAGAAAACTCATTTACCCAATGTTTACCTCATAAGACATGTTATCAACATCAAGACGCATATCTCTGTGCCTGTCATGCACTTCGGCCATACCCTGATATATGAACGGATCAAAAAGCATATAATCCTGAAATAGCATTGCACCATAGGTCAAACGCAACACAAGGTGATGTAATACACTGGCTGAGCAAAGACAGCATTTTCAAGATCAATGATGCATATTGCAATAAAAAGACTCATCTAAAAAACCTTGTGGTGTAACTTCTAACATAAGCAAGTAGCAACAATTTCGTTTTTAAGAACATAAAGAGAATGTCTTGGCATTGTATGCATGTACACACCCTATATGATGAATTATTTTTCTGCTGATATGGGCCAAGCATATGTCACATTCAGTGTCATAAGATATGGGCCAAGCATATGTCACATTCATTGCCTCCTTACAGGAGGAATGGAAATTCTTACATTCTTCTCCACATGAACTCATGGATGACAAATAAAGCTAAATGTTATTCCATGCAGATTGTGCAAACATTACAGATAAACTGTACCTAAGAAGAAAGTAAGATGAAGTCGCTCAATGCTCAACTAGTCCGGAAATCAGATCTGTAAATAAAACCAAAAGAAAAACACTACAATAAAATGGGAAACGTATCTTCCTAGAAACAAATTCAGGGCCATGGTGCTCAATCTTAAAATAGATGACACTCATGTGGCCTGTGATGCTAATCATCAACATATATCAAGCCTAGAAGATTTTACCACAAACAACGCCAATGTAACATATGCTCTGGATAGTAACACAGGCTTAGCTTTGTTTGGGTAAGCCAGATGCCTTCAAATTGGAAAAGGAATCTAACAGTAATTTGAGTAGAATTTAGAGCATGTAGGACTAATCAGGTTTTACAAACACAAATGTATGAACTGATGTGACTAGAGGTACGTGTGGCAACTGACATTGCAACCAAAGCAAGGGACACAATAATCTCAATGATCACAAGAATGCAAGATGAAGTTATAACAATATAGAGAATACACAGTTTCAGAATCAACTGAACCTCAACTCGTAAGTTTTCACCCCTGCGCATGGCGTTCAAGACTTGACGAATCTGGCAAGCAGAGGTTAACTTAAACAGTTAGTGAAAAATTCACAACCTTGAATCTCCACTAAAGTAGCATAACATAATTCACTGCTATTCAAAATTAGTCACAGGATAACACGTTGCCATATTCGAAATGTAAGAAGTGCGGAACTATATATTTATCAGCAAGAACTAGCTAGCACAGAATCATATGCCACTTCAATTCACCTGAAAGAAAAAACTCAACATGTCCCACAAATCTATTTAGTGTAAAAACTGAAGTTCAAGAATAAAGAACCAAGCCATAATAGAGAATTATTTTAATTCTCCCAAAAGAATATCAGTCACTTCATCAGCAGCTGCTCGCATACATAATCCATTGATCAGATAATTATAGAAAAAAGTATTTATCAATATAAAGTGCCTGAAATTTATATATATTGACCATTGTATATGTCGTAATTTTTTCATTTTATCCTGTGAATGTTAGACAAGTTGACTGCTCAAACAACAGAGCAGTGTGAGCAGTAAAGTTAAGAAGTAAAAGAATATAAACACGTGCTCCCAGATACTCTGTGAGAGAGAGATCTAACCTCTGATATTAATCGGTGTCTCCCTTCAATATCAGCAGCTAAAGCTCTCAATGAACGGGGCATACCAAGAACATTATCACCTCTTCCATCCATCAGAAAAGCAGACATTGGAAGTGATTGATTCTGTCCCTGGCTACTGGAAGCAGACGGTACTGTCTCCTGTGGTGAAGCAGATGGTCCAGAAGACAAGGAAGGAAAATGACTATTGTGATCTCCAGATTCAGAGTCTATAGAGGGAAACAGAGACCAAGAAGCAAATTCTGTGGATCTTTGCTGATTATGTGCAGTGGGATCATGAAGGGGGAACCACGTAGGAGGGGGCAGAGGATGGATGCTTGAGGGTGTAATTCTACTTGAATGAGCATTGCCTGAAGTGCTCAAGCGTCCAAAGGACAAACTCCACCCTGCTGGATCCTCTGCAATGTTTCTAATCTCAGTAAGAGGCACAAACATGGGATGATCTATGTTATTTCTTGGGGTGCTTCTTATATTCACTTCCTCTCCCAGTGCAGCAATCCTCTCTCCAGGATCCATAGAAGTTGATGGAGTTCCCGATCTTAAAAAGGAAGATCCGTTCCAAGGTGAAGCATATGCATTTCTTGATGAAGCAGAAGAATTAATATTATAAGATTGACCTTGAAAAGTGCTGGTGTTTGAAGCTGCTGAAGTTGATCTTAAGTCCAGGGACCAATAATTAGAATGTGTGGTACCTCCTGTTGTAGATAAAGTAAATGGTACAGCTTCCTGTTGATGTCCTGCATTTACTCTCCTGCCTATATGTCTGAGGGGGTCAACATATCCCGAGTCACTTGAAGAATGATATGCATCAGAAGCTACTCCTCTCCTGCCAAAACCATTTCTGTAGTTCACCTGTTCAGCAATACTAACACTAGGAGAACTCCTTGAAGGTGTAGACAATAAGTTGCTAGACGTGCTATGATGATTAGAAGCAGCAAGCCATACATCATTTTCAGCTTGTGGAAAGCAAGTTGAACTTCCACCTGCATAAGAATGTGCAGAAGTACCTTCCAGAGCCTTTCTCTTGCAAGATAAACCCCAACCTCCAAGAGAAGAGCCCGAAACACCATTAATTTCCTCTACAATAAAACCAGAATTTCGAGAGGAGGTACCAATGTCCTCAGAATCACCACATGAAGATGCTCGCTCAATTTCTTTTCCATCCAAGTTTATAATCTCAGAGCATGCAACACCTCCCTGATAGTGGCAAGTATGTCCACCATCAGCCACACACCCTGAATTTGGATTCAGATTCTGTGGAGCATGATTAGAACTGGAACCTCGTAAAAGCAAATGACCATTTCTAACCTGATTGCCACTGTTGCCAATACCAACTCTGTCTGGGAAAATGAGATTAGGAATATCAATTGGTTCCAGCTGCCTTTCTTCAGACCTTGAACCAACAACAGTGTGAAGATTGACAGAAGAAGGCCATCTTTCTTCCCCTTTTATCTCGTCATCAATGACCTGACTTTCTGAATGAAAACTAGAGCTAGATTCACCTGTATTCCAGCTATTAAACCTCTGGACACTACGAGTACTAGCATTTACACAAGATGCCTCATCAGAAGATACAGTACTACTTGCCAAACTGCTTTCTACTGGATTCAGGATATTATTCAAAGAAGTCTGTTGACTCATGTCAGTGTTGTTTGAAAAAGTTCTTGGATCAATGTCAATTTCTTCACAGAAGGAATCAATGGCACACCTTTGTCTTTGCATCAGAGTCGATTTACCCCACCTAATAAAATGTCAAAGATGCCAAATGCACTCCAATTATCCAGCAAGGACAGTGGTTCATGTTACATATCTTTTAGGAACTTAATAGAATACAACCTGCAAAAAATAAAATCAACAATGCCTAGAAGCTAATAAAGAAAGACAAGTATAGACAATTATCTGAAAAAAAAAAAAAAGAACCAATAGGATAAAAATTTAAGAGAATGTGTGGATGCAATAGTAGGATAGAAATGAAAATGCATATAAATTGTCTGTTAACCCTGGATGATATCTGCAAATCTGAAAATTTTAACACAAACAATCTTCAGCAAATGTTGATACTAACATCTGAAGAAGATATTAAGACCTTATCAATGTGCAAAATTCCTGATTGAATTAAGGGTAATAAGTTGGTGGACTGTATATGGAACATACTCATTGCACAAAGCACGCTCGTGGCATTAAGCTCAGACCTTGCTCCATTGTATTAACTCGCTCCATATAGCATTGAGGAGTCCAAATTCTGAAAGTCATAGTAACAGATTATTTGGGTCAACAACATGCAGAGCTGCTACACTAGCCTATTCAACACCATCCTACTAGTACAACTCAAGATTGTTCATTGTATTGCCAGGTGGAAACAATGGGCACTAGAGATATGCACACTCTTCTTCTCATACAATATATACAAACCTTTGTTCCGGGTTCACTGAGGTCATCAGTTGGCAATGATCACGTACAGTTGCTTATAAGCAAAAACACTGATTACTGGTTCAGTTTGGGTCATTATCAGCATGCTAATACATTGCCTTTGCAACTACTGCACTACACAGAAATCAACATCACATTGTAATCTTTACACCACGTTCCCACATGCTGTTAGTGTAGAACGATGTAAACTGATGCTCAGTTACAGAACAATGACAGAAAATCTAATTCCCAATATAATTATAGAACACAAGCAGAAAACATGAAGAATGAATTTAGCTTAAGCTGTTATTAAGTATTAGGAACATAACCCAACCCAAAGCAAGGGTGGAAATACCCTATCGATCACAAATTTTTGAAAAGGAATATTACTTACTAGAATCAAAATATTGAACTACAAAACCCACCTTGTGTTGTTACAATATTCACCCAGTTGAAATTACGTACATCCACCACATAAAACACGAGGCTCAGCATCAAAATATAAGAATTAAAAATTCCCCACAAGCTTGTATTCCAGATAAAGAAATTATTCACAACTTGCAAAAAAGATCAACAAGTTTATGTTTTAAAAAAATTGAACAATAAAATGTTATATTAGAACAATCCCAAACATGGGTCACCCAGATCTTTTTTGTTCCACCACAATTCCACAAAATTTAAGCAACCCAAAGGACAAATGCCAAAATCCCAAAAGTTGCTACCAAAAAGATTCAACCTTTACCGTTAAAACAACAAATAAATTAAGAGAAGTACCTGAGAGACTCACCAGTGAGTGGGAGGACCAATATGGAAGTAAAGGATTAAATGGGCAATAAATTAGCTACCAAGAGTAGCGAAAAGAAAAGAGGATAATCAGAAACGTTTTAATTCTTTTTTATTTGCAATTTTTCTTGTGATTTTTTAATTCTCTCTCTCTCTTACTCCGTAAACTTATAAAATTTTCCCTTTCTCTGTAATCAGTTACTCTCTTTTGTGCAGAGAGAACGGAAAATGTCTGATCAGAAAAAAGGAAAGAACAGAGAGCTTCGGTTTAGGCCATAGAAAGGAAGAGAGAGGAAAGGCCATTAGTTTTTTATAATTATTCTTACCATTCTTATTTTTACTATTTACTTCCACTACCATAAATTATGCTTGTCTTTTATTATATATTGTGTTTGTTCACTCAATAAGCTAACTTATATTGTGTTCACATGATTTTGGGACTTTTTAAGGAATTATAAGTGTAGCGGCGGAGACGTCGACGTCGACGTCCCTAGCCAGGTGGTGATTTAGTGGTGCTTATAGAGTTATCGGAGGGCTGTTTTGTTACTGTTTAGTGTACATGTAACTTTCATGCAATGGCGGGGGACCCATAAAGAGTTGCTCTTACTGAAAATGGTTTTGTAGCTATTTCTAGTAATCCACCATTGAATACGCTAAAGTCTAAACGTAAGGTTTATGTTACATTTAATTAAAAACAAATCATATCAAAATTAAACAGGCCAAGGCCCCGTTTGATTTTCCTATTCAATGCCATGCGCAGCGCAACCACATAGAATGGGCTTAGGTCTGGTTATTCTACAAAAGAAAACCTATCTCACTTGTAACGTAGTGCCTTTTGTGAAGCTTACCCAATTTAACCCCGCTAAGGAAACACAGAAACCATTGGGCTTTAATATAGCCCAAATTCTATATTGAAGTTCAAGTGTAACCAGCACTAAAGCATTAATTACAATATTTTAAAAACTGGATCGTGAATTAAATTAATAAGATAAAAGATTTAAAATTTAAAATATTCAACTTATATTACACTATCATAAAACTAATATATATTAAAAATTGAACAAATTTGAATAATTTGAAATAGGGTTAAAGAACGAGAGTATCCTTGCCTATCAAATAAGTTAAAGTTTAAGTAAACAAAGAAATTATTAAACGAAAATTAATTAGTTTATTATTAAAAATTAGTCAATTTATTAATTAATTGACTGATTTTAATAAATTAACTGATTTTTATAAATGAGTTGATTTTTAATAATAAAGATTATTAAATTAAACTGAACCAAAAAATTGAGCAGTTCAAGATTTTTACAGTTGAACAAACTAAGGTGGATCAATTTTTTAATCATTGAGTAATTATTTTATAGGACAATCTCGTAGGATATGACTAAATTCACTCAATCACCATAATAATAATAGGGAACTTCCAAATTATGGAGACATCTTAAAAATACTACGGATGGCATGTGTAACAAAAATTTTTTTATGCAAAAGGTAATCGAAAATTAACAAGCTTCAAAAATAATATTTGTCAAATAAATTAATTTATATATCATTAATTATATTTAAAATATATTAATCATTAATATTTTATTAATTATAAATGATAAATTAATTTATCATATGATAATTAATAACATATTATTAGTTTAATATGATAAAAAAATTATTTTCTATTAAATTTTTATTTTATTATTTAATAATATTAATAAATAAGATGATTAATTTTCATTTTAATTATTGTTATTATAAAACTAATAAGACAGTTTGTAACTATAATTATAAATTAATTGCCTTATTTATTGTTATTATTAAATAATGAAATATTTAATTTATTATCATATTAAATTAGTAAATATAATTATTATTAGTAATAGAAAATATAAATAAATTAATATACTATTGATTAATAATAAAATGAAATAATATTATGCATTTCAAGGATATTTAGATAAAGATCAATTAATGTAAGATTCATTCGCATATAGCAAGTACCAATTATGCTTTTTAGTTGAGTTGAGTCTAACTCTATTTTGATATTTGGAATCTAACTCTATTTCTTGAAGAATTGTCTATAAATGGGAGATATCCTAAAGTAAGTTCTCATAACCATTATCATTAAACTCAAATTAGAGATTTTTCTATATACTTCTCCCTTAACTCTTGCTGACTTGAGCATCAGAGTGTCTCTTTCAAAAACACTCATAACATTCTGAATATTTATTTTTACAGGCCTACAAACCTAAGATCAGCTTGATAGGCCTATGCTAAATTTAGTCAATGTCATTTGAAGTCGTTTGTAGGAACCATTTTAAAATCTTTTGATATTCCTATTTAAAATATATCTCAAATCAACTAAGTCATCCTTACCTTGAGAAAGAATAATAAATACTTTTCAAAACAATCCATTTTTCAATCTTACTAAAATAACTAACATCCCTCAAGCTCCTCAAGTCAAAAAATAGCCTGAGGATCAAAATGTTGTAATTTTGATGTTAAGAAAACAGCTTAACCTATTGATGCAAGAAAGGTAATAGATATATGAAAGACAATATATTCACGCTCCATGAACATCATTGATAAGATTTTCATCTATACCCCTACATTCAATTCCACTAGAACATGACACATTAAGGGGTGTGATAGTTAATAGCCCATTGATATGAGATGTCTTAATGAAGCCATTACTGATTAGGTTAACATGCCAACTTTGGACACTTAAAATGATATGTATAAGCATATTGATTATATGAATTGATTCGTATATCTACATGACACATTTGACTCTATAAAATATAAGGGCTTCTACTCTATCTTAATTGATGCGACATGTTCATGGTTTAAACCTTTTCCTTAAATTCAACAATCACTTTTTAGTAGTTAACTACTAAGTTTATCTCACACTTTACAAGCAACAAGTGCAAACCTAGAAATTTTGCTTACTTATTATAAAAACAACAATGAAAAGTCCTGCTGAAGTACTGAGTATAAGGAGGTCTAGTAGTATACAACCTTATTCCTAACGGGTGGAGAGGTTGTTTTCGATAGAAACTTCTCTTACTTAATATCTATGATTAAGGGATTACTTATAATGATTAAGGAACAAAATTATATATACCTGAAGGATGCTGAAGGAAATGCGAGAAGCCACATAAACAAAAAAAAAGAACACAAATATAAGTCTATCATTGGTCAACAAAGTCAAGAAAAAGAAGCCACATATATAATGATAAGCATCGAAGAAGAACTCCCCATGTTCAATACATCATTTAACATTGTGGTTGACTATATCTTAAGTAATGACTTAGTTACGAAATTAAAAAAAAAGCCACCAACCATCTTAATAGTGCTAAAAACTTATAATGTTACTTTTATCAGGATATTAAACATGCAACCAAGGACTACCAAAATCTTATAGGAGTATCTAATGACTTGATAAAAATAACATAGTTAACTGAGTCATAAAAGAGAGAAGGAGCTCATACCTAAGTTCAAGAATCATGAAATATGATAGGGAACCACACTCCATATGAAGAGTGATCTATATGATTATAGGAGAAGATTATAAAGAGTCAAAAATATAATCAAAGAAAGCACCACGAGGGGAGGATCATAATGAACAACCTAGCAATAACATACCTAATGAAAGAATGAAATTCTCTGAGATCACCTTTTAAAGAATGGGCAATAAGTCTTTAATCCACCCTTATGGAGACATTTTGGTTATGAATCTATGTTAGAACTATTTGGTTAAAAGAATATTTGTAGAAACAATAAGTACTATTGACATTTCGTTTTATGATATTTTTAAAGAAATATTAATCCTAGATATATGGAAACATATGACCCTACCTCTGCTTGGTTTTAAGGGAGATCAAATTTACATGGAATGGAATATGTATTTTCTCATGACATTAAGGACATGTCAAGAAAAATAAGAAATATGATATAATTATATGTAGAAAGAAAACCATATGCATATAATGTCATAATCAACAAGTCATTTCTCTTCCTAACGTATATAATCCTATCACCTTACTAGTTGATAATGAAATTCTCAACCCTAAATAGAGCAAGCAAGATACATAAGACTAATGAATGAAGAAACAATGTTATACCATAGCCTTAAAAAGAAGAACATCACATATATGGTGAACATGGAAGAATTAGATTTCAGGAATTTGACAAAAGAAATCAGGGGTGAGCTAGATAAAGAAATTGAGATGGTTATTATTATGGATGCTAAGATGCTTAAAATTAGATCAAAGATGGAAAAAAAAGCTACTAAGGAAGCTCCAAGGAAATTCTTGCTTCATCACTTATATATGTTTACATGGAGTTCAACTGAGATGTCACATATGAGTAGTAAATGAATTTTATAGGCAAAATACAGACACTCTCTTCAGACCAATAAAATAAAAGACAAGGAATTTATGAATAAAAAGATAAAATACCATATAAGAAGAAGAGGTGAACTAACTTTCAGACACATTTTTTTATTAGAGAAATTAACAACTTGTCTGGCTCACTAATGTGGTTATGGTCCAGAAAAGCAAATGAAAAGTCAAGAATGTGTATGGACTTCACAAATTTAAAAAAGGCATGCCTAAAAGATATATGTCATTACTAAAGATAGATCAATTAATAAATGTCACTTTAGGCCATTAGACTTTAAATTTCATGGATTCTTATGAGGGTTATAATTAGATCAATATGAATGAAACAGACAAAGAAAAGATACCATTTACCACTTACAAGAGTATTTACTATTATTAAGTCATACCTTTTTACTTAAAGAATGTAAGGCAACCTATCAAAGGCTAGTAAACTTTGTTTTCATAAATAAGAAAAGAGAAATACAAAAACATACATTAATGATATGATTGTAAACAAAAGGTGGAAGGAAATTATGATAATACCTGGAAGAATGTTTGCAACCATACAAAAGTATTACATGAAACCTAACTTTTAGAAGGCACATTCAAAGTGGGAGTAGGTAGTTCCTGCAAATTATGATCACCCATGTAAGGATAAAAATTAATCCATAAAAGTAAAGACTATCTTGCATATGAAAAGATCTAGAAATATGAAAAAAGCACAAAAGTTAGTAGGTAGGATAATAAGTTTATTAAGATTATGTTTAGTTAGGGGTTTTATAATGGAATGGAATGGAATGTTATATTATTACATCGTTTGGGAGGAGGTTTTATAACAGGATGGAATGGGATGGAAGAGGAGGGTTTCACATTATATCTCATTCCATCCTAAACAGTAAAATGGAAAACCTCCAATTTGAGGGGTTTAGGATAGAATGTAAAACGATACACTATATTACATTATAAACCCTTCATCCAAACAATATTTTACTATATTACATTATGAACCCTTCCATCCCTTCCAAACAACAATTTTCTAATATTACATCCATTTACGTTCCATTTCATTATAAACCATTCCATGCCATTAAAAACTTTACGTCCAACCGAATATAGCTTAAGGTTCCTCTCAAGATCTATTGATTTATACTTTCCATTCTTCAAAATACTCCAAAAGTTTAAGGAATTCAAGTGAAACTAAAGTTCTAATATGCCATTAATTAATTAAATGATTCCTTTAAAACTATGTTATTATTACTTAACCTAAAATTAGGGAGTCACTGCATCTCTATATAGCGTTTCACACGTAAATTTAAATTTTTGATCAATGAGGAAGAAAACACCTAAAGATTAATATATTATATAGCAAGATATTACAAGGCCTAAAGTTAACTTATTTAAGAAAGAAAGATAGTATACGCATTATTCATTAGTGAAATGAAACTAAAGCCTTATTTTTAGGCTCAAACCATTAACTTATGCACATATCTTCCATTAAGACAAGTGCTTTGCAAACCTGGTGTATTGGGAAGAGTTGTGTTTTCAATTGAGTTAGGTGAGCTTAATATTAGGTACATCTTAACAAATTCCTTAAAATCACATATTATAATCAATTGCATACTTTAAACGACAACACCTCTAGAAGAATATAAGGAAATTCATAGCAAACATGTGTCCAGTAATGAGCACCCGGCATGGACAATATATGTAAATGATGCAACAAGAGAAAATGAATAATGCATGAATATGTTTACGAGGGTTATTGGTAGTAATAATACAATATATAGTATGATGTCAATTGAAAAACATCTAGTAATAAGGCAAAGTATAAAGCATTGTTATTTTTAAACTATTCAATTTTCAAATCAAAATATAAGAAGTTTTAAGCCTTTTTTTCAATATATCAAAATCAAGTTTTAAAGGGGCTAGTGCAGTTGAAAGCCTATTTTGTTAATGGTATATAAACTTGGCCTATTAAAATTATTATTGGCATCTCTTTTTTAACATGTGGGTTGGGAGGGTTTAAACACCATCATTTTGCAAATAAGTGCCCAATAAAAGCTAAAGTCTATGCACAACTTCAAGAGAGACCACAAATTCAAAGAAGAAAGGTCTATTTGGGTTTTAAGCCTAGTTTGTGTGAATGTATGTAGTAAATTCTCTTAGTTGTTTTCCTTTCAAGCTTATGCCTTTTTTTTATTAGAAATCACACTTTAAAATTAAAATAAAATTTCATTTTGACCTTTGATTCTTAAAGGCCTAAACCAATGAGCATTTTAACTAATTGTGTGATTATAACCTAA
>JAOTAY010000191.1:36642157-36665023 GCA_025629805.1 Erythroxylum baracoense
CTTGAACAACAAATTGTCCTCAATGTGAGAAGGAGACAAACAAACACACATGTAAGGAAATAATATAAAATAAAATAAATAAAAAATAAAGACTAAATTTAAAAGAAAAGGGTTAGAAACAAAACCTTACGATGATGGAAGTGTTAAGACCAAATTCGCTTGACACTCGAGATTGTTGTCTTACCTTGGAATTGCTTAAAGAGAGTAAGAGAATTAGTAATCCAAAATTATTCAAATCATTAAAATTTTATTTAAAATTCAAAACAAATCTAACTAAACAAAAAAATTTAAATCTAATTACTGAATGTGCTAATTTATACTCATTAGCTTGACCTTGTATCATTGGAAACTCAGTTGGGATCAATTATGAGCGGCTTGCTTCTACCTTTTTCATTCAACACTAGTTTTGTAGCCTGTAAGTAAGCTACAAATTGAAAAATGATCAAAAGGACAATATTGATAAAATTATGAAAAAAAAATTAAGCTCAGTAATATCCTTTTTTCGAGTGAACTGTTAATAAAACAGGGAATAACAAAACTCCTTAAATCTTCCATAGAATCCAGCAGTTTGCCTGGTAAGAGGGTGAGTTGTTCTCTTTTTGGTTCTTCCTCATTCACCCTCATCTGCTCTTCTTCTTTAGCTTCTTAAACGGAGACTTCCATAGCTTCTTCAAACTTGATGTCTGTTGTTAAAGAGGGTGAGCTGTTCTCTTTTTGGTTCTTCCTCATTCGCCCTCATCTGCTCTTCTTCTTTAGCTTCTTGAACAGAGACTTCCATAGATTCTTCAAACTTGATGTCCGTTGTTAACTATTCTTCATCCTCTCACTCCAAATATTAGAACCATCAATTTTTCTGAATGATTCGCCCTCCTCCGAATTCTTTAATACATCATCCATGTTGAATGTCACTTGGTCATCACTAATCTGACTGATGAGGTTCTCTTTATGGACATCTACCTAATATCTAGGGAATAATAGGGAAGGTTGTCATTCTTTTCTTCATCCTCTTTCTTCATCTCTTGGTCTTCGACAAGATGGGGTTCAGCTTGATTTCCCACTAGTTTTTCTTGCTCTTCCCCATTTCTAAGTATGATAGCCTCATATTGCTCTCATTGATGTAATTTCATATTGCTCAAAGAGTCTTCCATACCTCTCTTACAAAATTCATGGGAAATCTGTCTCATTGGAATCTCCAGGTTGTGAATAGAAGAGGCATGATTTTTCGTTACTTGATCAAATTGGTTTTCTAGTCTCTTCTGGGTCTCTTCCATGTCTGTTAGCTTATCTATAATTTTTTCCAATTTGGAATCCCATGAACTGGACTTATCTTATCAAAATCCTAATAGTCTTGATGTCCCATGTGAGTACTTACATTGTTAGACTAATAGAACCACCCCGAAGTGTGTGTGTTCATATAAGGATGATGATTTCCCTAGCTAAATTGGGGCTCACGGAAATCCAAAAAGGTCCTTTGCTCCCTATAATATATATCCTCCATGATCGTTCTTTTTATCTCTTCTTGACATCTTATTTTTTGGATTTTTCATCGCTGCCTTATGATGTCCAAATCAATGTGTTTTAGACTTTTTGCCCAAACTTTTTACACTTTTTTTCCTTCTTGTGATTAGGTACCATAGTCACAAAAGATAGGGAAATTCCTTAGGCTATAAGAATTAAACTAATTCTTCACCTCCCCGACAATAGCGTCAAAAAACTTGATTGGGGTAAGTTTTAATTTTATAAACCCTTAATACTCCGTAAGTGCACAATTCGTAGTGTAGTATTAAAGATGTCGATCCCACAAAGAAGGAGAGTAATTTAATCCTAAAATCTAAAGCCAGACAAATTATAAAACTAAAAATAAAAGATGCAACAGAAATTAATTACGAGAATTGAGTTCAAGCAATCAAATCAAAAATTAAACACAAAAGTATTAACAAGTGAGCAATATGCAATCATAATAGAAATCAACCTAAGGAATTTACTAGTTTATGAGAAAGGGGATTTTACTTATCATTAATGCTAACCTAGCAGATTATGTGTCAATGGAGTGTCAGTTCTAGACTATCCTAGGGCTGATTACTCTCTCTTGAGTTATAACCATTAAAGCCTAAATTATAAACCCTAATCAGATTATGGAATTTGCAATATCTCAATTCACAAATTATCTAAAACCCTAATTAGATCTGAAGCACTCTAATAAACTATCAGAACATCACACTGGATCTCTTTCTGCATGATTACCAATATGATTTGACACGGTTTCTATTAAATCGCTTAACTCTCAATAATCTAATTTAATCATTTTTTATTCATTTCAACCTCTCAGTTTACTACTGAAATATGCAAGAATGCAATCAAATAACGACATTCATCCAATAAACACAATTGACTAAACTATCATTAAATCAAAATAAAATCCTGAAGGAGAGTTTAGAACATCATCAATATTCCAAATCCTATCATCATACTATCCATCTCAATTTTATACATAAATAAAAATCAAAACGAAAAGGAAATAATGACTTAGAATAGCCGAAGGAAGCCAGCGACGTCAGGAAACCTCCTGATCTAGGAAGCACGTCGAGTCAGCTTCGTCTTCCTTTTCTTCCTCTTCCTTCTTCTTCTTTCTCTCTCTCAGTGTTCTTTCTTTAAGATTTCAAGTGTGGCTGATGTCAAAAGCTCCTTTGTGCTCCTCTTAATGTTCTTTAAATAGTCTTTTATGTTTTGGGTAATCCTATGGTCTTTTTGGGGTCCGAAAGGTCTAAAAATTCCCTAAAAATATGAAGTTCGTAAGTGAATGTGTATTTTCCCGACATAGTCCACCATCGTGGCCCACATTTAAGCCTTCTGCCATGATTGGGCCATTGTTTCTGCACGAGTATCTTGCAAAACTCCTCCGTTCTTTGATATTGACCCTAAAATACTAGCAAGTACATCAAGGTACCTCAAAAATATAATATTTAAGCTCAAAAGCTTGTACTAACCCATAAAACACTTAAAACATAAATAATTAGCAAACTAACAAAATTCTAACCTAAACACATACTAAATGATCAAATTAACAACTAAACACATATCAAACTATGCCCTAAAACATGATGCAATTTACATTTATCAAAAGGGTTGGCTCTAGTATGAATATTGCCAAAAGTCTTGCACATGAGATGTAGAGCCTACATTTCTAACTAGATGTTGTATTATTAGGAAAAGACAATATGATGAAATTGGCCACGATGAAGAAATACAATCATCTGAGGATTCTTTCAGAGTTAATTACTTTCTAGTTGTTGTGGATATGGCAATTGCTTCATTGAAGCATAGATTTAAACAATTAACAACATTTGAAAATATTTTTGGATTCTTATTTGATTCAAAGAAGTTAAGGTCGTTAGATGATAATGAATTAAGAGAATGTTGCATTAATTTTACAACGAATTTTTCTTATGATAATGTGTCAGATGTGGATTTAGATGATCTTTTTTCTGAATTAAAAGTATTCCAAATGACTTTGCCAAATGAGTTAATGTCATTAGTTAAAATTTTAGAATTTGTTAAAGCTGTAGATTGTTATGCAAATGTTTCAATTGCTTATCGAATTATATTGACTATACCTATGATTGTAGCATCAGCTGAAAGAAGTTTTTCAAAGTTAAAATTATTGAAAATCTATTTGAGGTCATTAATGTCACAAGAAAGATTAAATGGTTTAGCTATGTTATGTATCGAGAAGGATATGTTGGATAATATTGATCTTAATAATATTACTAATGATTTTGCCTTTAGAAATGCACAGAGAAATTGTTTTTCATAAATCATGATCATCTGTGTATTTGTTAGTGCAATCCTCTTAGTGTTTTACAGTTTATACTATTGTTCGATTATTGCTATTGCTATTTTGTTGTTACTATTACTATTTTTAGTGATTTTATTGTTACTGACATTTGGAAGATATTATTAGATGATGTTATGATCATTTAATATTTGGTTGAATGTGTAGACTTATAAATTGAGTCACTTATGTTTCATATAAACATGTTTTGGTTGAATATGTAGACTTCTAAATTGAGTCACTTATGTTTCATACAAACATTTAAACTTTAAGTTTACATGTTTATATATTGTTGATTTATTAAGGCCTTTTTTTTTACTTCCTTTAAGACCTAAAAAATGATAAGAGCGGCCCTGCTACTTGCATTCCTCCTTTAGCTTCCATTCTAACTCATCCTTCCTCTTCTTTTAAATCTCCACCTATCCTATCTACACCCTTTGTTACTCGTCTAGCTTTGTCACCTTTAACTACTCCTTCAACTCTCCTTAAAGCTTGAAACATTGTGGTTAGTGATGGAGATCCTGCAATCAAGCTCAAATTTATTCCAAAAATAGAACATCTTCCATGATCTCCCCTCCTCTTCGAGTTCTACAAGTAAGAGCAACTAAATGGAATACCACCTTAGTGGGTGTCTTCATGGACAGAAGGCTCCCTACCTTTCTATTAAATCCTAAGCTGAAGCCATCTGGACAAAGAATAGGTTGGAGTATGTGTTAATCACAAAAGGAAGACTACTTTCTTTTTAAATTTAGAGACATAATTGATATGAATTTGGTGTTAGATTTAACTTCTTGGCATTTGAGAGGAAACCACCCAACATTCCTTAAGAAGTCGAAGATAGGTATGCCTTTAGATAAAGCATCATTAAGCTCTATTCCTCTATACATATGTTCTCATGACATTCCATTAGAGTATTAAACAATATTAGGTTGAATTATATATCAAGTTCTATTAGAAAACCTCTAAAATTGGATGAATAAACTATTGGAATGAGAATAAAAAGATTTGGAACAAATTGTGTGGAAGTAGAGAGATATGTTCAACTTCTGAATTCTTTGATAATTCACAAACTTAGTAAAGATGGAACCTTTTATCGATAAAAATAACTCTTTTCTATCCTAAAAACATAGTCAACCTGTTGTCCAAAAAAATACCGAAAAAGTAGCATCCCCTCCTCTCGTTTGAATACCTCAGACTCAATTCCAAAATTTTCTATAATCATAAAGCTTAAAGCCCACTTACTACCCCTAATAATAGTATATGACCTCAACCTTTTAACTAAACAACCCTTCACTAATATTGACCCCTCATATGACAAATTTATATAACCTATGCTTGATTTCATAAAGAATCCAGCATCAATTAATCTTCCCCAAACTAATCCTAGACTACCAAAAAATATACCAAAGGAACCATCATCATTAAATTCTTCCTTTCAAACTAGAAAACTCCAAATTTCATAACTAATCAACGCCTTTGATGAAGTCAATCTTATCTTTTAAAAGGAATTAAGTTCATTAACCTTAAGCACTCCTTCTTCGCCTTTAGAGTCTACTAATGAAGACTTTGGGTTAGCTATAAATGATGATAACATTACTTAAGGGCTCTAACACATCAGAAATTAGAAGAAAAGAATCCATACTGTACAAATATCTAGAAGGAAATCTAGTAGAAAATAAAAATGCAAGGGCTCGATAAGTCCTCCACAATAATGCTTATATCATAGAATGCTAGGGGCTTAAATAGCCCATAAAAGCAGCAAGCAGTGAATGATTTTATAATGGAAAGAAATCCCTTTTTGATTGGTTTCCTAGAAACTAAAATCAAATAGGCAACTCTACATAATGGATTATAGTTTTTGGGTTCCAAATGGAAAATTTTGTCTAATTATGCTTCACACAAATTAGCGAAAATCATTATTACATTAGAACCTACACTATTCCAAGCTATTAAAACTAATTAAAGGTATCAATTCTTCTATTTAGAGGTGTTTTCATTCCCTCATCAAGAGAAATTTTAAGTTGCTTTTGTTTATGTAACTAATCACTCATTCTAAAGAAGTATCCTATAGAAGGAAGTAGAAAAGTTAGAAAAAAATAACAATGATCGATGGATTATTTTAGGGGACTTTAATTCTATATTTAACTTATATGAGGCCAAAGAACCAAGTTATAAAATAGGGAAAGTTGATGAAGAATTTAAATATTTTTAAACAATTATGCCTTAGTGGATCTTAATTTTAAAGGGAAACTATTTATTGAGTCTAACAAACAAGAGGTACAATATCACACAAGGAAAAAATAAGACAGGGTTTGGTAAATTCATTATGAATGGTAAAGTTTTAAAGTAGTTTAAGGTTCTTCAATAACCCTGGAATTTCATATCACTTTCCACTGGAGGTACGAATGGATCCTAGTGCATGGAGAGTTAAAACTCCATTTAGATTCTTCAATCACCTCTCACAAATGGAGGGTTATGAAAATTTAATAACGAAAAGATTAAATAGTAATGTGGAATATTTTAGTTCTTACGAACTTGCCACGAGAATGAAGATAATTAAGAAGGAATTGGAGAAGCTTCATAAGGAACAATTTAAATCAGATTTGCTTAAGTCGCTGGAGAAATAGAGGATTAAGCTCAATGATTTCCAAACTTGATTATATGGGAATCCATTGAATGTGGTTTTGAAGAAAAAGAATAAAATATTCTTAGAATCCTACCTTTTAGCTCTAGAAGCTCATACTTCTCTTATAAGACAAAAGGCTAAGATTACCTAGCTAAGGGATGGAGACGATAATATTTAAATCTTCCATAGATGTATTTAGAGTAGAAGAATTCCAATAAAATTTTAGTAATCTAGGATTCCTGTGGCTTACCTTGCTTTGACCAAAACAAACTAAAGGAACTATCTTCCAATCATTTCAAAGCCTTATTAGGATTAGAGTCTACCTCTATTAGTGCTTATTTTATACTCTCTACGTTCATCACTCTAAACCTTAACATGTCCTAAATAACTAATCTAATTAAATTTGTCACCAACCTTGAAATAAAAAAAAACTCTCTCTTCATCTTCAGCCCTAATAAAACTCTAGGACTAGATAGAATGAATGTTTATTTTCTAACAGTCTTATAATTTATTAGAGTCCTAAATCTATAACCTAGTCAAAGAGTTCTTTAACTCAAGCATCCTCCTTAAAGAATTAAAAAAATCATTTGTTTAGTGTCAAAAGTAGCCAATTGCTCCTTCTTCTAAGACTTTAAACCAATTTCTTATTGCAATATTCTATATAAGATAATCTCCAAAATCCAGGCCTCCAGATTAAATCCTCTTATGAATGCGCTAATTAATATTTCTTATTTTGGTTTCATTATAGGTAGGAGCATTAGAGACAATTTATTAATGGCTCAAGAAATTTTCAAGGAATACCACTCCAAAAAGTTCGCTAAAGACTGCTCAATGAAAATTGATTTCTCTAAAGTTTTTGACAATCTTAATTTGAATTTATAGTTCATTCCTTATAGGTTTATGGGTTACCCTCAATGTTCATCAAATAGGTGTACTAATGCATATCGATAACTTCATTCAGTATCCTAGTAAATGGGGAAGCAACTCAGGCGTTTAAAGGCATAAAATGAGTTAGACAAGGGGATCCTTTATCTCCCTACTTATTTGCTCTAACTATAAAGGTACTTACAAGAATGACCTCTTTTAGCATTTCTAGAGGAAATCTATTTAGAAACCACTACAAATGTAGGAACACTAAGCTATTCAATCCTTGTTATACTGATGATCTATTATTATTTTATGGAGCTAAAACAATTCTATTAAATTGCTTACAATAATTTGAGAAGATGTCAGGCGTCTTAATTAATAGGAGAAAAATTTAGATATTCATTTCAACAATCCCTTATTCATTGAAACAAACTTTGTTACAAAGCTCAAGTCTCTAATTATCCAAAACTCCATTCAAATATCTTAGATCCCTATTACTTTTAAAAGATTATGTTATAATGATTGCAAATCACTCATTGATGTTTTTAAGAATAAGACTTTTAGTTAGTTGTCTAAGTATTTATCTTATACATGAAGGATCCAACTAATAAATTCAGTACTCAATAGCATGCGTCTGTATTGAATATCTCATATAGCTCTTCCTATAAAGATAATCAAAGATATTGAAAGAATATTTAGAAATTTCCTCTAAAGTGGTTTAAGATACAACAAAGGCATTCCTAAAGTTAAATAGGAGGATGTTTGTCTTCCAAAAATTCAAGGAGGATTAGGGATCAAATCTAAAATGGCCTAAAAAAAAGCCCTAATGGAAAAAAGGATATATAACTTATTCAGTGACAAAGAATCTCTTTGGGTGAAGTGGATCCATGAGGAATATATAGAAGGATTCAAATTTTAGACCATGAAGCCTAATTCCATATCCTTTATATCTACTAAGTTTACCCTAAGTTGAAGAGAGGCAATGGCCAAAGAAATGAAGCACTTTATATGCAATAAAGAGCAAACTAATATTTGGTTTGATAGTTAGATAAAATTGGAGCCTCTTTATCTCTAACATGAATTCCACTCTATACAATACACTCTTCCTTATAATGCAAGAGTCAAAGAAATGATAAAGGACACTGAATGGAAATGCCCCTAAAAAAGAGTGATATATCTTTCCATAATACATCCCTAATCAGTTTAAAAGGAAATAGAATCATTTGGCCTAGAGATCCTTCCCACGTATTCACGACAACCTCATAAGCAACTATCTTTTATTCCAAAATAACATTCCTAAGCTCTCTATTGTACTATCACCAACTATAAGGAACCATCTACTAACACTAGATAGGATGTCTTAGAATGGCTTAACTTTCTGTGCTTTATGCCAGTCACATCCTAAAATAAGAGATCATCTCTTTTCTTATGGTTACTCTTCCAGCATATGAAAAGCTTATTTTCTATGTTTAATTTGCAATATCAGGCCACAATTATAGAGGAAATGGTAAGGTGGCATTAAGCTAGAAATTCAGTAATAATAATGACTATACGATGTTTAAATTGAGTATAAGCTATATGATTTACGAACTACATAAAGAAAGGAACCTAAGAACATTTCATTAGAAAAACAAGAAATCTAGGAACTCAACAGGTATGTATCACAACATGAGAGAACTGATAAAGATCAAAAAGTTACACCAAGTTGTAATATTATAAGTAGATTGTAATATGCTCTTAATTAACCCGTAAAGAAGATATCCAAATTCAATATAAAGCAACAAATTGAATATAAGATAATTACATATTGAAGGCTTAAGTAATGAAAAGGATCGATAAGGACCTGGAAGTCAAAAAGTTGATGAGAAAAGATAGGAAAATTGAGAAGAAAATCATTACCTAAAGCCCTAAATTCCACCAAAAGGATATGAAGTTATTAACGGCTATTGAGCAAGAGGAAACTAAGAAAAATTAGAAGGGACTACATTGAAAAATAAAAGGAAACTCACCCAAATAGGTAGGATTTATGATGAAATCGGGATGGTGAGAAGTGATGACATAACTCATGATAGTATTTGCTTTAACAAATCTAAAATCTTCTAAAAACCAAAGCAAATGTTGATAGAGAGAAAAATAAGAAAAAATTAACAAGACTAGGAGATACATAATAAGTTTGAAGCTTGAGTGGCTAAAAACTAGACAACACACCTTTTTCTAAGAAAGACTCGTGTAACTAAAGCAACATGTCCATTTTTTATTTAGCTTGTATATAGTAGCTCTTTTGGGACTTGAATATGCATATGTGTTGAGATATTATTAAGGTAGTTTTCTACCTTACATGAAAATATAACAATTTTAATTTCCAAAAAATAAAAGAATTTATAACAATAATATAAGTTATTTCCTTTTGTTAGTTAGTTAGCAATACAAAGTCTTGGAACTTAAGTAAACTCTATGTACATAGTTGATGACAACTTCATCTTCTAAAAAAACAATTATTACTATATTTACTAATATTTCTCAGTGCTCACTAGTAATGTTAACTTTCAAAATCTTTTTAATGATATATTTGTAATTAATATATACATGTTAAATGTTCATTAAAATCTATACTCATATATGACTATTGTTTTAAATAGATAAGCATATTCCTTTAGTGGAGGGTTTTAATCTAATATGAAACAATATACTAACAAAGAGGTCTAATCCAGTACTAAGTGAAGAAATGATTCAGGTTAAAGGAACAGGGTCATTAAGAAGTGACGTTTGGAATCAATTCAATAAGACTAGATCAAGGGACGAAGTAGAACCTCTCAGTTAAAGTGACACATTGAGTCGCATAATAGAAAAAATATCATATTCAAAGGTCAAACATTTTTAGCTCCAAACTTTATGAGAGGGAAGAATGAAATGAATACCACAAGTTATGACAACAACAAATCTTTGATAGCTAAAATGATCTATCAATGATGAACATCCACTCAATATTATCAATACAAAAGCTTTAGGATGTTCATTACCTTACTCCAACTAACCTTCAAGATCCTAACTTAAAATACTATAAAGAAAGATATTTTCAAGATTTACGATGATTAAAATAAAGAAATATTGAAGACATTAGTGACTATTCATTGATGGGTAGCCATCACATCATATATGTGGATAACTAAAAACTAAAAGAAGGGCTATCTAGTGGTGACAGACTTCATTGTCAATAACTAAACTCTATGCATTCGACTACTGAGGTAATTTATATTCTTTAATATTATTATCATTTATTTATTGATTATAATGTAATTAATGTTTGTATATATTTTTAAATAATCGGTTTGTTTATATGCCAACACTAAAAGCAAGTGAAAGGTTAACAATTGTGTTGGTGGATTTCTTAATGGATTGGAACATCAATACATAACCATAACTCTCAATAACAGTAGTACAAATGATGTAATGATACAAAAGTTGAAGAAAAGTTACAGGTTGGGAGCTTGTTGATTGGTTGAGGTTATTTCATGTGCATTGTTTTGTATAAATCGTGAATTTGATAATCAATAACAGGTTAGAGGTGATAAAGGAAGTGATCGAGTCAATCTGAAATAATATAGTGTATTAAAGTACAACACCCAAAAAAGTGAAAATTTTTCAAAAAATTACACGATGATTATGAATTTCATGCACAAAGAAGTTGGTTTTGGATTGTCTTACCATATGGAATTCAACATTCAAGATGTTGGAGTTAGTAACCAAGTATGTTGAGGTGTTTAGGAGGCTAAGATAAAGAGATTCTTATTATACTTGTATATCGATAGAAAAGCAATGGGAGATGGCTAAAGCACATTCTGTGAAGTTGGAAATATTTTATAATGCTATTAAGTAGTTCTCAAGAATAAAATATCCAACTTCAAACATTTGCTTTATTAGTATGTATGACATCAAAAGAGCTTTATTTTGTTGGACATTTGATTTCAATTAGGTGATTTGGGTTATCGTAGAGCATATAATGGAGAAAAATAATTCTTATTATTATATGGTCTAATAAGTTATGACATTGATTTTTTTGTTGGACCCGAGATATAAAATGGAGGGGTTTATTGTTATTATCAAAAGTTGTATGGTGGTTAGCCTTAACGACATGTTAATATCATTAAAAAATTTTAGTATAAGTTTTTTCTAATGGTTATCAGCTAAGATTGAACAAATAATAGGATTATAATAGTTCAACTTTAGCTTCAATTTATAAGATAGGTGTGCATAAAGAATTTACACAATTCATCAACAAAAAAAAAGGCTAGGACTTCTTATAACAAGATGGACTTGGACAACAATTTAGAGGCAAATGTTGTGAGCAAAGTTGAAAATATATTGTTCATTGTATTGTTGTGATGAAAGATATATGAAAGCACTTTTCAAATCATGCAAGCAATTGTGTGAGACCTCTTAGCAATTCATCTACTATTGCTTTGGACTCTATTTATAGTACTAGCAGTTTAATAGTTAGTCTTCATTATGCTTGACTTTATCTTAATATTATGGAAGCCCTTATATGGCCCAGAAGTTGGTTAGCTTGTGAAGAAATTTAGGGTAAACTTTATTCTTTATGATATTTTAGTTTTCTTTAGCTTAATAATTTTAATAATCATATATTATATTCTTATATTGTCGGTTTTATATTAATACGTGTAAGTATCATGTTTTGAATATCCATTTAATGCAATTGTTGCATAATTGAGTATGATTTACATAATAATATTTCTACATATAGATGAGGTGATGCAAACTATTGATGATCTTGATTATAACAATTAGCTAGTCCCTTTCCTCTAATGTGGGTTTATTTTCTTTAATCTTTACTTCTTAATTTACTTTTTTTTTCATTTGGTTGCTTTGGTTTTTTTTTTAACAATTGGACATATAAGTCTTTACTTATATGATTTTATGCAAGTTAACAAAGAAAATTATATATTATCGTCTCTATTCATTAGCTTAACTTCAATCTCAATTCTCCAGTTCTAATTGATAGTTCCTTTTTATATTTTTTCATTTGGATAATATTAGCAATATAATACTCTTTTGTTTTGATAACAAAATAATTTTCATAATAGTATCGTGATACTAGTTGCATAGGCAAACTCATGAATTGATATTATTTTGTCATGTTTTGAATGGACTAAGCATCATTTTATTTTTAGACGTAAATAAGAGAAAAATGATTAGTAAAAAAAGATAATAGTTTAAAGTGACATTATTTTTGAAAAATTAAGTTAGATTTTAATTATTTTTTGTTAAAAGTAAGACATTGGACTTAGCATTATTAATTTATTGAAAAATAAAATAAATATGGATTCTTTATTAGAGATCTCATAATTTAACAAAAATGAGCAATTTAGAATAAGATTAGATGAAAAAATTGAACTTAAGGCCTATAATATTAGATTTTGTTAGAAAAATTAACGAGATACAAAACATTTTTTATATAAAATGACACATATTAACTTTTTTATAACAATAAATTTTTAAGATAACAAAGTATGATATAAAATTTCTAAAAAATCTTTGTTCTTTTAACAAATTTATTTAGTAACAAATATGATACATTTTTATTTTATATTTGAAATTTATATGAAGAAATTCATAACATATCTAAAATAATTAGTTATGGTGTCCGTATTATTCATAACTTTTTTTAAAACAAGTAAAATTCGTGCTACAAATTATTCGTTTCAATTATTTGAAATTTTGGTGAAATTTTTATTAAAAATCATTTAATTTTTAAATAAAAGATGAGTCTGGTGTGAGCTCAATGAGGCTTCTGGTCTAGGCCACATATCACGGGCTCGAGCCTAACCCAACCTATTTTCAAACCTACTAATGACCTTGTAATAGTAGCAATTATTGGTTAAAGAAAGGATAAAAGTTTACGTACCATTTATATGTTAATAAGATTTTAAATGATGCCCATTTAAATTACATAACTACCAAAAAAATAACAAGTTTTTATTTTCTTTTGCTCTTGACAAGTGCAAGCTAATCTTATGGGTTAAAAGGTAATTATCTACACAAACTATGCAACTATCAAGTTAGATACAAAGTTAAGCTTAATTTGTTGGATATTATTGTTACAACAATTAACTTTGAAATTAAAGATAAAAAGGGATTAGACAATGTGGTTATTGATCATTTATCTTAATTAGAGAAGTAGATGAGTACAAAAGTTGTTTCCATAAAAGAAAGCTTTCTAGATTAGTACTTGTAGTTGTTCCTTAGTATGCAAATTTTATGAACTGCTTGATTCAAGGTTGTCTTCCATCTTATTTAAGTTATCATTAAAGGAAAAATTTTATGTGGTTTATAAAACATTATTTCTAAGAAGAACAGCTACAGTTTAAACATTATACAAATGGAATAACTAGGTGATATATACCTTATGAAGAAATTAAAGACATCCTTGATAATTTCCATTCTATAGAGTGTGGTGGTCACTTTAGTACATCTAAGACAAATACTAAGATATGTTGACCTAGTTTCTATTAGCCTCTTATGTATCATGATCTAGATATTGTACTAGTACGTGTTAGATTCCATATGGTTGGTAGTATCTCCATAATTAATCAAATGCCTATGACTAATATTATAAAAGTTGCATTATTTGCATTTAAGGCATTGATTTTATGGATATTATTTAACATTTGAGGTATTGATTTTATAGGTCCACTTCATACTTCATTCAATAATCAATATATTTTGGCTATTGTTAACAATATTTTGAAATAGGTTGAAGTTATAGTGCCTACATGTAGCACCACACTCCTATCAAACATTTGCGCCCGTACGTCCATCAGACATTCGAGCATATGTCCGGTGGAAGCAGTGCGCTAGAGCAATCACATCACTTATCTCATGGCATCATAAATTAAAACATAAATATCACAATATGTAAAAACCTAAATTCCTCATTTTCATTTCATAAAATCGAATATACATTGTAGCATTACATACATCATCCATATATACAAAATCAAAATTCTATCAGAGTCCACAGTTCTATTTACAAAATATGCTACATGCTATATAAATGAGGAACTATACAAAAATTCTATCCAAATCTGTCAGTCTCAACTGATCGACCTTTGAGTCATTTCTTCTATCCAAAAGCAGTACTATATCTCTTCTAAGTTATCTTAGAAGCTAAGTCCGCTCTCTCATTCCTAAAAGCCAACGTTATAATTTTGATGAGTTTTACGAACTCTGTGAGCTACCCATCATCGATGGCTCACTCATAACACATAACACATACAGTTCATATTTCAAGTTCACAAACAATTCATGTCATCATATATTGCACATCTTTCACCAATTATCAATTAGCACCACATAACACTTTGTTCACTTATTCACCTTTTTCATTCATAACGGTTCATACAATTCAATTCAATCATTCATATATGCATATTAAATTGTATATGTAATGTTCATGAGACTCTCATTCAATTATTTCATTGTTGTGACTGAGTGCCTTTTTCACTGTTCTGTATCCATTGTGGATACCGGGCTCATTAATAACTGTCCCTTATCTGTTGGAGACACATGGCTCATTATACATAATGAAGTGGAGGCTCTTACCACATTCTGAGCTTTAAACTCTTTTTCACTGGCAACTCCACTCACAACTGCCTCTATGTTATCATGCATTCATGTAATGAAATGCATCACGTGTATTTAATAATTCACTTGTGCTCAATTTTACACATCACATTCACATTTGTCATCAGACTTTGGTCTGACATTTAACAATTAAGTTGAGTATCACTTTTTTAGTCAAATTCACATACAATAGGCACTTCCAATAGATTATTCATGCATCAAACGCCTCAGACATTCAATGTCCGGAATTCACACATTCACATCACATAATAATTCAATATAGGATTTAAAACAAACAATTAATCATGTGAGACCACCTAGGTTACTCACAATTTGCTCCAGATAACTTATTACCTCGATGTCCCAGTAATGTTTGGATGTTGTTGCTCTAATTACTCTTCTATATCATGCAACACATACACATTTACACATTACTAATTTTCACAATCACACTAATACTCATTCATACACATACGTATATGTGTTATCTATAATGCATGCTTAATGACAATCCCAGGTATATTTCCTTAGTACACATCTCATAATCATTTAACATCATCTTTCAATCATTCTTTAATACCTAATACACTTTACTCATTTTAATCACCTAATTCATCATCAACTAGGTTCATTCAAGATCTCATTCAAGCCTAAATACGTTATAAGAGAGTACCTTAACATTATTTTGCTCAAACAACACTCAAAAGATAACCCTTGTTCTTCATATGTCTTCCTACGATCGTGGTGTCCCACCCACGATTGTAACAGAAACTCATGGGATTGGCCACAATTGTGAGGGTTTTACTATGATCGTGACAAAATCATATTCTTGCCGAGCCACGATTATGGGGTGAGGGCCACGATTATGACAGAACTATATTTTTGTCAAGCTACGATCGTGGGGTAAGAGCCACGGTCGTGCCCTGCAATTTCTTCCTCCATTCACACAAGTTCAACAAATATACTAACAAGAATTTCACTCCAATTTTTCCAGTATTAACATCCATTTATGCAACTTCATTACATGCTAACCCAACCACTAAATTAGTTGTATTAAATTCCATAAGACCTAACTCATTTGATTCATCATTTCTAACTTAACCTTATCATACATAAAATCCTAACTCTTTCCATAATATATCTCATTCATAAAGCATCAAACAATTCATTTTCATATTTTATCCTTTAGGATTTATATCCTCTTTATTTCTACCTCAATTACCCATTTAAAACATTCATAAAACAATTCATATAAGGTCATTAATCATAACCACAAAAACAAGACATCAAACATGCCCATATGTTCATCAATGTTTCAACATCCATTCAACTACTTTATCATTTTCACCTTTCCTCAAAACTACTATCCTAGTTCTTCTCATTTCTAGAATATTACTCCAATACCTTTCTTATACCTGAGTTTCGCATTCATTATACCTTAAATTCTTAATTTATTTCCTGACATAAAGGGGCTATAACTAATGGGTTCCATAACCACAAAATAAAAACACATCATATGCATTTATTCAACAATTTCCCCACACTCTTCAAATACATGAAAATGAGATATAATGATGTCCATTTAGTCATCAACATTATTGATCATTTTCCCATATCATTTATACTATAAATCTATCTTAAATGATCATTATAAATGTTTTCATTTAAATAACCCATGAATATCATTAATGCACTAAAACATAACATATTTTTACACCCACGTTGCAGCATATATATTTCTCCATGATCATGATTATCAATCTCAAATTATTTATCATATTTGATTCATTTGTAACTACCCATGAAGATTAAAGTATAACTTACTTCATAAAACTTCAAACTCTTCAAAATCACCAAGAAACCCTAACTCTTTAAGCTACATGACATCATCATGGAGGGGGTAAGTTAGGTTTTCTTATGGCAAGATAAAGAAGACAATAAAATGGAAGCAAATGATGGATAAAAGCAAGGTGACACGTTGATGAAGGTTGGTGAAACAAAATCATGGAGAAGAAGAAGAAGAAAGCAACGAAGGAGATGAAATATTTAGCCAAATGAAAGACAAATCAAGGATGTCTTGCAAGGGTAAGTATAACAAAGGTGAGGTGTGTGGCAAGTGGCATGACACTTGTCACTTGCCATATGTCTCATTTTTATGGCTTCACTTGGTCCCATTTTTAATAACTAGTTCATTTGTCTCCAATTTCTAATCCAATTATCTCCCAAATTTTCTATGACATTTGCCATTAAATCCAATATCACATACCAATTATTTCTATTGTCATTCGCCACTTATTTCTACCACCATAAATCAATTGTCCTACCACTTGACATTTTTCCTAGCTAGTCTAAAATTTCAAAAATTTTCCTAAATTTCACCAAAAATTCTAGATCAACAATTTTACTCACTAAATCTATTTTCAAGACATATAATCCACAATTCACAATATAATCACATTTATAAATCAATTAATATCAACTATACCCGAGAAATGTCAATTGAGTACATGTACAGTCATTATAATGTGTGCAATTATCAAATTCACATGTATGTCTGCTATATTATGCATGAGCATGAAATGCACTTTTTAATTTCTCATTAATGCCTCTCATGTACAGCATTTTAGGGTTCTAACTCTTTACATGGGGAAAACGGGATGTTATACTACAACTAATGAATTAAAGGTAGTAATCAAGTTCGTGAATAAGAATATCTTCCCTATGTTTAACATACCTAAAGCTCTTATTAGTGATGAAGGTTTCCATTTCTATAATTGTGCTTTTGATACATTATTAAAAAAGTATTGAGGGACTCATAAGGTGGCATCTACCTATCATCCTCAATCAAATGGTCAAGTAGAAGTTGCAAACTATAAATTGAAGGAGATATAGTGGAAAATTATTAATAACTTAAGAAAGGATTGGGAATTAAAACTAGCCGATGCACTTTAGGCCTAAGACAAATTTCAATACACCATTAGGTATGACTCCTTAATAGACTTATGTTTAGAAAGACTTATTACTTACCTATTTAGTTAGTCTACAATACTTATTAGGCTATCAAAGCAATTTGGATCTAAAAGCTATTAGGGATGATTATTGAAATTGAGTGAATTGGAGAAACTTAGACTGGATGGTTATAAAAATGATCTAATAAATAAAAAGAAAGCTAAATAATGACATGATAAGCACATCCTTAAGAGGAATTCTAAGATTGGTCAACAAGTACTCCTCTTCAAATTAAGACTCAAATTATTATTAAGTAAACTTAAATCTAGGTGGTCTAACCCTCTCACTATAGTTAAGGTATAACCTTATGATATTATGGACTTAAAGAGTGAAGCAACTAAAATATTCAAGGTTAATAGGTAACAACTGAAATCTTATATGGCGGGTAAGATGGTACCAAAGGGGGTCATATACTCTTTAGGCACATCTCCTTATGTTTGATATGTGAAATTTTCTTTAATAATTAGTTTTATTTTATTTCTTGTGTTTTGTGTTTTGTTTTTTCATTTCTTTTGGGTTATATGTGCTTGTTGTTCTAGGTTTTCTCTTTTTGAAGTATCTCATGGATTTAAAGCAACCAACATCACATAAGGCTTATATAAGTTTCCTAATTCTTTATTTTCTCCATTCGTCCCCATTTTTTCATGTTATTTATTTTTGTGCTTATTAGTCAACTATTGAAGATAATATACAATTTAAGTGTAAGGTATGAGATATTTTGAACCTCAGTTTATTAAAATAAATTAGTTGTATTTTCTTTCAACTTAATAAGTTAAATTTTCAGAAAAATAGACAATGAAAAATTAAGGTGGTTAAAGTGATTAATTTGAAGTTTGATTACTTTATGATGCAATTATGATAAGTTAAAAGATATGATTATTGATGAGTAGTTTTGTTTAAACTTGATCAAATAGTCTTGAGAATTGATGATTGATTCGAATTATAAGAATATGCTTATGATTTTAACATGGCTTGATTTAAATTTAAGCTTTATAAATGATTGGTCATTTCATATTGACCGATGAATTAATGTGATAAAAAGAATAGTTGAATAAAATTAGCATTAATAAATTATAGTCTGCTGATTTAGATTTTAAGTAACAGGTCGAAATTATAAGTAATGATAGTAGTCATTAAAATATGATCTAATTAAGTAACCAAAGATCTAAATCAGGATGACATTTCAAACAAGCTCATTATACTGCATTAAATTTCAAAAAGTAATTTCTTTTTGGTTTGTGCTGAATATGATTTGTTAAGTGCTTATGATTTCTTTTCTCGTTTTATGTTCATCTTATATATAAGGTTAAATTATTTAATTGGGTTAATATTTAAATGATTGTTATATCAGTTCGAGATCAAATTACAAGTTGGTGTAAGTGTCCATAAACTTAGATAGTTGATAAATGATGTAATTAGTTAGATAATGATCACTTTTGGCTACTTCAACTAAGTTGTTAAAATTTCCTACACTTAGGTTGAATGTGATTAAAATTTATTTTCTTGAGAAAAGGAATTCTAAGCGCAAGGGTATTTGATGTTCATGAAATATATATAAATATATAGATCAGTATTTTGCTACGTTTTTATTACAAAATACCTTGTTTTGATTAGTTTTGTGTTATGCTTTTGGTAACTACGGAGAAGTAGCTTATGGAATAATTTTGAATGGATGATTTTATAAAGAAAAAGTAACTTTAGCTAAACATAGTCTGGTATATGACCGTCTACTAGGCGTGTATCTCTCTAGATAGAGATAGATGATGAGAAGACTAAACACAGCCTAAAACATAACTTAAAACATAAGCATGTTAGAGTTTGTATCTTTCTCCAGAAAGACTTGGGAATAAACAGTGAAGTACACTGTTTGAGACGTGACAGCTGAAGTTTATAGTTAAGTAGATGTTTAGTTTGGTTTTACTTTCTTTATATGTTGTAATTAGGTTTCAATAGCCCTTAGGTAGAGAAAACCTTAAAATACACAACTTACAATCATTTTCAATAAGAAAAAGATCAAATTTAATTTCAAGGAAACAAATCAAATCAAAAGCTCAAAATCACCATTGGGGGTACCCTTGCAATAAGTAATTCTTTTTTTAATTATTTTGTTATTTTTAGGACAATTAATGGTTGATTGTTTTATACCTAAGAAACCTAGTTGATTTGTACGATTTGATTTTTTTTATTTATATATGTTGATCTTAATTCTAGTTAGATATAAGCAAAAACCTAGACTTTATTTTAATTTGCAATAAACATTATTGAAAGAACATATGTATAGATTGACCTAGGCTTATATGGTAAGAATTGAACAGAGTACTAGATATAAACCTACGTGACCGCTTTTGCATTAGGAGAAATTTTTTATAAAGTCTCAAAGAACTTAGTGCATTTCTAGAGGTATTACCAAATAAATATATCGGTGATTAATGTACATGGATATAAGATAGTCCATTATAATAGGAGACTTGGTTTGTCCAAATGATAAAAGTCTCGAGGGTACATGATGACACTGGGAAAAAAAAAATCTATTCTAGATGTTATTATTATCTTATTTCTCTTATCAATTTTTTGTTCGATTGCTTTTAGTGGTAATCAATCTTGTTGGTTTTCTTTAGTTTTAATTTTAGTAAATCATATTTTTGACTAGATAATAGGAGTACAATTAGACTTAGCAAATCTTTTTTACTCGTGGGATTGACCTTTACTAACCATTACATTATTGCAAAATGATACGTCCACTTACTTTGTCTTTTACTAAGATGTAAGAGAAAACATCAATCAATACTTAGTATCCTCAGCTCTCACTAACTTGATCGTTAGACTATATCTATCGAGAACATCATCAGAACTATAAGTAGTTATTTTTATAGGCTTGCAGATAGACTTACACCAAATTTAGTTTACATCAATATTGAAATAAATTAGTATTATTATTAATTACCTATAAAAATATGAATTAGATATTAAAAAGAGAAATTAATATAACATAGAAAAATAGTAAGTTATATATATGTATGTATATATATAATTTACCATTTGGCCATGTTTTCATTACAAAACATCTTGTTTTGATTAGTTTTATGTTATATTGTATGTAACTATGAAGAAGTTGCTTAAGGAATAAAGATGGCCAAAGAATGGAGGAGTTTATAAGGTAAAATATGAAGAAAAAAGCAACTTTGACTAAGCATAGCTTGATATAACCATATGCTAGGCTTGGACAAAAATAGATGACGAAAAGAATAAACATGGCTTAACACAGCTTAAAATGTGAGCATGTTAGAGCTCGTGTCTTTCTCTAAAAAGACTAGTGAATAAATAGTGAAGTAGACGGTTTGAGGCGTAATGACTGAAATTTATAGATAAAGAGACAGAAACCTAAATTAACAAGTAGAGTTTTAGTTTGGATTTACTTTCTTTTTATCCTGTAATTAGGGAGAGAAAACACCTAGAATACACATCTTGCTTTCGTTTTCAGTAAGAAAAAGGCTAAAAGTCATTCTAAGGAAGCAAATCAAATCAAGAGATCAAGATCAAGATCATCATTGGGGACACCTTTACAATGAATTATTCTTTTCTTTTGATTGTTTTTGTTATTTTAAGGACAATTAGTGGATGATTGTTTTATATCTATGATAGATGAAACCTTAGTTGATACATGTACGACTTGATTTTAGTTTTCACAATAAAGAGTTCTATATTTGTGTTTATATGTATTGATCTTAATGCTAATTAGATATAAGTAAAAAAAAAACCAGACTTGATTTTAATTTACAGATAAATGTTATTAAAAGAACATATGTATAGATTGACCTAGGTGCATATAGTAAGAATTGAACAGAGTAAATAACTTGCATTAGGAGAAATTTTTTGTGAAGTCTTAAATAACTTGGTGCATTTTTAGAGATATTATCAAATACATATATCGGATAATCAATTAATTGATAAGTGATTGTATATTGATAGAAGATAGTTTATTATAATAGAGAATTTATTGATCTAAATGATAAAGTCTTTAAACCACTAATTCAAGGATACATGATGATGTTAGGAAAAAATCTATTATAAATATTGCCATTATTCTTATTTAATTTCTCTTGTCGATTATTTGTTCAATCGTTTTTAGTGCTAATCAATCTAGTTAGTTTACTTTAATTTTTTCAATCCATCTCTCATGTTTTTGACTAGATAATAGTAAGACAATTAGACATGGGAAAAACTCTTTCCTCGTGGGATCAATTTCTATTAGCCACTACATTATTGCAAAACGATAAGTCCTCTTGTTTTTAGTTTTTTGCTACGGCAATGTTTAGTTGAACGTAAAGTTTTTAATGAAATAAAATGGAATAATTATAATGGAACGGAATGTAAATAGATATAACATTCAAAATTTATTGTTTAAGAGGAATGGAAGGGTTCATAATGTAATATAGCAAAATGTTGCTTGAATGAATGGTTTATAATGTAATATATTGTAAAATTGTTTATTAATTTATATTTCATCCTAAACCTCTCAAATTGAAGGTTTTTTATTTTTACTGTTTAAGATGTAATATGAAACATTACATCTCATTCCATTATAAATCATCATCTCAAATAACGGAATAATATTAAATTTTATTTTATTCTATTAATAAATCTCCAACTAAACATAGCCTAAGATATTAGAGAAAACATCAATCAATACTTAGCATCCTCAATGTTAATTAACTTGATTGTTAGAGTATCTTTGTCGAAAACGTCCTCAGATTTTGTAAGCCTGCATATTTGAAATAAGCTTGACAGACTTAGACGAAATTTAGTTTATATCAATATTATTATTATTATTATTATTATTATTATTATTATTATTATTATTATTATTATTATTATTATTATTATTATTTTA
>JAOTAY010000191.1:36670184-36686451 GCA_025629805.1 Erythroxylum baracoense
GTCTCATTTGCATGTGGGTCCACCGGAAACAGCCTCTCTACTATGTAGGGGTAAGGCTGCGTACCATCGGACCTCCCCAGACCCCGCTTCAATGCGAGATTTCAGACTGGGTGATGATGATGATGATGATGATGATGCAGTTCTATATTTTACATGAGAAAAATAATAATGGTGAAAAAGGAACTCAAGCTCCTCAACTTTACTAGGTATAGGGATACTCAGTTGAGAATTGATGATTCTAAATATTTTCTTCATAGAATCTAAGAACAATTGATCTCCTTCCCAAATGTTGTAAACATATTAAAGAGGGTAAAGGAAGCTCTAAATGATTACTATAATGCTCTAAAGATTCACAATTCTCTTTTAAGACAAAAACCAAGAGTCTTTTAGCTAAAGGAAGAAGAAAATTATTAAATTCTTTAATATATCAATGAATGCTAGAAAGAACACTAAAATAATGTCTTCTATTTTGATGAATGATTGTAGGATTACAATTGCTCAATATAATATTAGCCATTAGTATTCAATTTTTTAAAAAATTACATTAGGAACTCAAGTTGTTAGCTCTTTGTTATCCCCTTATGGCACCTAAGAAGGGGGTGAATTAGGTAAAATTAAGATTTTTCCTTATGTTTGATACTTTTTTGAAAAGTTCCACAAATTATCACAATACCAAATACAAAATAAAAATTGATAAAAAAATCCTTGGTTACGCCACTCCTAAAAGTCGTCTTAGATTTTCACTATGGATCTTCTTTTAAGGCAAAGAATGTCGTTTATATAATCTTTTATTTTGGCAAAGCGGAACCTCCTTCTTAATCTTTCTTCAAGGCAAATAGGAACCCCAAATGAGTTTTGATAACCCTAATACAATGATCTCAAACCCAACAACCAACTTAAAACTAAAAAATTGCTCATTTTGGTGTAATGACAATTACAAAGTCTCACTCACTCAAAATGAGAAAAGTGAATGCTCAGATGATTGAAAAATACTTATAAATGTGTGTATAGAACACTCAAAAGCTTTGATGCTAAAAACAATGAGAAAACCCCTATTTATAGTATTTTCGGACCTAAAATAGTTGTTGAAGCCAAGAATTAACTGTTGCAATGGCTATATTTGATGCATAATTTGACCAATGAAGCATATTGGTTGACCAGTGTGCAATAATGGCTCCAAATTCACTAGCTTTTGGAACATTAGTCGACTTGTAAACATATTGGTCGACCAATAGTTGACCAATACATCAACCATTGTTGATTGGTCAACTACTAACTTATGCAAGTCGACCAATCACACCAAAGACATGATTTTAACAACTTCAAAAACTCAAAACTAATTTGTTTAATGTAAATATGATTAAAACACATCCTAAAATGTTCCCTAATTTTTAGTTAAAATATTAAAAGATTTTTATAGTAAAATCAAAATCTCCAATGCCTCTTGATGAATATAAAGACTTATTCAATAAAGAAAAATGAAATGTTTATGCATAGTGAGCCTTTTAGATTATCAAAGACAATCAAGATGAGCTTACAATAAGTAATACATGAAATAATCTCTATTTGTCTTGATTTATTGCTTGACTTGATCCTGATCTTGAAGATTAAAAAATGTCATCTTGTTCCCATATTCCTTCTCATCTTGTTCCCATTAGTAGTACTTATGTTTTATTATCATCAAAATTTTGATTAGAATCTTCCTTGGTTTAACAATCTCCCATTTGATGATGACAAAATATTTATGATATTAGAAAGTATTATGAGACAAAGTACAACACATATCAAGAAAATAATTAACCCCCACTTAATTTGTACATAAAAGAAAGAAAAAAATAAAAAGGCATATCATAAACATAATTCAATATAGAGAAATATTTAGTAAAAGTATAAATTGCCAAATAGGTATAAAACTACATTTACTCCCTTTAAATTATAGTATCTCTCTAACATCATGCAAATTTTTCTTCCCCTTTTTGGAAACATAAAAAAATATTCAACTAGTTAAAGGTGGGAAATGAGACTCAATCAATCTATACAAGTCATCAACGCAATGCATAGCTCTCTATGCAACATGGAATCAGATCAATAGCAGCGAGGCAAGCATCAGGTAGGGAGTGATGTTGTGGGCGAGAGATAGTGGCTATAGATAGCATGGATTAAGAGGGGCTTGTTGGGACCATCGTACAACTGGTCCTCATAAATTGGAGACGGATGTTGAGGTTAAAGGTGTTGATGTTGATAAGGTCTAGTCATTTGTCTAACAACCAATTGATATCCAATTCGATAAAGAATAGTATAATGAAAGAAGGATTTAAATTTAATTTCATCACCAAGGGGATGAATTTGGAAGCCTTGAAAAATAAGGCTAAGGATGAGAGCAAACTAGATATTTTGTTTCCTAGTTTTAGTTTGATGAAAGTGAATCATATTGAGCAAAGGAAAATGAACAAGGTGAATATGTTGTTCTAATATAAAGGTAGAGAAAAACCAAAGATCATCATGTCCTAGAAGTAAAATGACCATAAGTGGAGAGAAAGTTATATTTAATAAATAGGTGGTGGAAATAAGGGATATCATTGAGGCTACATGCGACATTGAGTTTTTAATAGACCTCATCATTAGAATCCAATTCAAAAATATTTTTGATTATATTAGGCATAGAGTAAGCAAGTATGGAGTATTTGGTATGAAAAGTATAGTACAAAGGTCTTTTAGGTATAGGAATGCCTAAGATTTTGTTTATGGGGCTAATAGTAAGATGGATGTCAATACTATGCACTTTAGAGAAAATATTAGTATCATCACCAATGACCTTTTGACAAAAATTGGTGTAAAATAGATGAACATTGGTAGGACTAATCCTACAGGTCTTATTAAGGAGGGAGTCTCAACCTTGATTAATAAAATAGTGCATAAGACCGTAATTCTTAAATTAATCTAGACTAGTAAGGGAAATGATATGATTATCATGTAGCTTCCAAGAGGCATAATCTTGGAATTAAGAAAAAGTAGTATCGAGGTATTCATCCTTATTAGGAGATATGGGGGAAGAGGGAGGGGTCATAGATTGTTCTTGAATCCTAGGAATCTTAAAGGATGTATCGATAACTCTACCCCGTGTGTGTCTTAGGTGTAAGATTAGGGTTTCCTCTAGTTCATGCCATAAGTTTTAAAGAAGGGCTAATTATAAGGGAAGTGATAGAGGGAAATAGAGGCTAGTTATAGGGGTCCCCTATAAGATAGATAAGAGAATACTACTATAGTCACAAGTTAACAAATTTAAAGATAAGGATAACATGTATGACATTAATGGTCAAAATGGCGTATACCAAAAATTGATGTGATGCAAAGTAGTGTGTAGTTTAAGAAAATAATTGAGTAAAACGTAATGCAAGGTAATTAAGAGTAATAAGAAAGCATTAATGAAATTAAAAGGAGTTTAGCTTGTAGAAATAAGAATTGCCTAATTAATTTTGATCGAAAACTGCCTAATCAATGTATAGACAAAAGTAATCGAAAATTTTGGTTTGATTAAAATTAAGCACAATTAAGGCAATTCATAATAAAAGAAGTGTAAATAATTCATCAATTAAATGAGGAAATGTTTAACCATGAGAGATTATGCATAATAAGAAAATCCCCAAATTTGATTTAGGCAAAAATATGATAAAGTGCAAATTAGACAAAATTACATAAAATTGAAAGTAAGTAAAAAACAATAGAACTTAGATGCATCATAAATTGAACCAATGATCCTTCAATTTTAAAAAATTCAATAAATTTTATATGAATTTAGGGGATTCCTTATTTTGAAATTCTAATTCACCCTAAATTCAAAATTGATGCAATTGAAAGTGTAATTCTTGAAATTAAATGCATAAACATACAGAATCATGATAGAAATCAAGATTAGATGCTTATATGATCATTAATTAGCAAAAGAAAACAAGAAATGGGAAAAACCTAAATTAGTAAGGTGAAGGGCGTATTGTTGGCAATGGAGGAGTGTGGAAATTGAGTTCAACTAGTAGTTGCTTTATGGCGGTGTAGCTAGTTGCAGTTGTAGGAGACGCCTGGAACTTCTCTGAAGAAGTAGCGACATTACGAAGAAAACTTAGCATAGGAGAGGCTTAGAGATGGTGTGGAGGTGTTATGGATGTACAGTGAATAAATAAGTGTCCACAAGTAAAGGGTGCTAGGAATGGGAAAAAATCTAGAGGAAAAATAGTGGTAGGATGTTTGGTGGAGGAGGGAGGAAAAAACACCAAAGGTAGCGATAGTGAAAAAAGGGAGGGACTATTTATTTTTCAAGAACTCGATATATTGGTCTACCATTATGACTTATTAGTTAACCATTATCTATTTTTGGGTAATAATAAGTGTTTATGGTTAACCATTAAGTGGTTTTGGTTGACCATTATAAGTAACTAGTCGATTATTAAATATTATTGGTTAACCAAGGATGCAATCAAAACATCTGGAGGGTCTCCAGAGTAAAATAATTCAGGATTTAGCAAGATAAGTTGACTAGCTTAAAACACTACTCGAGCAGTAGTATTAGTTTGTGTGACCAATCCTGCATCCAATTTGAGAACAAGCTTTTAGAACATTGGTCAACCATCTTATGATATTAGTCGACTAGTAAGTTTTTGTAACTTACATCAAAACATTCAACGAGCAAGATAAATCATGTTAAACCCCAAATTAACTGAAATATTAACCTAAATAGAATTTATGTAAGGGAATTTCCATCAATCATCCCTAATTATCTTCTAATGGAGTATAATCTATCTTCACTCATTCGTTTAGCCAATATATTGACTAATTAGTGTTGGGTATCTACAAACTCTAATTCAATATCTCCATTTTGTACATGGTCTCTTATAAAATCGTATTTAATTTCTATGTACTTTGTCCTATAATGTTAATTGTGAGACAAATGGCACTAGTATTATCACATAGCCTCTATGGTATTGTCTTAACAAAAGAATTTGAGCATAACAACTTCTGGTTGCCATGTATTCAGCTTCCGCAATTAACAAAACTACTAAATTTTATTTATTACTAAGCCAAGAAACTAGTGCAATTCCTAAAAATTGACAGGTTCCAAATATACTCTTTCTATCCAAAATACTACTAACAAGGTTCACATTTGAGTAACAAATTAAGTCAAAGGATATTTTCTTAAAGTGTCAAAGTCTTAGTGAAATGGTTCCGCATAAGTATATATGGATTCACTTAATAGTTGATCCATGTGATTCTCTAGGGCTTGATTGAAATCTAACATATATGCAAACACTAAACATGATATTGGGTCTACTTGTAGTAAGATAAAGTAAGTTACCAATCATACCTCGATAAAGCTTTACATCCATGGGTTTACCCTCTTCATCTTTATTTAATTTTTATTTTCATACTTATAGATTTTTCTAATGGTTTGGCTTGATCCATTCCAAAGTGTTTGAGTAGTTCTTTGTTTACTTTTCTTGATTTATAAGGATAGCTTACTTCATTTGCTTGATGTATAGTTCAAGAAAGAAGTTGAGTTCTCCAATCATACTCATCCCAAATTCTTTAATCATGAACTTGAAAATTTTTTAACATGTATTCTCATATAATGCTTTTGAAAGTTTATAAATGTGATTAGGTGTATCATATATCTCAAACTCAGGAGGTTGATCGACATAAAATTTTTCTTGAATTAATCCATTTAGAAACGCACTTTTAACATCCATTTGAAACGATCTGAAATTCATGTATGATGCAAATACAAGTAATAGCCTAATAGCTTCTAACCTAGCCATTGGAGAAAAAGTTTCCTTAAAGTTATGTCCCCCTTTTAACTGTACCATTTTGCTACTAATATATCTTTATTCCTCACAATAATACCTGATTCATGTTTTTTTTTTTAAAACCCACTTAGTACTTATGATTTGTTGACTACTAGGTCTAAGTACTAAGTTACTCTTCTTAAGTTAGTACAATTCCTAATTCATTGTAATAATCAAACTTCCATAATTGAGGACCTTTTATATTTTCTTAGGTTTAATTTAAGAAATGAAAGAAATATGAGATAAATCTTTGATATGAGATCTAGTGATTACCCTTATTGAACATCACCAAAAATTTGATTAGGGGATGGCTCTTTTTGAATTTCTAATCTCTTAGAAGTTATTTATCCATTTTGTTTTCCTCACTTGGTTCAACAATGGGTTCACGAGTAGTTTGTTGGACTCCTTCAAGAGTTAATAACTCTAGTTCTTTGGATATGCCTACATCATCATCTACAAAATCATTTTTGGATATGAGGGGGTTAGATTCATAAAAAACAACATGTATAGCTTCTTCAATAATAATGCTCCTCCTATTAAACACTTTATATACTTTGTCAATTAAGGAATATCCATGAAATATCCCTTCATCCGTTTTGGAATCAAATTTCCTTAAGTTACCTTTAGTATTCAAGATATAACACTTACAACTAAAAATTTTGAAGTAGTTGATTTTTGGCTTCTTCCAATGCCAAATTTCATAAGGACTTTTGTTTGAAGTTGGTCTTATGTAGACACTATTAAAAACGTGACAAGTGGTGGCTACTGCCTCTGTCCAAAAATATTTAGGAAGATCATACTCATTGATCATAGTCCTAGCCATTTCTTACAAGGTTTTATTTTTCCTTTCAATAACTCCATTTTGTTAAGGTTTTCTTTATGAAGAAAATTTATGAAAAATCCCATTATCTTCATAAAATTTTAAAATTTTCATTCTCAAATTCCCCACCATGGTAGGAAGTAATAAAAAGTTCCTTTTTCATTTTGTACCCTTTTGAAAATTTTAACAAATGTCCTAAAACATTATTCTTTGTTTGCTAAAAATAAGACCTAACTGAATCTACTAAAATCATCAACTATGACAAAAGCATAAAATTGGCCACCTAAGCTGGCAACTCTAGTTGGTCCAAATAAATCCATATGTAGAATTATAAGAGTCTAGTGGAAATTACCAAATTTTACTTTTGAATAAACTTTTGGTTTGTTTTCCTATTTGGCGAGCTCCACATACTTTTCTTACTCAAATTTGACCTTTAGGAGCCCACTTATAAGTTGTTTAGAGTTTATATTAGAGAAGAGGTCCATGCTTGCATGTCCAAGACTCATATGCCAAATTCATGAATCTTTATTAATAGACAGTAAACACTTTATATCTTGGTTAGATAATTCATCAAGATTAATTTTATACATGTTTCTTTTTCTTTTTCCAAAAAATGCAGTGGTATTGTCGATTACTCGAGATATAACACATTATATTCCTTCAAAACATACTTTGTACCTTTTGTCACATAATTGACTCACACTTAACAAATTATGTTTCAGTCCATCCACTAATAGTACATTATCAATAATTGTATAGTCTTTCTCACCAAATTTACCAATTCTAAATATCTTACCCTTTGAATTATCTCCAAAGGTGACAAATCCTCTATCTTTGTATCTAAGAGTTGAAAATTGAGATGGATCACCAGTCATATACCTTGAGCATCCACTATCCATATACCATTTGTTCCTCTTCTTCTTAATGACCTACAAAAAAATTCATTTAGTGCATTTTAGGTACCCGAATGAGCTTAGGTCCTTTATTGTTAGTCTCTTTTTTTTTTCTCAACCCATTTCCTTGAGAATTTGTTTATTGCTCTTTGTTTTGAAATACATAATTTATCAATTTGTCGTATTTACCATAAAACTAACATACCATGTCATATGATTTTGTAGTAAATTGATGATCATTATACCTTTGATGCATGCACGTATTCCTTGCTCTTTTATATGTATATGAGTTATAAGAACTTCTTATTTATGCAAGTGATTTGAATACTTTCTTTGGATAATACAAAATACTAGCATAATTGTATGTATAAGACATGTTTCTTTCATTGTAACGATGCTTGTGTGGAGTGTGAACATATGTCATATAGTTGTGCTTAGTGTAAGGCCTAGTAAGGTATAAATGTGATTGCATGTTATCATATATTTTTGTATAGAAATTATGCCTATTCTTTCTTTGAGAGTGTTAAATTCTTAATCTAGGTTGTGAATGATATAGGAAAGCATTATGTTTACTCCTAATATGAGTTCTAGTGGATGTGTTTTGTGTATGCTTAGATGTAGAAGCTTTACGTTCATTTTTCATTATAATCATTGATTCTTAACTATGTAAATGCTTTCCTTTGATAAAAGTGGTTTTAGTAATGGAAACATTCTAATGAATATATCCAATTCCATGCCTAGTATTGGATATCTTTTGGGCTCCTACCATGTTTTCTATTTTCTCATTTCCTTTAGTGGACTTGGATAAAAAGTTATTAAGAGAAATTAACTTCCTTTTTCAATTCCTCATTTTCATGCTTTAAAGTATCTAACTCATGATTATCTATTGTGGTTACACCTCTAGGAGTTTTGATGCTATCCAATTCCCTTTTTTTTCATTTTCACTTATACATACATTTAGATTCTTTGGAGTTTCTTTACGTTTAGAGGATAACTTTTTTCTTTTTCATGCCCATATTTCAAAACTTTCAACAAGTTCATCATAGGTTAAATCAACAATTTCTTTAAAGCTTCGTTAAGTTTAGAGGATAACTTTTTTCTTTTTCATGCTCATATTTCAAGACTTTCAACAAGTTCATCATAGGTTAAATCAATTTCACGATTATCATTATCATATGATTTAGAATTAGAGACTACCTCATTGTTATCTTATGCCATGAAATATAAGTGAGCTACATTTCCTTCAAAATGTTCACTTTTGGAATTGGTTGTATCATCCCAAGTGGAGGCTTAAGTGCCTTCTTCTTCTTTTTGTCATTTCTTTTATATTTGTCACTTTCCTTAAGGAGAGGGCATGGAGACTTTATTAGTCCAGGTTTCCTACATTCAAAATAGATAATGTTGTTTAATTTCCATTTTGAGTCCATCTTACCACTTTTGTAGTCCCTTCTTCTCGAAGAGTTTTTTTTCAATAATTTCTTAAATTCTCTCATAATTAAAGCAATATGTTCTTCATCACTTCCATTAGATGATGTGTCTTCCTCATCACTTGATTCTTCTTTTAAGACTTTGAATGCTAAATTATTTTTCCTTAGAAGATTCCTTTCTTTTTGGGTCTCTTTGTGTCTCATTTTGTATATAAGAAGAGATCCATTGGGATTCTCTAATGGTAAAATTATTAGGTCCTTAGCTTCTTATATAGTTGTCACTTTAGCTTCCTATGCTTTCGATAATGACTTAAGCAACTTTCTCACCATTTCAACATTATTGTTTGAGATCATTGATAATATCAATAAATCTAGTATACATACAAGAGATGCTTTCATCCTGTTTCATTTAAAAATTCATATTGATGAGTCAGCATGCTAACTTTGCTTTCCTTAACTGGATTTGTTCCTAGATGAGTAAATTCTAGTGTATGCCAAATTTGGTGAGCTATTTCAAATATAGATACACTATTGAATTCATTTCTCCTTAATGAACAAAACAAGATATGGATAGCTTTACTATTTAAGGAGATTAGCCTTTTGTCTTGAGGATCCCATTCCTCTCTCCACTTGCAAGTTTTTCTATCATCTAAAATTTTAGTGGGACCTATAGACCACTTAAAACAATTTCCCATAAATCAATATTTTTGGGCATCAAGAAAATTTTCATTCTTGTCTTCCATTAAAAGTAGTCATTTTCATTAAAGAAAGAGGCTCTAATAATGTCTTGACCGTCTTGGTTAGAGGATGATCAAGATGTACCTAAGTATTCCATTATGATCTTTTATATAGGATTTTGTTAGAAATACTAGCCTAATAGACCTACTATAATTTCCCTTGTTATTCCTTAATGACACCTAAGAGGGGGTGAATTGAGTAAAATCAAGATTTTGCCTTACATTTGATACTTATATGAAAAATGTTACAAATTATTAAAATAGCAAATATAAAACAAAATAGATAAATTAAATTATAAAAGAAAAAGGAAGGGAAGAGAACCATATACCAATTTATAGTGGTTCGACAAATAATTCTTGCATATGTCCACCCTTAAAAGTCGTCTTAGATTTTCACTATAGATCTTCTTTTAAGGCGAAGAATACCTTTTGTATAATCTTTTATTTTGGCAAAAAGAAACATTCTTTTCAATCTTTCTTCAATCAAATAAGAACCCCAAATCACTTTTAGTAACCCCAATACATTTCAAAAATTGCTTACTTTGATGCAGTGATAATCATAAAAATCTCACTCACTCAAAATGAGACAATAAATGTTTAAATGATTGAAAATTACTTTAAAATGTGTGTATAAAACATTCAAAAGGTTCTTGATGGTAAAAACAATGAGAAAATCCCTAATTATAGTATTTCAGGACCCAAAATAGTCGTTGGAACCAAGAACTAGCCATTGTAACAACTATATTTGATGCATAAGTTGACCAGTAAAGCATACTACTCGACTAATATGCAATAAAGGCTCTAAATTCACTAGCTATTGGAACATTGGTTGACTAGTACACATTTTGTTCGACCAATATGGCATACTGATCGACCAATAGATTAACTAAAATTCCATAAACTCTCAGTACATGAAATTTAACAACTTCAATCTATATTGGTCAACCACCAACCTATATAAGTCGATCAATCACACCAAAAACATGATTTTAACAATTTCAATACATAAAAACTAATTTTTTAATCCAAATATGATTAAAACACTCCCTAAAATGTTCCCTAATGTTTATTTGAAAGATGAAGGGATTTTTATATTAAAATCAAAAGTTGCAATGCCTCTTGATGACTATAAAAACTTATGCAATGAAAAAAAAAGGTGAAATGTTTATGTATAGTGAGCCTCTTAGATTATCGAAGATGGTCAAGATGAGCTTACAATACGTAATACATGAAATAATCTTGACATGTCTTGATCTATTGCTTGACTTGATCCTGATCTTGAAGATTACAAAATATCATCATGTTCTCATATTCCTTTTTCTCAACAACACTAAAAGAGCTCATTTGTAGTACTTATATTTTGTTATCATCAAAACTTTAATTGGAATCTCCCTTGGTTTAACACACTTTAACACCTCCATTACTCAAAATCTTCATTTCATACCATTTCACATCAATTGAGATTGATTCCCTAAGTAAATCTATAATAGATGAAGAAGTGGAAAGAGCATTATTTCAATTGAACTAGGTAAGTTCTTTAGTCCAGATGGATTAAATGGCCTTTTTCTTTCAAAAGTCTTAGCCACTGATTAAGAGATTAGTTACTGATGTGATTTTAAATTTGTTTAATAATATAAAAATGTTCAAAGATTTAATCAAAACATTCATTACTTTCATTCCTAAAACCCCTAACGTTGCATCAATCCTAAATTACAGAGCTACCTTATGTTATAACATATTGTACAAGACAATTGCCAAGATACTTGTATTTAGATTGAAGTTAGTGGATAGGAGAATCATCAATGGTTCTCAAGGCGCTTTTGTATAAAACAGATTGATTGGTGATAATATCTTACTTGCACAAGAGTTATTAAAGTCCTATAGTAAAAGGAACTCCCCTAAAAGAAGTGGATTTTTAGAATTCATTTGACTCTATAAGCTAGAGCTTTCTTATTCGTATGCTTATTGCTTTTGGCTTCGTCAAATTCTATATTCAATTAATTCACTAATACATTACCATAACATCTTTCAATTTTTTTGCCAATAGAGTTCCTATAAAACTCTTCTATAGTGATAAAGGCCTAAGAGAAGGGGACCCCTTATCTCCTTATTTTTTTTCATCCTTTGCATGGAATCCCTTACTAGACTAATAGCTTGCAACATCAAAAAAGATCTAGGCCTTTTGTAACAAAATAAATATAAAGATGAAATTTTTAACCTTTGTTTTGCAAATGATCTTCTACTATTTTGTAAGGCTAATAATAAATCTTTGAGCTTATTAAAGTCCTCTATTATGGCTTTCAAAGATCTCTTAGGATTGTTTATCAACAAGGAGAAAAGTTAACTGATTATCTCAACAAATTGCAAATACCTCTCAAGTTGACTCTCTTCTATTTGTAGATAACAATGCAAAGACCATCCTTCACTTAATGTTGCTTTAGAAGGATTGCATTTCCTTATTAGAGAGGATCCAAAAGAGAATCTTCAACTGGTGTAAAATAACTCTTACATTTGCTAGTCGGTTGCACTAATTAATTCCATATTGAGCTCTTTTCACACATTATGGTCTTTGCACATCTTCCTATCTAAAGGGGTAATGAAAGATATTGAAAAGATGTTCAGAAATTTTCTGTAGTCAAGGATAGATAGAGTTCTCGCCTTTAAAAGTGAAATGGAAAGAGATATGCTTACCCAAATCAATTGGTTTCTTCGACATCCATTCTTTGAAACTAACAAACAAAACACTAATCCTAAAAGGGTTTGGAAAATGCTATTTAATATTGAAGCATTTTGGATAAAATGGATTTACACATTTTTCTTTAAGGATAAGAGTTTTCAGGAAGTGAAAATCAAATCTGCAACATTTTGGTTTATGGTTTAATTGTTAAGATTAAGGGCATATTTTCACTATAGAATCCAATACATAACGAGGAATAGGAAAACATCTTCTCCATGTTTTGATAATTGGACTACTCATGTTCTCCTATCTAATCATCACTAGTTTCTTTCATTAACCTCCATATATACTATTTCCTCAAAGGTCAACTCGATTAATCACTCATATCAGACTCTGACTAGTAATTATGTCAATGCTAGATAGCTTAGTTGTATTGGCAAGTGAATGTGAGTCAGTGCAATCCTCACTTGTTCAAACGAAATAGTTAGATGCAACTATCTACTTGACTTCATGTTCTTTGTGACTAGTGTTTCAATTACACCTCAACATTTATTTCTTATTCTAGGTTGCTTATATTAGTTACATATTATGCTCAACTTATTTTTTGTTCTTGGCTGCTTCTATTAGCTACATAGTGTGTTGTTTGAGTTGATTGTAATGGTTGAACCTAATCTCTTTGTTTTTGTTTTTTTGGTGCTTTTATTAATATAATTTTTCTTTACGTTTCAAAACAAAATAATATAACTGTTGCTGTCCTTACCATACACAACTAAGATACTTTAATGTCCTCATTCTCATGAACACCAAATACATAAGGAAATTGAGAAGGATGCAAAATTTTAAATGAAGTCTAAAAGGTTAGTTGAACAAGATTGTTGAGTTTGATGATAAGCCAGTTCGGCCATCGACTTTGGGACAGATTCCAATTGCTTTAACGCTCTCAATTGATCTCTTTATCAAACCTTTACCCACTTTTTCCGTAACAATATATCTTCTCCACCAGCCTAATTCATGATGCATACACCTTAACACTCCAATGCTGAAAAATAATAAATAACCGAAATTCAATTATAATCACGTTGTCATAAATATACAAATTGACGTCATCAACATCTAATAAACAATCATGCCTTAATATCTAAAAGCTTGTATACAAAAAGAATTAGTCGCTCCCCCGCACCAACGTTCTCTCAGGACTTCACCAACCCCCAACCGGTTAGCAGCCGGTCCAACTACCCCACTTAAGCGGTTCGAACCGGACTTCCATTTCCAATATATACCTCTTGCACTCACCTTCGCTGATTCAGGAGATACAAACTAAAACACCAAAAGGACAACGAGACGGTTAGGGAACTAGAAGAAGAACCGTTGAAATGGCTAACAATGGTGAACAGCAAACTCAGGTCAGCAGACACCAAGAAGTTGGCCACAAGAGTCTGTTACAAAGCGACGATCTTTACCAGGTTGTTGAAAAGAAAAAAGCTTATAGAAAAATGATAAATGGCATGCTTAGAATTTCTATTTTCTTTTATGTACTGATGTTAGTTTTTGTTTTTTGTTTCTGGGTTTCTAGTATATTCTTGAGACTAGTGTTTATCCAAGAGAGCCTGAAACCATGAAGGAGCTGAGGGAGTTGACTGCCAAGCATCCTTGGTACGTTTAATTGAAGAAAGTTGTGTTCTTGCTCTTTTTTTTGGTCTATTATTTATGGAAAGATTAATAATTTGATATGGGAAATTGGGATATAATATACCAGGAACATCATGACTACATCAGCCGATGAAGGGCAATTCTTGAACATGATTTTAAAACTTATAAATGCCAAGAATACCATGGAGATTGGTGTATACACTGGCTATTCTCTTCTTGCCACTGCTCTTGCTCTTCCTGCAGATGGAAAGGTACTCTCTTTTATAATCAAACATAGAAAACCATATCACGAATTAATAATCAGAAGAAAACGGGATCAAACTGTGTTTTACAATGATTGTTGCAGATTCTTGCCATGGATATTAACAGAGAGAACTATGAGTTAGGTCTGCCTGTAATCCAAAAAGCTGGCGTCGCCCACAAGATTGATTTTAGAGAGGGGCCTGCTCTACCAGTTCTTGATCAGATGATTGAAGATGTAAGAAACTGGTGTTGTTTTTTGGCCAAATGCATTTGCTTTTGTATTTTACAGAAATGAGTCATCAGATTTTGTCCCTGTATCATACATGTTCCAACTTCCAAGATTGATTTCTTGTGAATTACAGGGTAAATTCCATGGGAGCTTTGACTTCATCTTTGTGGACGCTGATAAGGACAACTATCTGAACTATCACAATAGGCTCATCGAGCTTGTGAAAGTTGGAGGATTGATCGGGTATGACAATACCCTGTGGAATGGATCTGTGGTGGCACCACCTGATGCACCACTGAGGAAGTATGTCAGGTACTACAGGGACTTTGTTTTGGAGCTCAACAAGGCCCTTGCTGCTGATCCTAGGATCGAGATTTGCATGCTTCCTGTTGGAGATGGGATCACTCTATGCCGTCGGATCAGCTGAATTGGAAACCCGTGAAGACACATCAAGAATTGTTTTCCGTTCTTTTCTTCTCCTACCTTGCAACCACTGGACTTGACTCGAATGGATACCGTACTCAATTAACATTTTCAGTTTTATTGATATTTCCAAGGTCTTGTTCTCCTACTGCCCTTTAAACCAAGGAATTATTATATATGTGGTGCTTTTAAAGCATTAAAATATATTTTTAAAAAGAAAAGAAACCAGCCCACCGTTGTAATTTAATAATCATGGCTGCCTGCCATTTTCATAATGATCAAGAACTAAAATATAAAAACAATATAGAAGCATAACGCGTTGCGCAGTCGTGCTGTATAAAATTATAAATAATGCAACTCAACTTTCTGAACTAAACAATGTTTTGCGATTATCTGATGGAAAGAGAAAGGAAAAGCGAATGTTGTCTTTTAGGTTGCTCGCGGATGATTGAACTATCAGTAAATGTCAATAACGTGTAGCATTGACGGTCCAGAATAGAGAACAAATGTAGAATACAGGGATTGTAGAGGTATTATGTACAGATGAGAGGAGCAACAGGGAAACGGCTGCAGAGAGGAGCAACAAGAAGAATTCGTGCAGCAGGTTTTTCTTTTTTTTAATAAACCATTCCAAAATTAGGCCCTGGGCACAGGCCCAGGTCGCCCCTGCCCAGGGTCGGGCCTGACCACAATTTGCTTCTAGTTTTAGATAGGGCCTAATCAAATTAAATTTAGGAGAGATGTGAGAGAGAGAGCGATTACACGTCTATTACTACGAAGCTCACTGGCATGGTTTTGGTTCTCATCCATGGGGTCTTCTTCTTCTTCTCCACCGTCGTATCCTCCTTGTCTACTCCCTGCCCAAAGCCCTGTCTCATCTACTGTTATCTCCCCTTCGTCTCCTTCTCTGCAACCTAAATCCCTAACCTCTGGCCCATCCCTAACCCTTGCCTCTGTCCCTTTAGCTGAAGATTTGACACTTTCGTCAGCCTAGCCCACTGTCCCGCATGCTCCAAATAGCCCAACTCTTACCTTACCCACCCAAGAATGTCGCAACTCGGTGACAACCCTACCAAGAACTTGGAAATCTGTGGTAGCTGCTTCAAAGGAGGAGTCCTCGCAAGTTAAGGAACTTATTTTCTATCCCCCTGAGGTCAAGGATGACCAAATCCTTGTTATCCTACCACCTGAATTAGCACAGAGAGGTGCTACCAAATTTCGCAATTCACTGATTGGATTTTTTATTGGTAAGAGACCAGCCTTTCCAGTTGTACACCGTGCTCTTTTCAAATCTTGGTCGACATGTGGGTTGATTGAAATTCTGGTAACTAGCT
>JAOTAY010000191.1:36686551-36699722 GCA_025629805.1 Erythroxylum baracoense
GTTTGTTTTAGGTTTCAAACATTACATGAGGCTATTTTCGTCTTTTCTTGATTTTGTCCGTCGGACAAGAATTTCTGTACCTCAGTTTTGGAAGGAACAAAAATTTTTGTCCTTGTCTTCTGAAGACGGAACAAAAATAGATGAGGACAGCAAGCAAACAGGACGAAGGACAGAACTTTTGTGTCCTTATCCACTGTCCTCACCCCTGAGGACACTAACCAAACGCAGGGTTAGTTTTTGCACAGAGACAAAAGTAAAGTACACCAAATTAAGATTTCTTGTTTTTATTTTATGATTATTATCTTTCCTTACAAAAATAAAATCATTTAATTATCAATATAAATTAATTTAATTATAATTTTCATATATTGTATAATATTTATTTTAATATTAAACAAACTTCTTATATTACTAATAATTATAATATAAATTAAAGAACTATTCGTTCTACTTCTGTTTTTTTCTTTAGTTTTTAGTTTTTTTATGTTTCCGTTTTTTATTTAAAAAATTGATTTAATTGAGATTTTTAATATAAAAATTGAAAACAAAAATCTGTGGTTCAAATTTGGAAAAAAAATAAAAATAAAAAAATGTTTAGTTTTATCATTTGACTATATTTTTATAATTATACTCTTATGTTAATAATTTTAATATAATACATTATGTTTTAAAATTAATTAATTATCATTTATGCATTTATCGATTTATATTTAGTGCTCACAGGTCCCATATAAGACCTACTCATCTCATACTTAGAGCAAGTGAGCATTGAATCTTATCAGATTCATTAAAAAAAAAGAAACAAAAATGGACATGTTCTCTTTGATCTTATGTTTCTGAATTGTAATGGCCCTTGGACTTGTCCGTGGCGATACACAAGTTGAAAAACCTGACATCTTTGAGATTAAGAACCAGAACATCACCGCCCAAGTTCACCAACGGGGGCGCATCTCTCGTCTCCTTCATTTTTCCTGACAAAACCGGTACACCCTTTTTGTGTTCTTAAAATCCTTAAATCAATTCTTGAAAATGTGCATATTGCTCAACCATGGATGTTGTCTTTTCCAGGAAATAAATCTAATATTGTTCTTGGGTAAGTGTTGTATTTACGTGCAGAAGACTTGTGTAAATATTAAAAATTAATTTAAATTTTAGAATTGTTAAATTTTTTTATAATAAGTCTTAGTTTGTTTTTAATCTTGTAAATTATAGTATTTTATTATACTTTATTATGGTTAAAATATTTAATTTTATTAAAAATGTATTATATTTATAAGCTTATATAAAAGCACGTTGAGATAAAATAATTGAATGAAATAAGTTGGAAAGTTGTCTAAAAAATTTCAACAGTAAAGGCAGATGGTATGCACTGGACATCGGGGAACGACGATTGACCACCAATATCGGGAAGAGATAAGGTTGAGAAAGTGGTAAAAAAGCTAACGAGTGGTGGCAAAGAGGTGGCAGAGATGAGATTGTAGAATAATAGAAATTGATGAATTATAAAGTACTTGGTTTCAATTATGCTACAGTAACATGCAGAGCAGAGTTCGACAGCTTGCAGAATGATAGAAGTTGGTGAATTAAAGTATTTAGTTTCAATAATTGAAACTAAATAAAATACTTTAATTCATCAATTATACGTTTTCTTTCACTCCTGCAACACTTGTTTTAAGAGACAAAGATGAATGGAAGAGAAGGCGACGAAGATGATAGTTTTTTCGTTGATTTCTAAGTGGAGAGCCATTTTAACGCAGGCAACATAAATAACTCAAAAGCACACACAAGCAACAGATACGAGAAACGAAATAGGAAACGGCTATAACTGGAGAAATCGCAGAAGAGGCTGACGACGTAGAAGATACAAAAGTCGGCGGAGCGAAACAAATAAGATTTGATTTCATGAAACATACAAACCTGTTTTAAAAATACACGAAAATGTTATTTTTTACGTTTTTCATAAAATTGTTGCCATTTTCTTATTTTTAAGAATGAAAAACGAAAATAACTTCAACCAAACACGTTTTTAGGGTTTTGTTTTATTTTTTACGAAAATAACAACAAGAAAACGAAAATAAACCCAGAATCAAAGAAATCAAGACAATAACTCTAAATATGTTATCTCCTATATTTGATAAAATTATCATTATTTTATTTAAAAATTTACTTTAAACAATTTAAAATTCCTTTTATAATTTTTAGAATATACTTAATGTTAAAATAATTCTCATTATTAAATTTTTATTTTAAAATATTTTAAATATTTAAACACAAATAAATTTAAGAATATATTAAAATACCTATAAATTACATATTTATTCATAAAAAATTTAATTAACAGTCAATATTAAATAGTGAAATCAAGATGTCAAAAATACATATTAAATCATACTGTTCAATATTTTAAAAATGACAAAATTAAAATCAAACAAACCCTAAAACTTTTTTTTTTCTCTTTCAAGTGCAATTTTCTTTTTTGTTCTCATAATAGTTTAAAGGACAAATTTCTGTCCTAATAAAGATGTAAGTGTGAGGAAGAACCTACATGAAGCTGAGTTTCAAACTTGAATTTGCAAGTAATAAAAAAATCGGAATTAAAAAATGAAAATTAAGAACTAGAATAGAAATAAAATTACTAATTATACATATTTAGTATAATAGTATTAAACAAAATTAATAATTATGTTAATCTTTAGTATTGAATATTTATAATGATAATCAAAAAAAATTTTACCCATATTTAGTTATTATATATTTTATTTTGTATATAATTACTTAAAATATTATATATTTTATAAATAAATAATTAAACTTTTTCAAAAATTTATAAAATTAATTTTTAAATAATTTTATGATAAAAATAAAAGTGTAACTATATCAAAAATTAAATCAGTAAGACAAAATTTAAAGTTTAAAACATATTCAATTATCGTAAAACTACCTAAAAATTAAATAAATTTAAAATTTTTAATACATTATTAAAAGAGTGTGTTAAATTTAAATTTTGATTAAATAATTGCCAAATAAAAACTTATTTATTTATTTTAATTTATAAAAAATTATAAATTTACAAAAATTGCCAGATTAATTAATTTAATAATAAAATCATTAAAATAAATCGGGGGCACTTCAATGAAAAGTGTAGAACAAAGTTACATCTTCTAAAACAAACCAAAAAGATAAATAAAAAAATATTAATCTGAAATATGAAATGGCTCAAATTGGAGCTACCAATCTTTTAAAACTAAAAGGATGAATTACTAAAACACATAACAATGGTTAATACTTCTTAGGAATCTTTAAATCATTAGCTCCTATTTCCATTCGCACATTGATGCAAAGGGCGAAAGAAAAAGAAAATTGCATGGACAATAAAATTTGACGAGCCAGTACTTGCCGTCCCAATACTAACATATTTGCACCTTTCAAAAAAGAACACCAAAACATGTCCGAATTGTTCAAACTAATAAGAGAATAGCGAACCCCTGAAACCAAATCTTTAATCACCTATCTTTTTTTCAACACTCAAATGAATATCACATAAAAAACATCAGCAAAAGGTAGATCACACGGTATAGTCACGAAACAGAAGTGTTAAACTTCTATTCCGCAATCTCATTAGCCAGGTGTAAGCTCAGTAAATATTCTCAATCACAACAAATATTTACAAAAAAAATTCACGGGGCCAAGTCAGCTACCAACCAGAATTCAAGACAAGAACACTCCCACTCCAAAATGCAAATACCATGCCAGGACCCAAACCAAAAACCTAAATTCATCACCATGGCCTGGATAAGGAACACAAATGACAGCAAATCCAGACAACCCATATGAAAACCTATCCAAAAGTCTAAAACAAAAAACAGGGAATCAAACCTGATCTTTCAGCGAGTTTAAACTTGAAAAATCTCAAAAATATAACTTAAAAACACATATGCTTCAAGTACCAAATCCCCTTGTTTCAATACACCCCAAGTATATAGAACCCTTTCATTATAATAGCCAAATTTCATTGATTATAGATAGTACCTACTGAAGTTAAAGAACACTCTTCTGAAAACAATTAACAAGTAAGAAGATGCCATTGCATCCAACACGACATAAAAAGCAGAACCAGTACATCATGTAAAAACTAAACAAAACACCACGAGCAAATGCAAACTTCAGGTAAAAGCTGTAACCAAAATAATCAAAACAAATTATGTCACAAATCATTTAACTTCACAATTTGCAATAATCACATCATATAAGCACTGACCTAAACCAATTCATAGGTGCACCAAAACCATAGGTTACTAATACTCACAAAAATAGGCAGACTGGTAATGTTCAATAGTAGATTGTTGATGATTCATAGCAGATAAAAAAAAAAGTCGGCAGTTTAACTAATTGTAACCAGTAGCCTATTGTGAATCAAAATTTAGCCACTTTAACAACCACAAATATAAGCCCTTCGTAATAGTCCAAAAAAAACATGAAAACACTCAAATTCTGAAACAATTAAAACACAAAGTAATCTAATTGCATTAAAACTCTTAAGCTTGTAAAATCAACGGTAACTCTTCTGGAACCTGGCACGAGCACCGCGACCACCGAACTTCTTGGGCTCGCAGCGCCTTGGGTCCGCCACGAGAAGAGTCCTATCGTACCTGACCAAGATGTCCTTTATTTCCTTCTTGCTCTGCTCGTCTACATACTTCTGATAAAACGCGACCAGAGCTTTGGCTATGCTCTGCCTGATGGCGTAGATCTGAGAGGTGTGACCGCCGCCCTTGACGCGGATCCTCATGTCGACGCCGGCGAAGCGGTGACGGCCGAGGAGGAGAATGGGCTCGTAGGCCTTAAACCGGAGAATCTCCGGCTCGACGAGCTCGATTGGGCAGCCGTTTATCTTGATCAAGCCTCGACCGCGCTTGCAGTAGGTGACGGCGACGGCCGTTTTCTTCCGGCCGAAGCACTGGACGGACTCTATAGGTGTTGCTGCCGCCATTGTTAGCGTTGGAGGCAAAAGCAAACGTTAAGAGAGAAACCCTACGTACAGAAAAAGAGGGAAAGGTTTTCTTTTATAGTGCCGTGTTAGGGTTTGAGATAAAACGTTTCGTTTAACACGCAGATAGATAGTAGACAGGCTCAAATTAAATCCTATCCTGGTAGGGAGTGTAAGTAATTAAAAAAATGTGAAAAAAAAGGATATTCAAACGACGCTGTTTAAGCATGGCATGGAGTTTATTATCGAATTATTTAAAAAGAACTCCAATATTTGACAAACATTTCATTTTAACATTTCCGCTAATCCTTCGTCAAAAGAATCCAATCTGACATTTTCTTAAAAAAAATTATATGAGATCCATATTAAATGTACATCTTATTTAGAATTTGTTCCTATTTTTAATTTTTAATTTTCTGCTTTTATTCTTATAAAAATATATTTATTTGCATATTTTGTTTTTATTTTTAATTATAGTTTCTTTTGGTTTTAAAAATTATAAAAATCATTAAAAAAGTTTTTAATTATCTATTTCTGCTTTTTCATAATCTGATTTATTATCTACTAAATATATATTATTTAGTTATTTAATATGTTAATTTTTAATAAAAAAGTGTGAATAAATTAATTTAATATTATATATTTAATTAATTAAAATTAATTATGGATAAGAATGATGAATAATTTTATTTTATTTAATAATTTTATTTAATTTTTGAAATAAATTAAATTTAATAATTATTAATAAATATAATTAGTTTTAAAATATCTTTAAAATATATATTTCAAATAAATTTTGATTTAATAATTAAATATATTTAAAATAAATATTAATTTTTAAATTATTTATTTTAATAAAATAAAATAATTTTATTAATAAATATTATATAAAATATTAAAACTAAATTTACTTAATTAAAAATAATTTATATTTAAATTTTATCTGATATATAACTACCATTAATTATACATTAACGTTACAAATAAATATGTTGTGTTTTTATTTGAAAGAAAAATAAAAACTGGAAACCCACGTTAGCAAAATAGGAATAGAAATAAACAGTCCTAAATAATAAATACAAGCCCAAAAATCAGTTAGAGAAAAAAGAGAAGTAGGTGTTGGATAACGACGAGGAAGGTGATGCAGTACTTACAATAGCAAACGCCAACATCGAGTACTCTGAGACAATGCATAGCTCATCAACGTTTTAAGTCCCAACCTGATGGCTCCATCTCCAATTTCGTCCTCATTGTTGGCAACTTATGTGAGTAGTCCAATCCCAAATTGTTCAAAACAGACTATGATGGAAGTTGCATTAGCGACTTCAGAAGGAAAATTTGCTGTCGCAACTAAGATCCTAAAGTGTGTGGCTCAGGTTTTGAATACCTAAGAAAATTATGAATAGAGACTGATGGGTTACATATAACAGCGCTAAAATCTTGGGTTTTAAACCGACAAATAACGCCCAACGTATTGCAGAGCTCTACAGCAAGGAACATTTTGGGCTGACCCAATTGTTTTACGAGGTTTGTCCTTATTTTAAGCTTGGTTTATTGGCTACTATTACTAACCTCGCAATCATTGAAGCTTCAGTTGAACAACCAAAAAGCAGAGATGGGTTTCTTTCATGTTATCAACTTTAAATAAGATATGTCAAAAATCGGGTCTCTGTTGCTTTCCACTGTTTCCCTAAAAAAGAAAATCCTAGAAACTAATCGCTCTTTAGTGACTAAACTCTTGTTAGTCTAATTATTGTCCCCTAAAATATTCAAGTGCCAGTTTTGGAGTTCATAATGAAATTGTTCATCCTCTAGTAAGTCCCTTGCCCCGTCCGGATATTGTTTCACCCACATTGCTTGAACTTGTATCGCCATCATCTATTCGCTTGATATACCACTGCCTACTAGCACATTGCAGTCGTTTATCATTCTCATAAGAAGCTTTAAGGATGGAGTACTAATAAGGTTAGCAGTAGATAGAGCAAGACTCGGGCCAGGTCAATTTTGATCAGAATCTGGACCCGATCTGAGACCCGATCTACTCTCAAGATTTAAGCCCAAAGCTCAATTCAATTGAACCTTTGAGTAGCTCAAGGCACGATCGAGCCTTAGGGCTAATTGGACTCGGGCTAACTTATTTTAAATATTTTTATTTTTAAATGCATATATAAAATTATATATGAATAATTAAAAAATTAAATTCACTTCTTAAGTATTTAAACAAAAAATATTATATTATATATGAGAAATACAACATACACTTAATTAGCACAATTGCTTAATAAAAAATGAGGCATTTAATGATTTTATATATTAAATAAAAATAAAATGATAAAATTAATAAGTAGAAATTTCAAACTAAATTCATTTCTATAAAAAGTGAACAAAAAACATTATATTATATATAAGAAATGCAACATTCGTTTAATTAGCACAATTGCTTAACGAAGAATGAGACATTTAATGAATATATATATTAACCAGACATATAAATGATAAAATTAATAAGTTAAAGTGAAATTCATTTTTAACGAAAATGAACAAAATGATTATATTATATATGATAAATGCAAAATTCATTTAATTAACACAATTGCTTAACGAATAATAAGGTATTTAATGAATTTATATATTAAATGTGCATAAAATGATAAAATGAATAAGTTGAAACTAAATTCATTTTTTAAGGAAGTGGAGAAAAAAGATTATATTATATATGAGAAACGCAAAAGTCATTTAATTAACACAATTGCTTAATAAAAAAAGAGGTATTGAATGAATTTATATATTAAACCCACATAAAATAATAAAATGAATAAGTAGAAAGTTAAAACTAAATTCAATTTTGAAGGAAGTAAACAAAAAAGATTATAGTATATATGGGAAATGCAACAATTATTTAATTTGCACAATTGCTTAACGAAGAATGAAGTATTTAATGAATTTATATATTAAACGTACATAAAATAATAAAATGATTAAGTTGAAAGTTGAAATTTGAAAGTTGAAGATAAATTTATTTTTAAAGAAAGTGAAAAAAAGATAATATTACGTATGAGAAGCCCAGCAATCATTTAATTAGTACAATTATTTAATAAAGAATGAGGTATTTAATGAATTTACATATTAAACATACATAAAATGATAAAAATGATTAAGTAGAATCTAAATTTATTTTTAAAGAAAGTGAACAAAAAACGATTATATTTATATATGAGAAATGCAACAATCATTTAATTACCACAATTTCTTACTGAAAAATGAGCTTTTTAATGAATTTATATACTAAGCATACAAAAAATGATAAAAATGAATAAGTTGAAACTGGATTCATTTTTAAAGGAAGCGAACAAAAAACGATTATATTATATATGAAAAATGCAATAATCATCTAATTAGCATAAATGCTTAATGACGAATGAGGTATTTGATTAATTTATATATTAAACATACATAAAATGTTAAAATGAATAGGTTGAAACTGCATTTATGTTTAATTTGCACAATTGCTTAACGAAAAATGAAGTATTTAATGAATTTATATATTAAACGTACATAAAATGATAAAATGAGTAAGTTGAAAGTTGAAATTTGAAAGTTGAAGATAAATTTATGTTTAAAGGAAGTTAACAAAAAAGATTATATTATATTTGAAAAATGTAACATTCATTTAATTAACACGATTGTTAAATGAAGAAGGAGGTATTTAATAAATTTACATATTAAACGTACTTAAAATGATAAAATAAATAAGTTGAAAATAAATTCATTTTTAAAGGAAGTGAACAAAAATATATATTATACGAGAAATGCAACATTCTTTTAATTTTTTATTAAAATAATTGCTTAATGAAAAATGAGGTTTTTAATGAATTTATATATTAAATGTGCATAAAATGATAAAATTATTATCTGCAAATCGACACTAGTTGTATTGTTGATTCTTAAATGAGTGTGTTAAAGGAGAAGCTAATAAGTATCTGTTTTTGTTTCATGTTATTCTTTCTATTTTAGTTGTTAATCATGAAAGATTTGATATTCTACTTTTGTGTGACTAATTTTTAAGCTATCTATTCAAATTTTGTGCTTTTACTTTTACAAAAGTTGCAGCATTTTGCTTCAACTTCTATTTTGTTGACCGTCGTGAATGTTCAATTGGTTATGCTGACATGACACCCTATATTGTTAATTAAACGATGTATTAGTTTTGTAATAATTTTGGATATTTTATAATTATTTTTAGCAATTTTGACCCGTATTGAAAAATTAAATAAAGTTTATAATTTTAGATATAATTTATTTTAAAATATTATTATTAATGTAATAATTATAAGAGACATGTAAGATTTGTAGGACAACCTAATGTCATTTTTTATTAATTATATTAAGAGACAATATAAACAGTGAAAAAAATCATTTCAAATAATATAAAACAGATATATTCTCTTGAACTTCTATTGCATTACTTTATTTAATTTTAAGAATATTAAAGATGGCATATGAAGGAAAATATTTATTATTTTGAATTCAAAAATCTTAAAAATATTGTAAATATTTAATTTTTTAAAAATAGGGTTAGAGATATTTCCTTAATCGTGTATTCATCTTTTTCACTAAATTTATTTCTGAATATAATAAAATTATGCCAATTTAATATTCAAATTAAAACATTTTTATAATTATATATAATTAAGATGTAAACTAATCATTTTCATTAAGCACTATTTTTTAGAGTGTTAGTTGTTAAAATTCTAAAGCTCTAATATATACGTATACGTATATATATATGAGAAATTTACAGATATTATTTTTAACGACATAGAATACATAAAAGTCTAGAACTTACTTTGCAAATATTATTTTTTGGCGCACAATAAATGAATTTATAACTATATGTAATAGTATAAAAATTACCCTAAAATATTTTTTTAGTGTAATATATAATTACATATTTCAAAAAATTACTTAATAAGTCAATACCAAAAAATTCCTAAGATTTAAGAGAATTCATACCTAGAATCTATTATAATTAATATAAATTATTCATGTACATCAATGACCGGTGAATAACTGACCTTCATAATATGCGAAGGTGTTTTAGTTTGTGATGCCACATATGTTTCTCCATCTTTTTATAGACCCTTAAAAAGCTCCCTTTAAGGTAATAACTATGGAAGGTCTACTAGTAGGTAGAGTAAAGCTATGTTTACGTTTAATTTATGGTTAACGCAACATGTTAGGTAGCTAGGTCTTGAAGTCACACGTGTACCAAACATAAGCGTGAGAAATCATAAGTGCATTACTGTTCCTTTTTTCTGGGAGTTTCAACATATCAAAACAAGCGTTCTCCCCATGGATTCATCAGATGTTACCTCCGACGACGACCCGGTGACCCCTGCCGGCAGGCTATTCCTCCGGCCTGAAATGAACACAATAATCCACTGTGCAATTGGGGTAAAAAATCGCTTAGACTTGGACACCGTAAAGTCATTAGTCAGTAACTCTCTCATGGTGAAGCACCCTAGGTTTTGTAGTCTACTGGTTCGTGACAGAAACGGAGTCGAGCACTGGAGAAGAACTGAGATTGATATCGACCGGCACATCATTATCGTCGATCCCACCACCGAAGACACCGCCGAAGACGATGGCGACCACCACCTTGGCTGTTCTTTAGACAAAAACGATGTCGCAGAGAGAATAATGAATGAGTACTTAGCAGATTTATCTGTAAGTACTCCACTTAGTGCAGATAAACCCTTGTGGGAACTCCATGTACTGTTGAAGCAAAACTGCGCCATTTTCAGGATTCATCACGCTCTCGGGGATGGGATTTCGTTGATGTCGATGCTGCTGGCAAACTGCCGGAAGGTGGAGGACTCCACGACGGTGCCTACGATGATGACAGGTGGCCGGAGGGTGAGAGGGAGTGTGAATGGTTGGATGAGGGTTTTTTTGAGTTTCGTGAAGATGGTATGGTTGAGTTTTGTCTTTTGTTTGGAGTTCTCTTTGAGGGGCTTGTGGGTTCGGGACCGGAATACGGTGATTAGCGGCGGCTCTGGGGTGGAGCTTTGGCCCAGAAAGCTAGCCACTGCTAAGCTTTTGGTTGAAGACATGAAAGTGGTGAAGAGGGCAGTTGCTAATGCGGTAAGTTATGAAACAATTGTAGACAAGTCTAGATTGGGACAGATTCATCGGTTATTTTCGGTCAAGTGGTGGAATACAATTGGCCACCGTGTTTGCTTATGTTTTAAATTTTTATTTGATTTGGTAAACTACTTATATGCCGACAAATGTCATACGTCCAGGCTTTTAGTGATCTGAGTAATTTTAGAGAAGTTTTGTTCTCCATCAAATTGGCTGTCCTCATTACAATGATCCTTGTCGTCTCCAAGCATTCTCTTTCAGTTTAGTGGAAATTTTCAGTGTCTATTCTACTACTTCTTATCAAGCAAAATAACGGAAAAGAGTCTATTTCATCCAATTACTGCCGTACTAACAGGAGAGATACAAGAATTTGTTTTCAACAGCAAGTTGGTTTTGTTTGTAATTTTTTCATGATCATGTTGAATGACGAAATCTGATTCGTTTCTGTTTTTTGTACAATAAAAGTACATAAATCATCCTTCAGTCCTTTTACCAATGATGATATTAAATCAGCTGGTCTTACTCTTTGAGATTGTCTCTTCCTAAATCTGCAGACCATTAATGATGTTCTTTTTGGGGTGATATCTTCTGGGCTCTCAAGATACTTGGATCACCGATCTCCCAATGGTAATCCCAATTTCCTAATTCTGAAATCTGAATTTCCATTTCCAGTCTCTCCTAATGTTAAGTCTCTATTATTGTCAGCTCTGCAAGATGGGCTACGATTAACTGGAGTGGCGATGGTCAATTTAAGAGAACAACAAGGTTTGCAGGTTGGTACTGGTGTTAGTTTTTCATTATCATGCAAATGTTGATCCTATGGTTAGATGGAAAACAACTTCTTGGTCTGAACAGGATATGACTGAATTGATGGAGAACAATTCAAGCTCGCGATGGGGGAACAGGTTTGGAATACTTCAGCTACCTGTTTATTACCACAAAGGTGGTGTTGATCCTCTACAGTACGTGAAGAGAGCTAAGAAGATGATAGACAGGAAGAAATCAAGCTTAGAGGCGCACTTTTCCTACTCTGTCGGGTACCTAATAATGTCCTTGCTTGGACCGAAGGTGAAATCTACAGAAAACAGAAATATATGGAGCTATATCTTTGTAGAAAGTTGGAGACTAATATAATGTAGACTGGTTCTTGCAGGCAGCTTCTTGTCTTAATTACCGTGTAATTTGTAATACCTCATTTACAATCTCGAATTTGGTCGGACCCAAAGAGGAGATCACTATAGGAGACAACCCGGTTACATTCTTAAGGGTCAATACATCTACCATACCCCATGTAAAGACTCTAAACTCTCTGACATTCCAGGAAAAGGGCTATCTGAATTGAAATTTTATTACTTTTTTATGTTTGCTGGTGGATAAAATAGGCTCTAACAATGCACATGGTGAGTTATGCTGGGAGAGCTGACATGCAAATCCTGGTGGCAAAGGACATCATACCTGATCCTGAGTTTCTTGCTAAATGCTTCGAAGGTGCCTTGCTAGAAATGAAGGAAGCTGCTACTGCCTCTGTATGAAAAGTATTCACCCAATCAAAGATTTTATTGTACGACCAATTCAATTATACAAGTAGATATACCAGAAAGCTGAAGAATTATACACAAATATCCCTAGAGTGGAGCTTCCTTGCTATAACCCCCCACTCCAGTTTTATAAGAACTTTCTGTAGCTGAAATTCCATCATATAATATAGATGTAGCATTTAATATCCCGGATAACAGGCACTAAGTAACGAGAATATGTGATCTGTTCCGTTATTTTGAATAAGGGATAGTGAGCATAGAAATATAGAATAGGACTAGCTTATACTAGTACTGTGAGAAGGAGACGGGTTGTTTGTTTTTTGTTGGGTAAAAATCAATGATGCGAATACCGTACTGGATTCGATACTGGATTAGGTATTGGTACGGTACTATACCGGTACCGGTCAATAGCGGGTGCCGTTTCTGATAATTTTTTAAATTTATAAAATAGTCCCTGAATTTTTTAAAATTTGCAAAATAGTCCATTGTCATATTGTACAGT
>JAOTAY010000191.1:36700618-36734739 GCA_025629805.1 Erythroxylum baracoense
TATAAAAACTTTGAAAAAAAGAGGGGGGAGAGGGGGTTAGAGAGGGGGAAGATTTTTTTAAAAAAATTTAAAAATTTTGTAAAAAAGTCCCTAAATTTTTGAAATTTTTCGGTACCGACCGGTATTTATACCCGATGCCCAAAACGTCGGTACCGTTCCGTTTTTCGGCCGGTACGGAACGGTACCGATAACAGTGGTAAAAATAAGGATATATCTTATTTTAAAAAAAAGATAAAAAAGGAGAGATGCAACTGTTGTATGTCCATTTCTCTATGGATAGGCCGTCGGTTAGCATTGAATGGTTGGGCAAGGATGACATATTTTTTATTTATATCTCAAATAATAGATGAACTCTAGGTAGTTATTTAGATCTTGATAATAGTTCAATTAATAAAGATTTATTATGTTGTCAATAACGCATTGAGACTTGGCCGGGTTAATTAGCGGGTGAGGACCATTGGTATGAGTACCGTACCGTACCAAGCAGTGGTGTTTGTTATTTCATTACCTCATTTGTATAAGCACTTTAAAGAAATTATGTTTTATAGTAACTGTGAAACTCTCTCGTTTGAAGAAGTTAAATCTGCTTTGCTATCTAAAGAAAAGTTTGATGCTTCTATTGAGAAGGAGGCTGATGGTTTAACAATTAAAGGTAGAATTTTTGAGAAAGGAGAGAGCAGTAAGAGCCATAAGAAGTCTAAATCTAAGTCTAGAGATAAAGATGCCAATATTACATGTAAATATTGAAAGAAACTTAGACACAAGGTCTCACGCTGTTATAAATTGAAAAATAAACTCAAAAAAGAAGGTAAAAACAAGGGTAATCAATCTGATTCTACCCCCGAGGCTGTTGTGGTTGATTTTAGTTCAAGAAGTGATGTTCTTTTGGTTGTTTAAGGTGAACAATGATCTAAAGATGAATGGATCCTAGACTCTGGTTGTAATTTTCATAAATGTCCTAACAGGGATTGATTTGCCACCTATAAAATTGCTAAGGGTGTTGTCCTTATGGGGAACAATACACAATATGATGTGGTGGGAAAGATACAATCAATATTAAAACTCATGATGGTGTTGTTAAAACCCTCACTAATGTTTGTCACGTTCCTGATTTGAAACACAACCTTATTTCACTTGGTACACTTGGGTCTTTTGGGTGTAGGTACTCCTCTGAAGGTGGAGTCATGAAGGTGTCCCGAGATCATCATGTAATCCTTAAAGGGAAAAGACATTGTACTCTTTATATGTTGCAGGGCTCTACTGTTATTGGTATTGCTGACGTTGCCTTATCTAAGTCTCACCAAGATGCCACCAAGTTGTGGCATTACCGCCTAGGCCATATGGGTGAGAAAGGTATGCAGATCTTATGTAAGAGGGGTCTATTGAGCTAGAGTTCAAGTAATATAGAGTTCTGTGAACATTGTGTCTTTGGTAAATAGACTTGGTCGGGTTGTCGAAGCCCCTAAAATAATTCTGATTTTCCAAACTTTTGTAGTAGTCGTGAAAACAGGTCAAATCCCTAGAGAACTAAACACTAGCTTCTTAATTTCAAGTAATAAAATAAAAAGGGGGTTGATTAAATAACTGATTAACTAAAATTAATACGAAAACAAATTAAATCAACTGAATTTAAATATGAGAAAGTCAAAATTACCAAACTCATATTCAAGAGAAAGATCTCATCTAATAGTAACATTGATTATTGATTTAAAAAGAATATTTTCATGATTCAAATAGTTAGTCCGAAACATATTAGGATAGTCGTAATAAGTCTTGAATTTTTCTAAATTAATTGGTTCAAATCCAACATCTAAACCAAAACTTACCATCTATTAACTAGGTGTGATAGCATTCCATATCAAATAAATGATGGCAATAAACTCTGTGAAAAAGGCTAAACTCGAAATTAAATAATCGAGATAGCTGCAACTATTCAATTTAGTTTTCTTGTTTATCATAAGTTAAATATGAAAATTCATAAATAACTTATTTGTTACTTATACCAATCTTTCATGACAATTATGGATTACTGAATTCCTAGATAGCGATAGAATAATTGATATTAAATAAAATTGTCAGATTAATAGAATAGCAGTCATTCATGAAATATGAGAACCTAAAACAAGAAATGCTTGAATAAAAACGTGAATAAAAGTTTGAAACACAAAACCTCACAAAGTTACAATTAGAGTATTGAATCCCCTTAAATCAGAATGATGAGTTTAGCCACTTATAACTATCGCTCCAATAACAAAAATAGAAGAAAGAATAAGATTTGCTAACAACGTAAAAATAGAGAACCTTTTTTTGTTGTGAGAAACGTCCCTTTTAAAGGGTCTAATTTAATCCTAATCTAACTCTAACTTGTAAAGATGTCTATCTAAAACGAATTCAAAATCAAACTCCTTTATGATAAGGATAAGGCGAAGTCTTCCAGTTAAACTCCAACTCTTCAAGTGATTAGCCTTATCCATTGCATCAATCTCTTCACTTTATCCAAAATTTGTCATTATCATCAATAGAGTCCCAATTTCATGCAATCTTTACTTTTTATCTCCTAAAACAAATCAAAAATTAATTTTAACATTGAAGCATAAAAATAAATTCAAAATAAAGGAGATAATATCAAATAATTAGTCAAAATGAGATCTTATCAAGACTAGAGTGAGTTTCTCTTCCCCGAGGATTCATAAGACCAAAGGTACTCTGGATTATATTCATTATGATCTATGAGGTCTCTCTCGTATTGCTTCTCAAGGTGGTAAAAAGTATATGTTGACCATTATCAATGATTTCTCCCATAAGGTTTGGGTGTTTTTCCTAAAGAAGAAGATTAAAGTTCTTCTCACTTTTAAGGAGTGGAAAACCTTGATCGAGAACTAAACAGGTAAGAAAATTAAGCGGTTGAGAATTGACATTGGTTAAGTTCTGTGAAGATGCTTTTGACAACCTGTGCAAGAAGGAAGGCATTGCTAGACAACACAGTTTGGCTGGTAAACCTCAGTAAAATAGAGTTGTTGAGCTTATGAGCAGGACTCTATTAGAGAAAGTTCGATGCATGCTTTCTTATGCTAAGTTGGGACATGAGTTTTGGGTTGAGACAGCTACTATTGCATGCTATCTTGTCAATCGTTCTCTCGATGGCAAAGTCCCAGAAGAAGTTTGGGCACCCTTTTGATTATTCTAATCTTCTTGTTTTTGGGTATCCTGTTTATGTTCATGTTAATAAAGGAAAGTTAGAGCCCTGTGTTGTTAAATGTGTCTTCTTTGGTTACGAGGAAGGAGTTAAAGGTTATCGTGTTTATTGTCTTAATCCTAAATATCATAAAATTTATCATATTCATAATGTAACCTTTTATGAAGATGATATATTTTCTTTTAGGCAAGATTATTGCCTTCTTCTTGCACAGATGATCAGGCTAGTATAAGGGAAAAGGTGGAGTTTGTCATCCTTGCTACTTCCTCTAAAGAGATAGTCCCACTTCCTTTTGAGTCTTACGAAACTCACACTGATGCCACTGTACAAGTTAGTCCATCGCCAGTGTAACCTAATTATGTGTTGGCCCGAGATCGTTCTAGGAGACAAACCCAATTGCCATCGAGATTATAGGACTATGCCTGTGATCTCTTTACTTATGCTTTAGTTGGTACACAAGAAATTGACATTTATTCTGAGCCAAAGAATTATTTTGAGGATATTGCTACTACAGATGCTAGGAATTGGATTACTGCCATACATGACCAATTGAAAGTCTTCATAAGAACGAGACTTGGGATTTGGTGAAGCTTCCTAAGGGTAAGCATACTATTAGTTGCAAGTGGATCTACAAGGCTAAATAAGGCATCCCTAGTGTTGAAAGAAAGAGATATAAGGCTTGATTTGATGTATGTGGTTTTGATGAACGTGAAGGAGTTGATTTCAACAAGGTATTCTCTCCTGTTATTTGTCATACCTCTATTCGTATACTATTATCTCTTGTTGCTCTTCATGACCTGGAGCTTGAGCAAATGGAGGTGAAAACTGCATTCCTACATAGTAATCTTGAAGAAGAAATTACATCTATCAACCCGAGGGTTTTGTGGTTCAAGGAAAGTAGGGCCATGCTTGCCATTTGATGAGATCTTTGTATGGTCTCAAACAATCTGTGAGACAGTGGTATAAGAGGTTTGATTCTTTTAAATTGGATAAGGCTACTCTAAAAGTAGCTATGATAATTATGTGTATATTCAAAAGTTCCCTAATGACTCCTTCATCTATCTTTTGCTTTATGTTGATGACATGTTAATTATGGCGCCTAATAAGGCTCTTGTTGATAAGTTGAAGGCCTAGCTTAGTAGTGAATTTGATATGAAAGACTTAGGTCCTGCTAAGAAGATTCTTGGGATGGAGATTATATGGGATCGTTAAGCAGGTAAACTTATGCTCTCTAAAAAGAAACATATTTAAAAGATGCTTGATAAGTTCAAATTAGCTCATTATGAGCCTGTTATTACTCCATTGGTTGCACACTTTAAATTCTTTGTTGAACAATGCCCATCTATTAGTGAAGCTAAGGAATGTATGTCTTATGCTCCATACTCCTTGGTAGCTCCATGTATTCTATGGTATGTACCCAACCAGATTTAGCCTATGATGTCAGTGTTGTATCTAGGTACATGGATCATCCTGGTAAGGAGCACTATGAAGGTGTGAAATAGATCCTTTCGTACTTGAAGGGTTCTAGTGAGCTCAGTTTGGTCTTTAATAAAAGTTGTTCTGATCCTGATAGTGTAGTTAGCTATGTTAATGTTGACTTGGTGGTGACTATGATCGGAGAAGGTCACTTTCATCCTATGTTTTTATTTTTTGTGGTTCCACTATCAGTTGGTATTCTTCTCTCTAGTGAATTGCAACATTATCGACCATTGAAGCGGAGTATATTGCTACTACTAAAGGAGTGAAAGAAGCTACTTAGCTCTGAGGTTTGGTGAAAGAGCTTGGTTTACAACAAGATTTCCCTGTTGTCTTTTGTGATAGTCAAAGTGTTGTGCACCTCACGAGAAATGGTAAGTATCACTTTAAGACTAAGCATGTTGATGTTCAAGGCCACTTCGTTTAGGATACTGTTGAAGCAGGTGAAGTTATTGTTAAAATGGTTCACACCGCTGACATATTGACCAAGCCGCTACCTATTGTTAAGTTCAAGCATTGCCTGGACTTAGTTGGTATTTTTGATACTTGAGCACCCTTCAGGGCTTATGATGAAGAAATCTCCTACTTTCGGTCTTGTGTCAAGGTGGAGATTTGTTGGGATAATGACTTAAGCCTTCAATATTGCTACTCTATGTAGATTCCTACTCTATGCAAGTTTTCTTTCCTATTTTGACATTATTTCCAAATTCCTACTTCGTGTAGATTTCCTACCCTAAGGTTATACTACTATATAAACAACCCCTTGGGGCCCTTTGTAACATTAAATTGTTGTACTCTTCATTAGTCTTGGGGGTTTGTGTAAGAGAGAGAAAAAACAACTGTAGTTTTTTCTTTCTTTGACATAGTGCATATTTTCGGACTCTCTTCACCCGTTGGGGTTTTTTTCCCAGCACTCGGGTTTTTCACGTAAAAATTCTTTGTCTCATTCTACTATTTTTCTTTGTTTACTTGATTGTTTCCATTGCTTCCACGACTATTAGCACAACAATATGTATAAGGTTAAGAGCTGAATTAACTTGCCATGTAAATAACATTTGATTGATTCACATGTAATATTTATTTCACATCTATTTTTCGTTATTTTTTAACAAAAATCTAGCAAACGATATTTGCTTAAAAAATTAAAACTACAAATAATTTTTTTCTAAAATTTTAAAATTATGCTCTATGCTTTTCCAAGTTGTTTTTTCTTCTTCAAAATGTCTGATAAGATGATCAATTTCTTCATGGTTTGATATCTAGTCTTTAATCAGTTGGTTAACCTACCGACTTTCTCACTTTAATTCAATACTAAGCGTAGAAATAAGGAACATGCCTGATGAATACTATTCTTGAAGATCCAAAATGAGGCTTATAACTTGTGAATCGACATGCTTGAAGCTATTAAAGGTCATATTCTAATCTTAGGTTATAGAAATTTTATCATTTAATTATAAGAATCCTAGTTAGGTTAAAGGTTAATCTTGATTATATAATAAGTAGTATCTTGATATAAGTGCTATAATAGTTATTGGAATTTCTAAGTACTTATCTTATATTTTTTAGTTAAAAAACTTAGAATATAACTCTCATAGTTGGTCCTTTCTCATTATTGCCTTTTTATGTTTTGTTGTGAGATTTCTTGCAAGCTTTGAATGTGTATGTTCAATCATGTTTTGTTAATTCAATTTTAAGAATATCAGTCTAAGAAGCTGTGGAACTAGAAGATCTAGTGAGCTACAATGTTAATTTTTGAGTGAATAGGCTATTTTAGTTTTCGAATCTCGAAATAATATTACTTCGATGAATAGTTTAAATGAGAAATAGATGTTATATAGTTAGTTAATAACTTCAGGTTGTTTTGTTGATCCAATATTAGAAATTATTTTTGGACCTGTAATTTAATATGAACATATCAACTTTCAACTATATAACGTGCAGATTCTTTGTGTGAGGATTTGGGAAAGCATTATGGCTAGAAAGTGAGAAAGATGATGGTTGTTGTAAGTCACAACTAGTTAACTACAATCAAAATGCATCTTATTGCCAATTAGCAAGAATCTACATGTTTTTTTATTATAATTATTTTGTTATGCCTTTTGCTTTACTTATAGCTGCAATCAAATTCTTGCCTTTTGCTTTACTTATAGCTACAATCAAATTCTTCTAAGTTTTTAATGTAGAGTAAAACTTAAAATTACGAAGAAATCTCCCGTCTCACATTAAAGACAAGAAATCCAGAATTACCAATAGAGTTTCTTTTTCAAACCATTTGTAGCCACTCAAAAATAACAAAATGTCCCATTATAAGACAACACAACAACCCTAAAGGAAAATAAAATTAAATGACAAAGTTGCCCTTAAACTTGCGTTAACATAGACAATACAACAACCTTAAAGGAAAAGAAAATTAAAGGACAAACTTGCCCTTAAACTTATGTCAACGTGCCCTCTTTGGGTGGTCCATATCAGTCAAAACTGCTTCAACTACAAATTACACATCAGTCCCATCCCCTTGAGAAAAAATCGTCCTCGAGTATTCAGTTGCATTCACAGGATCACTAAAACAATGAAGAGGATATATATTAGTAACATTAAACGTCTTCGAGATACCCATGGTAGGTGGTAGATCCACTACATAAGTGTTGTTGTTGATTTTCTTAAGAATCTTATAAGGACCATATTTCTTAGGCTGTAATTTTTTGTAATAACCAATAAGGAGTCGCTCCCTCCATAAAACCACCATCACATCATCACCAACTAAGAAAACTTGCTTCCTGTGTTATCTATCAGCACCCTGCCTATACCTGGCATTGGCCTCCTCCAACTTATGTTTGACTTCATTGTGCACATTCTGAACTTGGGCAGCTAAGTCTGCTACGGGAACATTAAAACCTGGAACTTTTGACAATCTGACAAGATCTAAAGCATGCTGTGGAGCTTTCATATAGACAACAGAAAAAGGAGCCTTCTTTGTAGCATTATGAACAACATTATTATAAGCAAACTCTGCTTGCGTGAAAGCAAAATTCCATTATTTTAGACGATCACCATAAATAAACTGAATTAAATTTGCTAACGTTCGATTCACTAACTCAGTTTACCTATCCTTCTGGAGGTGTGTTGTACTACTGAAATCCAGGGAAGAGTCAAATAACTTCCATAAAGTTCTTAAAAAATAACCAAGAAACTTACTGTCCTTGTCAGAAGTGATTGAATTTGGGACGCCACACAAGCAAACAACCTCCCTGAAAAAATATTTTTGCAATCCCACTCGTATTCGCAGTCTTCTTACAAGGAATAAAATATGCCATCTTGGAAACCTGTCAACCACCTCAAAGCAAAATCCACGCCTCGTTGTGTACGAGGTAAGTCAAGTACAAAATCCATAGATAAATCTTCCTAAATATTCTCGGGAATAGGTAATGGCATATATAAACTAGTATTTTGTGACTGTCCTTTAGAGACTTGACACACATAGCAGTGTTGAACAAATTTGGTTACATCCCTTCACAAATGGGGCCAATAAAAACGATCACTAACAACCATAATGGTCTTGTCCCTTCCCAAATGACCTACAAGACCTCTACCATATTAATCTCTAATGACTTTCTCCCTCAAAGTTGAACAAGGAACATAAAGTTGATTACCTCATATCACATAGACATCATGAATATGAAAATTTGTAGCCGACTCATTCATCTGCACTTTGCCCATGTTTTATGGAAGTCTTTATCATTGGCATACAACTCTTTTAGCTCCTTAAATCCCACAATCCCAAAATCCAAGGTTAGTAATAAATTTTCACGTGGGCTAAGAGCATCCACCACCTTATTTTGAACTCCTGACTTATATTTTAACCGAAAAGGAGATTTTTACAAATATTGAGACCACCGAGCATGCATGTTACTGCTGATTCTTTTTTAATTTTTTAAATATTTCAAAGCCTTATGATCTGAATACAACACAAATTCCTAACCCACTAAGTAATGCTCTTATGTTTTCAAAGCTTGTAGACATAATAAAATTCCCTGTCATAGGCACTCCATTTGTGTCTAGCATCACTTGGTTTTTCATTAAAGTATGCCAAAGGTCTCCGTTTTTGGGATAATATAGCTCCAATTCTGACCCCACTAGCATCACATCCGACTTCAAATAATTTCTCAAAATTAAGTAGTGCTAAAACAAGAGCAGTACGTAATTTCTCCTTTAATATTGCAAAACTAGTTACTTGTTCAACCCCATTGAAGCTTTCCTTTCTTTAAGCATTCAGTAATCGGTGCCGCATTGTTATTAAAATTTCGAATGAATCATCGGTAAAATGTTACTAACCTATGAAAACTCCTCACCTCGTTGACTATTTTTGGTGTAGGCCACTCTTTGATAGCTGTCACTTTTGTTTCATTTACCTAGATCCCTTTACCACTGACAGCAAACCCAAAAAACAACAACTTGGGTTACATAAAGCTACACTTCTTCAAATTCATTTATAACTTATTCTTTAACAACACCATGAGTACTTCCCTCAAATGATGAACATGCTTAGTTTCACACTAACTATAAATTAAAATATCATCAAAATATGCTACTATGAATCTTCCAATAAAAGGTTTTAGTACCCGGTTCATTAGTCTTATAAAAGCGCTAGGTGCGTTAGATAGTCTGAATGACATTACAAGCCACTCACACAACCCTTCCTTCATCTTAAAAGTTGTCTTCCACTCATCGCCAGGCCGAATTTGAATCTGTTGGTAGCCGTTACACAAATCAATTTAGCTAAAAATGATTACACCATGTGGTCGGTTAAGCTTGTCATATAATCATAGAATAGGGAATTTATAACCCACAGTAATTTTGTTGATAGTTTTACTATTCACTCACATCTGCCAACTTCCATCCTTATTTGGTGTTAACGACACTGGAATGACACATGGACTCATGCTTTACTGGATATGCCCCTTACGCAATAGTTCCTTTACTTTCTCCTTTAAGATCTCACTCTCTTTAGGGCTCATCTAGTAGTGAGGAAGGTTAGGCAAACTGGCCCCTGGAATCAAATCAATGTGGTGTTGTATGTCTCTCATAGGAGGCAGCCCATCCAGAAAATCTTCTAGCATTATTTCCTTAAATACCTCCAGCAAAGCCTTGATAACATTAGGGTTCTCACCCTCCTTTATTTGTCCTGCTTCCACCAAAAGAAATGGTTTCATAATTAAAGCATGCACTTCCTTCATCTCTTGAATCTCAATAGTCATTTCTTGTATAGACCGAGTAATAGTAATAAAGGCCTTGTCCACCACCTGCCTAGATTGCCCCCTTTTAAGTGATAATAATGCAAATTTCTGGCCCTCCTTATCAAGCTTATAAGTGTTTTCTCTTCCAAAATATTAGACATCAACATCATACTGCCACGACCTCTTGAACAACAAATGACAAGCATCCATATCAACAATATCACAATGAATTTCATCTTTATATTTCCTTATAGAAAAAGGAACCTCACATTGCTTAGTGACTTAAATAGGGGTTGCCAGTTAGATCCATCATGTAGAATTGGATGTTTCTCCATAGGTAACTATAGAATCTCTATAGTCGTTCTATCAATAATATTCTTACAACTTTTGCTATCAATAATAACATAAAAAATACAGTTGTTAATAGTGTACCCGGTGTGAAAGAGTTGGTGCATCTGATCATTTCCTTCATGCTTTGGTGTCAACATCATCCTCCTTACCACAAAACTCGGTTTAACCTCCTCTTCATACTCATCATCACAATTCCCATCAGGACAAAAAAACAATTCCCTATGTTCCTTATCTTCTTTAGTAACAACATTAACAACTGTTTTCTGCTGAGGGCACTCATTTGATCGATGCCCAGGCTGATTAATCCTATAGCATTTACCAGTCATCAGTTTGGAGTAAAGGTTGGCAGGCTTTTGTATCTCTTTATCATCCCTTGCTTATGTTTTCGCGTTTCCTTATCGTAACTATATGCAGGACCATGAGTGTATTGCCTGGGTTTGTTCTGATCATGATCTACTTGAGTTCCCCCATTGATTCCTCCTAAACGAATCAAACTTACTTTGTTTCTCCTGCAACATCAACTCTGCCTTTAATGCTAAATTTTTAGCCTCTATCATAATCTGCACAACTTGCACTCTAATGTTATCTCTAATTACTGGTCTCAACCCATTGAAATACCTAGAAACTTACTGACCCCTTTCTCCCTCAAATCGTTATGTTTAGCTAGCCGTATAAATTATGAGGTATATTCATGAACTGATCTCTGGCCCTAAATACGCCTTTGGAATTGCTAGAAAAGGATTTGTTCATAATCAGGGGGAAGAAATTCTTGCCTCAACAATTGTTTCATTCTTTCCTATGTTCTAACGGGTGCCTTCCCTTCATGAATTCTACGAGTCTACAATCTGTCCCACCAAACAAAGGCCCCACTCTTCAGTCTACAAGCTACTAATCCCACTTTCTTACGATCCAGGATGTTCATGTAATCGAAAAATTGATCAATCTCCATAAGTCAATCCAAGAAATCCTCAATGTTCATGCCTCTATTGAAAGGAGGAATATCAACCCTCAGTCTGAAATCATCGAGATCATGATCTGCATACTCACACCCAACATTACAACTATAATCTTTGTCATGGCCTCTGCCATTTCCTCTACCACCATATCTATGAACCCTTGGAGGCTCATAATCTTCTATAAACTCCTTATCTTCATAATCATCTAAGTAATCTTGCCCTCAGTATAAGTCATCCACAACAAGTCTGCCAATAGCCTAACCACAAGCTTCTCTGTCTCCACCAAGTCTATCGTCAACCCTATCTGCATCTAAGACTAGAGCATCGAGACAATCTGTAATTTCTTCAAAACATCGTTCTATATGTTGGAATCTGAGAACTATCCTATCCAATCTCTATTCTAAGGCCCTTGCCATGTCCCCTGGTAGTGGGGCTCTAGCTCTCTGTTCTTTGATACGAGAATCACCGTTTTCAGTTGCCATCCGATCAAGAAAGTGATTGACTTTGATACCACCTAACGCTGCATAAAGCTTAAAATTGTGAAGAAATATCTTATCTCATACCAGAGATAAGAAATCCAGAATTACCAATAGAGTTTCTTTTTCAAACCATTCATAGCTACTCAAAAATGAAAAGAAAATTAAATGACAAAGTTGCCCTTAAACTTGGGTCAACGTGCCCTCTTCGGATGGTCTATATAAGCCAAAACTGCTTCAACTACGGATTCCACGTCAGTTTTGTGGCAAATATGAACTTGTAAGTTTTAACTGCTAGCAAAAATAATATTTTGATTCAATATAAGTTTATCTATTTTATAGGAATAAAATATTTTGTTGGTACTATATTTTTGTTTATTTTTATGATTTTTATTTCTTATTTAATATATACCGATTTCATAACATTTTAATACTAATTGACTTTTTGAACTTTAAATTTTTTTCTTACAAGCTTGATATCTAGTCATATTTATAAAATATTAATATTAATGAATAGAGGTGATAAGAACATATTTGTTTCATCAACTGATATCTTATGTCAAAATATTGATTTTTTTTAAAATTTCATGTGTTATGGTCCTATACCTAGGATATAATTACAGAGCTATCAATTACACAATTTGCTTGTAAATTACATTGTTTGCTGGAATTTTGGTCTTTGCAACCTATTTTGAAATATGATAAAAGGGTTCATTAGTTGAGAGAACCTTACGATCTCTTGATATTAATTTTGAGATAAATATTAAATGTCTTTTATTATCATTCAAGCTACAATTTAAAAAACATGAAATAATAACTGCTTCTTGTTGACATAATAACAATTCAATAATAAGGAGTAGATAATAAGAAGTGCGGCCACGTACTCCACTTTAAGTCCACTTCTCAAGCTGGTCACCTCTCTAGTACACCACTCCTTTAACAAACCCTATTAGGATTAGGCTTGTCCACAAGCATGAGAGAAGGGAAGCGACTGCGTAAGGAATTTAAATCCTCCCATAAAGCTTCTCTGGAGAGAGACCTTCCCAATGGACCAATACATGGGGTTAGTTCTTGTAGGTCCATGATTCAAGAATTTCCTGAGGTGATGAATGGATTTCCCCTTAAGACAGTTCTAGCAAGGTTGGTTTAATAGGAACTATCTAACCATAATAAGGTTTGAGATACGATACATAAAAAATGAGATGTAATTTGGAGGAGGTGAGTTTAAGCTCGTAAGGTACAACCCCCACTTCAGCAATAATGTAAAATAAGTCGTAGTAGAGTGGTGATAGACTGATAGTTTAGAATTGCTGTGAGCAGTGAGGTTAAGCTATTGATAGAATTATGGTTTGATAATACTAAAATGATCAGTGATCAGCATCATAATTTTTCTTCATAGCATTCTGCGGCAGTCTCATAAATTTTTAGTATCATATCCTGTGAGAGTCATTTATGATTTACATCTTCTAATTTAGCCAGGCCATGACAATATGAGAGCATAGGTTGTGGAGACAAATAAAAAAATCGTATGTTTTTTAATAATCTTTATTCAATGCATCAGAGAGAAAATGAAATGGTAATAGTTGCTTCGCATCTGCTGGCAGTTGTGGCCCTATCTTCTATACTTTGTAAACAGCACAGTACGTGTGTTGTTACTGGGAAAGAATTGAAGATATGGTAGCTATAGGAGTGGTGCACGGAGCCCCTTCTACTGTCACTCTCCCTCTTAACCATGGCAGAGCCAGAGTTCGATGTTTTTCCAATACTGGTAAATCACCATTACCGAGCGTCTCTTCTTTTACTTTCGAGTTGCTCAACTTCTTTTTCATTGATGTATATTCTTTCTTCCATTTCTAACTTGGGACTAGTATAATCCCATGTCTTTTGGACAACGAATTCTAGTTGGTTCTAATGGAGACAAATTGTACTTGGATTCTGGGTCTGGTGAGTTTTTGCGCCAAGAAAGTACGCATGTTTAAAGAGGACCTGGTTGTTTAGTGAGATCAAAACGCAAATTATTTAGATGGTGAATGGTTTTTGAAATCCCAAGTATACATGTGTAAAGGAATTGCCAAAGCTCTTGCTTCCGTCATTGTGAATTTGAGAAAAATTCGTTGATGAAGTTGTTAAGAATACTCATTTATTAATCATTGAACTGAAATACAGCCCACGTTTCATTCATCAAGGATGTGGCTGCGACTAGACCTCCTCAACATCTTCCATGCTTGCTTAAAATGCTTGAAACTAGAGGTAGGCAACTCTTCGATTAGATTGGAAACGTTATATTTAAGCCCTGCATCTCTTCAATTTTGAGGTTATATTTACAGTCTAACAAGCTATTATGGTGGAGAGCCAAGCTCAGCTTCTTGCATATTTCTCTCTTTTGCTTTATCCAGCCCAGTATCTGGAGCTTCATCTTCCTTAAGTTTGAATGACAAAGTATACTGTTTAGTCCACAGTCAATGCTAAAAGAGTAATGAGACCTGAGGGGTCTTAACTTCCTTTAAGTTACTACAGTTGCATATCCTGAAGATTTCCAACTCATGAAATGGTTTCTAAACATTTCAAAATTGTGATAACTTTTCAGCCCGTCCTTACCAATCTGTTTGTAATTGCATGCTGAGTTAAGAGCCAGAAACTTCTAACATTTGCATCTCCGCTGCATCTTGTGTTTCAATTCAATTTGCACCTTGTTTTTCTGTGTTCCTTTTAAGTTGTTATGGACTACTTCCATATTTTTGCTTGGTCGCAGGTGAAACCATCATTTCTCCTGGATCCAAGCAAGGATTGATCCCACTAGTTGTACCTCTAGCAGAAAATTTGTCAGGTTCAATAAACATCTTTGTGCATCTAATGATTCTCATGACCTATGAGCAATCACTGATGGACTGTTCCATAGTATATTAAACAGCTTATTTTGCAACTCTCAATTTATCCTACCACATATTTTGACCGGAATAGGTTCAGTAACTGCATTGTTGAGGTGGCCAACTGCTCCAGCTGGGTGAGATATTTAGTACTATGCTATTAATGTGTATGTGTGTTTATACCGACCTTATGCCTCAGACTTATCTTAATTTGTTTATCACATAGAATGGAGATGCCAGTTGTGGAAGTTAGCAAGCATGGCATATGGCTTTTATCCAAGAATGTAATTTTCTTGTCCCAAAACATGGTACACGTGCATAATAGACCTCTGAAAATGCAAATAACTATGCAGTTAAGTTGGTACTGAAAACGTTATGAGCTCTCCCAAAATATTTTGCATCTACCTGTACAAAGGCTTATGTTTTACCGCTCTTGCATGCAGGTAGATCAATATATTCATAGAATTCTGGTAGAAGAGGATGCCAGCAATTTCAATGAAAGTAATGGTGAACTTTTCCATGCTTCTTCAGAAGTCGGTATGAAACTTTACACCAAGGGCGATTTTGCTGAATCTCAGATTGCTAAACTTGATGCCTACCTTCTAAAGAAGGTAAAGAGGGAGATGATTTCTTAATTGGGTCAGAAAAGAAAAACATGGAATTACTTGACTTATAATCACATTTCAATGTTCCTTCCAAGGTTGGTTTTTTCCCTGATATTATAGAACGTAAAGTTCTGCGCCATTTTGAGGAAGAAGATCTTGTAAGTCTTCTTCTGGTATTGTCTTCAAATGCTTGTGCTCACCTTTCCCAACTTCCCCTTGTTCTTAACAAAATCTTTGTACACTTACGGGGTGAAGGTTTCAGCAATGATTACTGGAGAATTCTACACCAAGAAGGATTTATTTCCAGGATTTGGACGGCCTTTTGTGTTCTATGCTGAAATTTTACAGAAGTTTGTAAACATCTTGCCCGAGTACTTCCATCTGACCTGAGCCAATTGCACTTTCCTTCTCTTCAAATGAATGTCTTTAATTGCTTTTTATAGAGTTGGACATACTTCAGAAGCTAAAGATGCTGCAAGGGTAGCTCTGAAATCACCATGGTGGACTTTGGGTTGTGCTTACCAAGTATGCCAACATTCTCAGTTTGTAATGGTCTTCTAAAAATCTTTATGTCAATTCTACTTCTTTTTCCTCACTTCTCTTGTACGGTGTGGTAACCTTGCTGATAAGGATGTTGCTAGCATTGCTCAATGGGAGGATGAGCAAATTGAATACATCAAGGAGAAGATAACGGAAGAGGGTAGACAAGAAGATTTGAAGAAAGGAAAGGAAGCAGCCCAGGTGTCTGTTTAATTCTTCTTTTCTTCTGGATGCTGAAATTCACGAATATCTTATATTTACAAAATTATATCTGGTAAACTTATCAGAATTCAAAGGTACCACTTCCTCTTGCAGATAGCATTGGATGAAGCTGCTTTCTTGTTGGACTTGGCATCTGTTGAAGGGAACTGGGATGATGCTGTGGAACGCATTGCTGAATGCTACATGGAGGCAGGATTTGAAGATATTGCGAGATTTGTTTTATACAGAGATTAATAGGAACTAGGATGATGAATATAATATACTTGCAACTTCGTTTTGTTTCTAAGCATGCCTTTGAAGATGGAAAGCTCAAGCAAAGAAAGCGTGTCATTAGACTTCCTAGTTTCTACCAGAAATTAAGCACCAGATTAATATTACAGCTATATTTTTGTTGTATGGAACAAGAATATGTTGTTCAGCGCTACATCAGAATCCTTTGTCATGAAATTCTTCAGTTAATCGTGAAATATTGCTAAGCAAATTGGCACGACAAGAAAAAGACTCTGCCCTTGCCTCTAGTAGAAGGACAGTTCCTGTGTAGCTATTTTTTGCTGTTGTGCTGGTGATTGATGTCTGCAAAGCACGAGATAATGAGACTAAATATCACAAACTCGATCTAACCGGTGTCTAGCAGTTAACACCAAAACCAATTATCAGATATGGATGGCATTGCTATTGACAAACGAAATTATAATTACTTTGATAAGGAGTACCCAGAAAACCTATACATATCTCTCTTTCTGAACAGAGAAAGAAGCATCACGCCCAAGCTATATCACTCTCTCGAATCAAGTCAGGAAAATCATGCACCAATACATATGATGATCTATCAGAAAATGGGAGAGGGGTTTGATTGTCCCATTTGAGCTTTTGTTCAGTATCAGCAATGGAATAGTCCATCTTGGCTTTTAGGCCTTTGGCAATTGGGACTTCTTAACACTTTGTTTTTTCCTTCTCAACAGTAGCCTCCTCAGCATGCCAATTCCTCCCTGCTTTTTGGTGGGAACAATAGCCAGAGCCCCAGCTTGACTACTATCAGGTTTACATGCCAACACATTCATAGCATGAGATGGATTTTGTGTATGTGAATCTGCTGTGGGAGATCTCAGAATAATCGCTTTAGCATTGTCTTCAGCCACCATTTGATCGCGTAAGGAGAATCGCTTGATAAAGTTCTTGGTATTGATGGCGGTGCTTGTGGCACTAGTGGTCGTGAAAACCCTGTCTAGTAGTGCTACTTCCCTTGGTGAAGCTAGTGCCCTGAGCTGTTTTCCAAGGTTAAGGATGGTTTCTTGGCATTCTGCCAATTTTATAGAGGCTGATGTCATCTCCCAACCCTGTAAGTTTCCATGCATTTTGCTATTCAGAATATAATTATATAATTATATAATTCTGCTAATATTGTAATATTCAAAAGAACTTACATTGTGTGGTTGCGTTCCTTGCTCATCACGGCTTAGAGTTTCCATCTTTGCAACACTGAAATGTTACAGAAACATCACAGAAGTCATTTCTATCAAGTAGTATTCATCATAGATTGCTTAGGAGACAAGAAGATGACAACCATTACCTTTCCACCTGGAGTTGAAGATCAAGACACGTTGCTTCTAGGTCTTCACAACAGTTGTTCTTATCCTCCAATTCTACTTCAAGTGATGACAACTTCTGTAAGACCTCATTCAACTTTGCTTTGGCAACTGTAAGCTGAGTGTCAAGATCTTCATTGATTGACTTTTGATTTTCAAATTGATCCTCAATTAGCCCCTTGGATTCTTTGAGAGTCACAACTTCTGCTTTTAGGCTTTGGAGGCTTCTTTCTGATTCCTCAAGTTGCTTATTCAATACCTCAGTTTTATTGGTAGCAGACTGTAGCCTGTCTTCTACATCTCTTTTAGCGGATTCCATACGTTTTAGATCTTCTTTCAGTCTCTTTTTTTCATCTTGCAGAAAAGACTTAGCACACTCTGTTTGCGATGTGGTATGATCACGTGGAGAAGTTATTAAGCGCAACCAGGATGGCTGCTCTTTGGATAGACAAATTGGTTTTGGTTGCACAGGTGCAACTCCAACTTGGTTTTCAGTTTCTGATGAATTCCAATCAAAGTACTTACTGATCTTATCCCTTGCATTTGAAGCATCTTGAGGGGTTACAACGTTGTTCATGGTCCAGTCTAACGTAAGTAACAACTCCTCGGCAAACTCTTCAAGGCTCACTTTTCCATCCAACAGGCCCTTGCATATGTCAACAAATCGTTGTAGAACAGCATTAAGTTCACAACTTCTCCATTGGAAAACATGGACAAAGTAGTCTGAAGCTGCTGCTGATGGAGTGGAATTAGAATAATCGATGGCTGAAGAATTTAGTACCAGTTTTTCAACGAGCTGAACAATGCTGCAGATTGACTTACTCAGACTGGATGGACCACATGGCTGACTTGTTTTCATTGCAGTGTTGGCACTATTGGAAGCTTGGTTCGATGAAAAGTTTGTCAGGGACTTCAAAGGGATATGAGTTTTAGGAGTAGATTCTGTATGATGCCTTGACGTCCGAGTGGCGTCATCTTCCAGGACATCTGCATAATGTACATAACCCAATGCAATTTTAATGTCCTCAAGAAGCTCAATGAGACTTCGTTTTGAACTGCGCTGCTCTTTAAGCATTGCATGTAAAACATCCTGAATCCAGTCAAAAGGTTTGCCATTAGAAGTATCTTTTGAGTTGATTTCCTGATTATCTTTGCCACAGCCAAAATCACTTTGCTCCGCTGGAATTAGTTCCTTACCAGCTGACGAAGGATGGTTATCATCGTCAGGAGGTGCTTCCACAGAAACTACAGCTAGTTTCTCCATTTCAGCAAAATCATGCATTAAACTCATGTCCGGAAACTCAATGACTCTGCTTTCTGATGGACTCCGTTTCCTATCTCTGAAAATCTCCAATTCCGATATTAGCGCATCAGCCCATGAATTTGAGGAGCTAACCCTATAAGAACTGCACACATCTAGACCTGCTATTGGATACAGTTCCTGGGATAATTGATCACCCTGAGTCAACTCCAGAGATCTCTGACCACCAGAAACGTCCAGAAGCTTAGCTTCAACTTGTGATAACCTTGAAGCTGTTCGGGAAAACATGATCCTCGAAGATTGAAGTTCAGCATTTTTTTTGGTTACTATTTCTCTTAGAGTTCTATTTTCTTGTTCCATACCACGTAACCTCTCAATCAGGCAATCTGTTTTCTTGACAGGAATTTCAGAAAATCTTTCCATGGCTGTTTCCATAAGAATCAAATCTTTTGTAGGATTTGGCTTCCTTTTAAAATTCACTGGGTCCCGTCCGTGCATTTCAATTTCACTCTTGATCTTTTCTGTTGCAGCGAGACCTGGCAATCTCTTCTGCATCAAAGCGCGCAGTCTCTGGCATTCTGCTTCCAGTTTTGCCAATTTCTTCACACTCTCCAATTGTTGGCTGTGCGATGCATCAGCAAGCTGACGGGTATATTCAAGCTTCTCATTACGAACCTGAAACTCCTTCTCTAGCATGTGAAACTCGTACTTCAGAAAAGCATTCTCCTTTTCAGTAGAATCTAATCTAGCCATTAAAGCGTTGAATTCTGCTACTGTTTGAGTAGTACGCCTATGTAGCTCTTCTACCAAGTTCTCTTTTACCAAGAGTGCGTTGCTTAGATTAGTGTTTTCAATAGCTAAATTGGCAAGATTTTTGCTCATCTCCATCAATCTGTCCTCTAGTTTTCTCTGTACGTTCTGAAATTCGCACGATGCCTTTAAGAGAGCATCTTGCATCTTTGGGCCCTGTTCTTCTTGAAGAGAGTTAACCAGCAGCATGCACTGCTTGAATGCGGTCTCAGAATAAGTTGATCTTTCATTTGCAGCTGTACCCTGTTCGTCCTCTCCCTTGTTAACACTAAGAACTTCCTCTTCTGATTTTCCCTCGCCTATATGGAAGTAATTATCCAGAAGGAACATGATCACTCTAGAAAGGAGTAACAAAATGACTTGCATATTGAAAATGTTCTAAAGGCACGAGTGAATTACCTGCAATGGCTTCGTTTGATATTAAATCATGCCTTGTCAGAGGATCAGCTTTGGCATGACTATCAAGGAGCACCGAAGCTAACTTCTCATTGAGAGTCCTCACATGTCTAGTTGGCCCAACTTCACATCCCCCTGGAATCATTGATCCCTATAGTATGAAACAAGGATAAAGGATCTCATCATCGACTACAATTCTTTTCAGAGGAGCTTGTTGGGAGCAAAAGAGAAGCCTCCCTTACCTCTTCATCAATTACTTTCACAGGTATGCCAAATTTGCTCGTTGTGACTATAGTCTTCTCCGAGGGTTTCTTCCTCCAAAGCCATGTCCTATTATCCATACATCAACTTCTAGCGACACAAAAAAATGAAAGCTGCAAGCGATTAGTGGACTAATCTTGCAGAAGTATAAACGACATTGGCAAAAATTAAACTAGCAGGATATGATTAGAGCTTATCTTGTACTATCAAATTCCTATTGAACATCAATGTTTTTCATTAAATATTCTTGACTTCAAGGCGCTCAACACCTATCAATCACTTCATGGAACACGACGGCAATAGGGATGAGGTGGGGAAGGAATAAACAAAAGCTGGGAATGTCATCTCTTCTGTTAGCTGAAGAATACAACCACCCGAACAGACACAGAGAGATAAGGAACCAGAAAAGGGCAATCATAGCAATTCAACAGAATTCACCTCCCATCTTTAGTGGAGATGAAAGGAAAGTTAGAACTTTACTAGACTATCTAGTTAAAGAAAGACAAATCAGAAGAAGATAATCAGAAACTGTCAGTCATAGTCAATCAAATATTGACAAATTCCCGACTCCGATATTCTATTTCAAGATGGAGTATTGTCCACATAAGGCCAAATCATTTATGACGAACTACATGGTGAGCATTCATGAGCAACAGTTGAACCTGATAGCTAACAGTAGATGCTAAACCTTCACGGAAAGAAGGTGCTACTGTAGATGACACAACAAAAAGACCACCAAGAATCAGTCACAACCATAAACTCAGAGCAAAATCAACAAGCATCATGGCATCATACACAAGGAAATGCAGATAACACGCACGAAAACAAGCTGCAAAATCCTAGCTAGAAAGAGAATATGTGTATGGGGTGGTGAGTATGTACAGCTCTTACCTGGAAACGAAGATCATTAACAACGACGTGGATCCTGCAACATCAATGACGCCAACAGGTTAACATTAAGAGAAAGAGACTCGGACACGTACGTAGATACTCTCCTAGAACAAAGGCACCAAGCAAGGGCCTTGATTGATGAAGTGAGGTGGTGACAGTGAAGTGAAGATACACAGAAACGCACCAACTTAGCTTTATGTAACAAGAGAAAGGAACTGTTAGGACAGTTTTGCATAGGATGCCACCGACAACTTACCTTAGTGTACTAATTATATGTGCATGAAAGTGACGGAGAGGTCCAGCAACGACCCCAGAAGTAGGAAAAAAGAGATGGTAAGAGTCATCAACGGAACCAAATATAGACTTATATGGCTACATGAATTATTACTGTATGGAGAGAAATTAGTTAACAGCAAGCACTTAAATGAATTATGGGAGAAAAAAAGTCGAAATAAAATGATATGATTATGTTTATTTCTTTTAGTAGCCAAAGTCTGCCGTCATCTTTCAACTTAGTTTTATTCAATTTCATCCCTATATTTATACAAAATTTATATATATCATTCATATATTTACGCAGAATCTATATAAAAATATAGATAAGATTTAATAAAATATGATAAGAATATATTGAAATATAAACAAAATTTTCGTACTCTGTTTCAAGTTCCAACTCAGTTTTATTAAATCTCATCAAATTTTTTATTTCAGTTATTTTATTCCAATTCAATTTTATTAAATTTCATTTATACATTTGTATAAAATTTACGAAAATATATGAATAAATTTTAATAAAATAATAAATCTGATCCCGAAGCCTCACCCTTGAAGCAACGTTTAAATTCTGATCACCTCATGCGCTTGATCTTTTCCTTTTTTTTAATTTTGCAAAGAAAAACTTTTACTCTTCCCAATAAAACTTTGCACCAAATAGTTAATGATACAATACACATGGCCGAAACGTCTCGACAAAAAGCTGAAGAAAGGAGGATCAAAGGCCAATGCTGCTTTTTACCTCAAATCTATAATAATATTATTAGGAAGTAGAAACGAAACCACTCATCCCAAATTCCAGAAATGCCCCTACACCCTACCCCTCCTCTCTTCGTTTCGTTTTCCCGTTTTCGATTAAAATTTTTTCCCCAATCCCAAGCGCTCGCCTCACAAACCTAACCCACCGGGTCAACCCGCCCCAACTCGCCTTTCTCCGATGGAGATCTCCTCCGACCACCACGGAGATAACACCGGCGGAATGAATTCGCCGTCTTCGCCTTCTGCTTCGAGTTCTGCTGCGTTGTTGAACAGCGATTCGATTGAGGAGGAGGAGAGTAGAGGAGCGAGGTACGACGAAGACGACGATGAGGAGGAGGAGGACGTTTGCAGGATCTGCCGGAATCCGGGGGAAGACGAGAATCCGTTGAGGTATCCATGTGCGTGTAGCGGGAGTATCAAGTTTGTTCATCAAGATTGCCTCCTCCAGTGGCTTAATCACAGCAACGCTCGTCAATGCGAGGTCTCGCTGGTTATATTATTTGATTTAGGATTTGAAGATATTCAAATTCTCTCTCTCTTTATTTATTTATTTATTTGCGTTTCTGTTATGATGTTAGCAAATTAAATTGTGGTTTGATGTGATCCTGTCACAATTTTTTTGACGATTTTGCGTTTCCTTTACATGTACTTTGGCTTATATTTGAGTGTTTGGTAGAGGATGTTTAGTGGAGTTTCATGTAATTTTGATTCATGAAGGCCTATTCAAAATTTATGCAATTTGCATGTGGCAACAATAAACATGCTCTGGGTATGTTCGGCTCACCGAAAATTTAAGTATAAAGATCATAGTTTAGGAATGAACTGTTGTAGGATACAAGTTGTCATGCGTGCCATTTTTTTTTTCACTGGATAAAGCTCAATTACAAAACGTATTTGCGCTGGAACTTGCTTGATTTAGTTTTAAATGTTTACAGGTTTGCAAACATGCGTTTTCTTTCTCACCTGTTTATGCTGAGAATGCCCCTGCAAGGCTTCCTTTTCAGGAGTTTGTAGTTGGCATGGCAATGAAGGCTTGCCATGTTCTGCAATTCTTTTTGCGCTTGAGTTTTGTGCTCTCTGTTTGGCTCCTTATTATACCGTTTATAACATTTTGGATATGGCGTCTGGCTTTCATAAGGAGTTTTGGCGAGGCTCATAGGTTATTCTTAAGTCACATCTCTACTACAGTTATCCTCACTGATTGTCTACATGGGTTCCTACTCTCGGCAAGCATTGTTTTCATTTTTCTTGGTGCAACTTCTCTGAGAGATTATTTTAGACACTTGAGAGAGCTTGGAGGACAGGATGCTGAGAGAGAAGATGAAGGAGACAGAAATGGTGCCCATGCTGCAAGACGATTGCCAGCACAAGGCAATAGGAATTTTGCTGGCGAAGCAAATGCTGATGATGCTATGGGACCACAAGGAATGGCTGGAGCTGGTCAAATCATCCGAAGGAATGCAGAAAATGTTGCTGCACGGTGGGAGATGCAGGCAGCTCGTCTTGAAGCTCATGTTGAACAGATGTTTGATGGTTTAGATGATGCTGATGGTGCAGAGGATGTGCCCTTTGATGAGCTTGTTGGCATGCAGGGTCCTGTTTTCCATTTGGTCGAAAATGCATTTACTGTAAGTACAATTTGTTCTTTTGATGTCTTTTGTTGTTGCCTTCTGCTTAACCATGAATATGTCTATTTTGTTGGTGTCTGAAATTGTCATTTCCTGTTTATTTTGTATGTATTTGCGTTACTTGTTTTTCATATTTATATGAATATTATATCTTGGTACTTTTATGTACTTTTTAAGTGATTGCACATTGATATCAAATTTCATAAAATGTTTTGAGGAAATAAGATGATTGGGTTAAACAATTCAGAATTCCATTTTATTCTATTGGGGAGTTCTTATCAATCATGGTTTTCTTGCTTTGCAGGTTCTAGCAAGCAACATGATATTCCTGGGTGTTGTGATCTTTGTACCATTTTCTCTGGGGCGGATTATACTATATTATATATCTTGGCTTTTCTTTTCTGCAAGTGGTCCTGTGCTGTCAACTGTTATGCCACTTACAGACTCTGCCCTTTCCTTAGCAAACATCACATTGAAAAATGCCCTAACTGCTGTCACAAATTTAACGTCTGAAGGACAGGATGGACTACTGGGCCAGGTTGTAGATGTTTTAAAAGTAAATGCAAGTGGAATGCACAAGGCCTCAAGCAATATAAGCTCTACGCTTGCAACAGATCTCTTGAATGTAGCAAGTATTGGCACATCACGACTTTCTGATGTTGCAACTCTTGCTATTGGATATATGTTCATATTCTCCCTAGTCTTCTTCTACCTAGGAATTGTTGCTTTGATTCGATACACTAGAGGTGAGCCTTTGGCCGTGGGAAGGTTTTATGGTATTGCTTCTATAGCAGAGACAGTTCCATCTTTGTTGAGGCAGTTCTTGGCAGCAATGAGGCATTTGATGACTATGATTAAGGTTGCCTTCCTTCTGGTGATTGAACTTGGGGTGTTCCCTTTAATGTGTGGATGGTGGCTGGATGTTTGTACCATAAGGATGTTTGGAAAAACTATGGCGCAAAGAGTTCAGTTCTTCTCAATCTCTCCTTTAGCCAGCTCACTGGTTCATTGGGTTGTTGGAATTGTTTATATGCTACAAATAAGCATCTTTGTCAGCCTACTTCGTGGGGTATTATTCTTAAACTCCTTGGCCATGATGTTTAATAGAATCTATACATTCTTTGATTCTCCTAGTTTGACAATCTCTCTGCTGCTTGTAGGTCCTCCGTAATGGAGTTCTGTATTTTCTTCGAGATCCAGCTGATCCTAACTACAATCCATTCCGTGATTTGATTGATGATCCTGTGCACAAGCATGCCCGCAGGGTTCTGCTATCTGTTGCAGTTTATGGAAGCTTAATTGTGATGCTGGTATTCTTACCTGTCAAACTTGCTATGCGAATGGCACCCTTAATTTTCCCATTGGACATCTCGTAAGCTTGGTTTCATTCACTATTTTTTGCCATCTGGTCTTAATGAGATGATTTATCGTCATAGTTTGTTAACATGCATGGTTACATTTTCTTTCAGGGTATCTGATCCATTCACAGAAATTCCTGCTGACATGCTTCTTTTCCAAATCTGCATTCCATTTGCCATTGAGCATTTCAAGCTGCGGACCACAATCAAGTCCCTTCTCCGCTACTGGTTTACAGCAGTTGGATGGGGACTTGGTTTAACTGATTTCTTACTTCCTAGACCTGAGGACAATGGTGGCCAGGACATTGCTAATGGTGAGCCAGGAAGGCAGGACAGACCACCAGCTGTACAACATGGTGGACAAGATAGGGAACTAGTAGCACTTGCTACCGGTGATAATCCTAACATAGATTTTCTCACAGCTGGAGGTTCTAATACTGCAGAGGAGTATGATACTGATGAACAGCCAGACTCGGAGTATGTTTTGAAATAATAAGTCCAGTCAGTGTTGTCATTATTTGCAACGATTGCATGTTATTCCTTTTCCACTTCAGCATTGTTTTAAGGTTTACAATCAAAATATGATTGCCGCATAATAATGTTAAAATTGTATTTTAGCAGGTACAGCTTTGTTCTTCGCATTGTCCTCTTGTTGATAATAGCTTGGATGACTCTACTTGTCTTCAACTCTGCCTTGATAGTTGTACCCATATCCCTTGGGCGTGCTCTTTTCAATGGTATTCCTCTTCTTCCAATAACTCATGGCGTTAAGTGCAATGGTAAGACGGTTTATATAATTTTGTAGAGATAGAACACACTTTCTTTGTTGTGTGAGATTGCTGATTGTCTTTTTCTTTGTTAGATCTATATGCTTTTATTATTGGAAGCTATGTCATTTGGACCACTTTAGCTGGAGCTAGATATTCTATTGAACATATCAGAACAAAGAGGGCAGCAGTTCTGTTTGCCCAAATCTGGAAGTGGTGTGGAATTGTTCTAAAGAGCTCTGCACTGTTGTCAATATGGGTAGGGTCCCTATCTCATTCCATTTGTCAGGTCTCTATTTGATAAAGTGTCCTTTCCACTGAATACCCTTTTAAGTAGTTATTTGAAACTTTTTCTTTCCAGATTTTTGTCATTCCAGTATTGATTGGGCTGCTCTTTGAGCTTTTGGTGATTGTGCCAATGCGGGTTCCTGTGGATGAAAGCCCGGTTTTCCTTCTGTATCAGGACTGGGCCTTGGGATTTATCTTTCTTAAGATATGGACTAGACTGGTGAGTTCTCAATCAATATGCGTATCTTCCTTCTCTATGCCCTTGTATGAAACAAATGTATCTCAAATATAATCACACCTGAAAATTTTGAGCTTCAACCAAACTAGCAGCTGTGTTTTATTAATGCATTTGACAAAATAGAGCTCCCTACAGCAAGAAATGGAACTACAGACTGAATCTTTGATTTGTTTATCTGCGTTCTTTATAACATTCCATAAAGTTTAATGAAAAAGCATTTACCATATTTCTGTATCTAGGCTGTAGTTATGCATGAACTAACAGTGATCGTTTTCAATGGCATGAAGAATGTTAAGACCTGGAAATGATCAAGAAGTACGTTTGTGAATTATTTTGGCTTTGTATTAGATATTGAAAATACTGGTTGATAGAGATTGAGGGTAATAATGAGACTTACAAGAGGTAAAGCTTAATCATTTATGGGAAGTAAAAGATTTTCTTTCTTGATCTTACTGCTTGTGAACAGGCTATGTTGGATCATATGATGCCATTGGTTGATGAAAGTTGGCGAATAAAATTTGAGAGGGTGCGAGAAGATGGTTTCTCAAGGCTGCAAGGCCTTTGGGTATTGCGGGAGATTGTTTTCCCAATTATAGTAAAACTGTTAACAGCGCTGTGTGTGCCCTACGTCCTAGCAAGAGGAGTATTTCCTGTTTTTGGATACCCACTAGTCGTGAATTCTGCTGTATATCGATTCGCATGGCTGGGGTGCCTTTGCTTCAGCATGATATGCTTCTGTGCCAAAAGATTTCATGTCTGGTTCACCAACCTTCACAACTCAATACGCGATGACCGATATCTTGTTGGTCGCAGGCTTCATAACTTCGGAGAAGATGCCGAACAGAAGCAAAATGAGGCTGAAACTTCCTTTGATACACATAATTCAACTGGTTTTATTCGACATGATAGGGAAGCTGATGTTGGGATAAGGTTGAGGCATGCAAACCGTCAGGATGCTTGAATGTTTTAGGAGGGCTTTAATAATATTGAGGTCCTCGCCAAGCGAAGGATGCCTAGGCATCAACTTATCAGTAGGTTGTACCATTAAAAGGTTTTCATAATCGTGATTCTAGTTGTAGTTTTTCGTTATCTTGTGCATACTATATAGGAAGATGGGCAATAAAAAGACTACAGTCACCCATACTCGGTTGTTCTTGCCATCTACACCTAAAAAACGATGACTCATCACTAGTGCTGTAGCTAATTTGCTTTGTTTCTAGCACCCAACCCAACTTAGGGTTGCTACTCCATGTATATTGATTCTTCTTTATGTCGTGGGTATTATTCATCCGAGTCCAAGTCTAAATGAAGGACTTGTTACGTATACAAACTCCTGAATTATGCAATGCGTAACATTACCTTCTGTTGCACATTTCCCTGCATCCTTAAATTTTGATACTAAATTTAGTTGGGCACAAATAAAACTGGTCATTTGTTAATTTTTTTTAACATTGTACCCACCACCAACTTGAAACGACGACATTAATCTACATTCACCATAACAAAATCTAAGCATTAAAGTTCCTCCAAACTTAACTTTGAATAAACAATCACAATCAACCCAAAACACGTTGCTACCAAGTGAAATCAAATCTAAAGTATAGAAGCCGCATCCGAAATGGTTAAAAATCCTGCATCTTAAACACTCTGCTCACACTCAACCCAACCCATCCCAACCTAATTAACAAGGTTGTCATTCAATGACAAGGATGCCAATTGATCAGCTGTGCTACCAGCCTGCTGCTGCTGAACACTCCTCAGAACCTCCATTGCCTCTGCAACCTTTGCTCTGAGAGCTTCTGGTGACTCCAGTAAGTGCAGAACTTCAGTCTGATCCATCTCCAGAAGCATGCCAGTTACCTTAGCTGCCGCATCAGGTTCCACCTGTTCTACTAGAGGGTAAAGATTCTCACCCAGCATCTACAATTACAACCACAAGTTAAATTTTAGATTTCAATTTAATGAATATGACAAGACTGCAGATGCACACAAAGTCAAACAGACAAAACATATAAATGGATAAAGTTCTATCAATCTACCTGAAAACTAAAAATATATAACAAATTTAAAGCCTACCGTTCTCTGTTGATCTGGAGTAGCATTTGCAAGAGCAGAAGCCAAAGCTCCTATAGGAACCGGTTGAGACAATGCTGTATCACGCATCGGCATACCAGCCATATCATATGGAACAGAGAGCATGCCACCAGCAACACCAGTCATTGGAACATCAGGCAAGCCGCGTCCAGGAGGATAGCGATAAACACGTCCTCTTGGAAGCATCTGACATTTGACCAAGTAATTAGGTAACATTATCATGATTATAGAAATAGAATCATAAAAAATTTGAATTAAAGGGATACTCCCAACCTGCTGTTGCATTAATGGGATTGGCTGCTGAGATTGCTGAGCAGCTCCTGCCCGACGGCCACCAAGACGTGGCCCCTGCTGTCCCTGCTGGACCATTGGCACAAAGAAGTTTGGCATGGGAGCCGCACCAGGCCTCATACCAGGTACAAGCTGCTGTTGATACCCGAATCCAGGCTAAAAATGGTTGATTCATTAGGTATTTTGATTACAAGTTTGCACTTATGATGTTAATGTGAAGTACTCAAAAGAAAACTACGTGATAAATACATACCGAAGATAAAAATTTGTTCAATAAAGAGCTACCTGGGGAGGAATCATAGCAGGTGGCGCTTGTCCATAGAATATTTGTTGTCCTAACCCTGGACCACCAGGGGGGTAAATTGGCATACGAGGGGCTACTGAAGGTCCCATTGCAACTGGCCGCATTTGAGAAAATTGAGCCTGTACAAGAAGAAAAGATATATAAGCACTAATTAATACAAAAATTGAGCTGTATAGGAAGAAAAGATAAATGAAGCACCACTTAATACAAAAAGAGAAAGTAACTACATGACATCTTGAGAAAATAAGTACAAGAACCTAACAAGGGTGTGTCAACTTGATGTGGAGAGAGCGGGAGACACAGGATAAGAGGAAGGAAGCAAGTTAAACCTCTCTTGTCTATGGTTTGGAGTACAAGTACTTTGTTGTAAATTATAAAAAAAAAGGAAGTGCCTAAACATAGATTTGTTATATGGTTTATAACCTATTGGGATGGAGATACCTGCAGCCTGGCTCTTCTATCTTCCTTTCGTTGTGCAGGTGCAACATACAAAGGTTTGCTAACAATCATTTTGCCATTCATCTCCAAAAGCTATCAAAACAATCACAAACATGTTAACTTAAGGACAAAGAATGCTCTCCATATGCATATGTGAAATCCCATAACCTCAACTTACAGCTCTAGATGCCTCTTCAGGCATTGAGAATGCAACAAACCCGGAACCTCTACTTATCCCATTAGGGTCACGCATCACCTAATCACCAGAAAAACATGTTTACAAGTCCTATGCAGTAGAATCTCCAAGGCTGATGATGTTAGGTGCTCACTATTCAAAAGATGATGCTAATTACCTTGCAGGATGTAATTGTACCAAAAGGAGAAAACAACTCCTTAAGCTTATCGTCACCTATGCTATCATCTAGATTTTTAATGTACAAGTTTGCCCCTTGAAATTTGTCAGCTGCCTCCTTCATACTCTGCTCAAATTTGAGTTTTAGTTCAACTTCCCTTTCAGATTTCTTCTGGGCTTTTCCAACATACCACTCTTTATCATCAAATTTCTTTCCATTAAGAGCCTCAACAGCTCTAGCAGCATCATCGGCATTCTCGAAGTTGACAAATCCAAAGCACTTGGATTTTCCATCTACATCCCTCATCACAACAGCACTGGTTATTGTTCCAAATTCACCAAAAGTTTTCTTCAAGTCATCTTCAGTGGTTGCTTCCGAGAGATTCTTTATGAATACATTATTGAATTTTGTCTTGTCAATGGCAGTTTCTCTTTCCTGCTTGCGAAGGAACGGTCCCACATAAACTTGCTTATCATTGAGCAGCATACCATTCAATTTCTCAATGGCTTTCTGAGCTGCTTCTTCAGTTTCAAACTGTACAAATCCATAGCCCTTTGACTGGCCAGAAGAGTCTGTAGCTACTTTGCAAGATAGTATATTCCCAAAAGCCGAAAAAGTATCATGTAACGCTTTGTGGTCAATAGCCTTATCTAGATTCTGTCATATTTGAGAAATATCTAAGTTAGAGATATGAAGGCATGGAAACTTAAAATACACAAATGTAATGCCACTACAAAAGCACCCAATAGCAAAAATGGCTACCTTAATAAATATATTTCCAGCACCACTCTTGCGAAGACTTGGGTCACGATGTGAATACATGATCCTTATGGGCTTCCCATTAAGAGGAGTGAAATTAAGCACATCCAATGCCCTTGCAGCTGTCAACAGATGCAAGAAAGGATAGGAGATACAGAGGCAGACATTAGTGGAGAAAGGGGCAACATTACCAAAAAACAAAAACACAATTATGATGCTGAAAATAATTGATGGGCGACAGCGCGTATACATTGCTCATCCACCAAATTGATCAACTGGCAAACCTTTCAATTTCAATTTCTTATGATCACTAACAACTTAATAATAAATCAATTCTAGGAAAAAAGATTCCAGCTTTGGCAAATCTTTCTAAATTTCAGACACTGGAAATTCACAACCAATTATGATTACATTGATTATGAAGCAAGTAATGAAACTGGTAAAAGATAACCTAAACCTGTCAACCAATCAGTAGCATAATATCCATAGCATTAAATAACCTACTGTTTAACCAGGATAACATGCAACAATTACAATCAGTGAGTTGCCAGTTGCCACATTCATGAAATAATAATTTAACTAAAGGTTGAATTTCAGAAGAAGATCAAGGTTTTCAAGAACAAGGTTTCCCAGTTGAACATGTTTGCAGCCAAACAATGACTCAAATTGATACTCCCTACATCACTTCCCTCACCCACTGTACAACCGTGGATCACAAAAATCGTCAAAGAATACAAAATTGTGGAACCAGTATAATCCAAGCTTGATGCGTTGTCTCTCTTACACAAAATTGTAACTCCCAGACAACCTCCAAGTTTATCACCAAAATTAACAATAAATATCAGTGTTTAAACAATTGAACCCACTAATCGAACAACATAATCCACTACTTTATGTAATCCACCAAACTAGTTGCTTCTACATTTTTTAATGTGTTATTCTAAATTAACAAAATTTCTCCAACAGACTAAAGAATACAGGTTTAACAGTTACCCAGTAGCCAAAAAGGTCTAAACTTTAACACAAACTATAACCTTACCATCCTGAGGATTGCTGTAGTTAACGTATCCGTAACCAAGCGATCTACGGGTCGTCAAGTCCCTGCAAACCCTAACGGAGACTACCTGCCCCACCTGGTTAAAAACGTCGTACAGCTGTGAATCGTTAACGTTCACGTCCAGATCGCCGACGTAGAGCGAAGTCGTAACAAACTGCGGGTTGGCGGCTCCGCCGTTCACGCCCTGAGCCTGAGCCGGTACTTGAACCTGTGCCATAATATTCTTTTCCCCAAAAGCCACGAACTTTTTTAATTTTTTCTATATTATCTTCCCTCTCCTCGTATTATTAACAAAGTCAGGCTCCACCCAGAAATCCTAATACAACCAACAACGGAAACTGATACCCACGGAAAGTGTTCAATGAAAGGCCTAGGATACGTAAAAATTTAAGTGCCTTATCTTCCTTCTCTAATTCTTAATTTTCTTTTTTTCTGTTTTCTGATGAGAGAGGAGAGGGAAGGTGGAATAATATAAACTAATTTTGGCCGCCGGTGCAAAAGGGCGGCGCGTGAGCTACGTCAGAGACGGAGAGAGAAAGAAAGGGGTAGGTAATAAGGGGCAGAAAGAGACTGCACTCGAAAACAAGGAGGTTTTTAGGGGCGCTTGTGGGAGGATATAGAGGAGAATAATAAAACCCTAGACGATGATGATGATGATTACGAAGTTGGCGAGATTTGTACGCCGTTGGATTTGGGTGCGAGTTAGTGGATCCCAGTGGACCAAGTCAAGAGTGGTTAATCAGAGGTAACTTACATATGAAGTTATACACACGTGATGTAAGAGCGCGTGGTTTGGTTCTGATCTTTTTTTAAGTTGAGAGCTTTAACTTTGTATGTCACTTGTTCTACTAGGACACGTACGTAATAAATTTTATACTAAAAACATTTATACTAAAAAATATATTATTGTTAACAATTATGTCATTTTATTAATTTAATATATTATTAAAATATTTTTATGAGGAGCTTTTTCTTTTTTCATTTAAAATATTGATAAAGAACATTGGTGATAAACTTTTTTTACATGTACAATTATATTAATTGGGAATTAATAAATTTTATATATTAAATAAATTAATTGGCGTCTTGATGTCCCAAACCCGTAGGTCATCCTTTCGTCTAAAACTTTCGGTTGTCTTTTCTTCGATACTTACTACAAATGCACCTAATGTTACGGATATCGATTGCTACTGTACCAGCCAAAAAAATGGTACAGTACCCATGTATTTAGTATCGAATTTATTATCAGACTTAATTATATTTTTCTAAATTTTCAAGATTAAATTGAAATTTTTTAAAAATTAACCTAAAACATACTAAGCCCCCCTTCGAGCCGGGCCCAGGTTGACTAAGCTTCAGTCCCTATTTTTTAAAAATTTAGGCCTTGAGTTGGCTTAGGCTCCGCTGCACAGGCTTGGCCCGAGACCTAACAAGCAATAATAAAATGACCTTATTTGGACATTTTAATTTTAAAAAATATGATGTAGGTCTAGTTGAGTTAGGCTTGGGCTCAGCTCAGGCTTGCTCCCTCAAGTCGGGCTGGGCCGTATTGGCATCCCTACCCTCTTCATGTCTTTCTGTCTTAGACTCTCATCTCAATTGCCCTCTACTTTGCCTCCCTTGGTCATCGCCTCGCCATTTATAGGCCTGCCATCGTTGACCTCACTGCACGCAGAATCTCACAGCTCCATCGCACCACACCAAAGATGTAGGTACCATATCGGGCAATACTAGCCAAAAAACCATACGATACCCACTCATTTCATACCGTTGGTTAGTGCTGCCTGGTATCAACCAGTATCAAAATATCGATGAAATATCAGGACTGAAATATAATTTTTAAAATATATTGGATTAAATTGTAAATTTGAGAAAACCCTAGCTATTTAATCCACCATCTAGGATGGTAATTGTAGTACCCCCTTACCGTTGGGTACGCACCGGGAAGCCCGCAGGTCATTCCGGTACATATCCTATGATAAAGGTGAACTACGTGCGATCACTACATTCATTTCGCATGGCATCATATCAATTTTTCCAATAAAGCATTAGTAGAAAACCACAATATTTTTAAAATCGACTTCTTCCTCATTTCATTCCATCAAAAACAAAGGTTTACACATCTATCATCCTGTATTGTCTGTACATAAATCCAAAAACCCTAGTACAAAATGCTATATGAAAGAGGAAGAACATCAGAACTATCTAGGCCATTCCTAAAAGTCCCAGCTGATTGACCTGTGAGCCATGACTTCTCTCGCCAAAACAATCTACACGGTTGGAAAAGTCCCTTTGAAGCTAGGAGTCTACTCTCGGTCCTGAAAAGACAACGTTGCAATTTTGGTGAGTTTTGCGAACTCAATGAGGTAACCATCATCGATGGTTC
>JAOTAY010000191.1:36734839-36746843 GCA_025629805.1 Erythroxylum baracoense
CATGTTAGGCAAGTGACAAGTGTCACTTGCCACATGTCACATGCTTAGGCCCTCTTTTATTTCCTTTCCAAAAACAAATCAATTTCTACTCTAATTTTTTTCCAAAATTTCAATGGCTCAAATGAATAATTCCTAAATTCATGGATCTAAATTTCCCGTGCCATTGGACAGTAAGTTTTACCACCGATAAACCATTATTCTGTCACTTGGCATTTTTTCTAGTCCAAAAATTACCCTGAAATTTTCAGAAAAATTTCTAAAATTCACTAAAAATTCTCAAACCTCAATGACTCTCTCTAACTCAATTTTCAAGCACACAAATCACATTTTTCTTAACAATCACATTTATTAACAAATATACCGGGAAATGTCATGAATGCATATACAGTCATTTATATGTGCAAAATTCACTATTCACTTGTATGTGTATGCATGAACATGTCAGGACAATTCTAAGCACTTAAACTTAGACCAACACATACTACATTAAGGAATGGTGTAATCCTAAAACATGTAGGTTGATAACTTAGCACATATGGAATACTAATAGTATGATTTTGCTATTAATCCTTATTGAGGATTTGATGTTAAAGTTTTAGAGACATGTCAAAATCATATAGACGACAAAATGTATTGACATTTAGAGTTGTATAATGTCTCATAAACTTTGATAACAACATGTAAGATATATGTTAACATCATGATAGAAATATTTCATGAAGTAGAGTTGACGATATAGTACCCTGATGAAATTGTTTAACTCAATTTAGCCTACTAAAAGCATAAACATGGACTTCAATTAAAGGCTTTGCTATAAAATGATAATAGTTATCATTGGAAAAAATGATTGTATGACTTTTCGTGCCTATGCAAAATATGATATAGATTATATATATTTCTAGTTCATACTTATAAGTATTTGACATTAAATTTAGATTCAACATTATTATAATGTTTAATGCATGATAAGAAATAAAATGTCAAGGAAAAGTAGTTGATTCAAGTTTATACAAATACTGTATATGTGTTGCATCAAAAGAGTCTTATGCTTACATCAAAAGAGACTTATGCTTACATAAGTGGCAAAAATACAAAGTTAGAAAGCCAGGATTATCTTTTGATGCCATGTTTGTTAAATCCAAATAACGAGAATCAAAAATTTACATGAAAGGATATATGTATCTTTTTTATTATGAATTATATGAAGCTTATGAAATTATTGGGTTGAAGAATAACGCGAAAGGATGATGATGGTATTAAATTGTTAAATTTATATATTTGATTTATTTGATGGAATAACAATTTATAAAAGGATGATTATTATATTTCATCAAGATTACTAATGACTTTATGTGATACTGTCATATGTATTAAATGAAATATTGATTTAAAATTTTTAAAAGTTTAAAGTTTTTAATTTTAAGTAGAAATTAAATATTGAGAATATTGAAGCACTTCGATTAGATTGTTGTGGTAAGTTTTAAATTTTTTAGTTATCTATAAGGAATGAGATTCTATAATGAATATCTCCATAATTAAATTCACAAGAGTATGGTTTTACATAAGGAGGAATTTACAATATGAGAAATTATATAATTTAATATTTATTTCTTCTATAGCGATGCCTAGTACAATGACCTAATTGTAATAGTTCCAATTAGATCAATTAATGAGATTTTATATTAGATATGGAATGCTAAGATTTTGAAAGAGTTAAAGGTAATAATTTAAGGATATGCTGCTTAGTTGAAGCATGTATTATGAAACTAAGTTTAAAACTAAATTAGATAATAAAGAGTTATGAGATATCCAAAAGGTTGGATATAATCTTACAGACTCATTGAACGACTTATTTGTTTCAATGTATACTTATAAGAGAATGGTTCTCAAGATAAATAGTGAGAGTAAAACGAAATTTGAAAGATTCAAATCTCACGATAATAAATCAAATTGGAATAAGCGCTTTTGTTGATATATTTGATGTATAGTTGAAAGGATATGAGCATTAAAAAATTCACTTTCATCATGAATTCAAATAGTTTATTTTGAAGATGATTGTAAATTTATTATGTCCACAAGAAGGTTAGTAGGAATATAATTGTCCTTTTAATTGAGAGTATGTAGAGACATATATTGTAGAAGGTTAGTGGGAGTATAATTGTCCTCTTCATTGAGAGTATGTAAAGACATATATTGCTCATAGAGAATAAAAATTTTAATTTTCAATTGCTGAATATATAATTATCTAAGAATAATTTTTGTTGGATATGAAAAGTTAATAACTTAATTATAGGAATTAGATCTATAGAGATAGAATGGAAGTTGTTTACCTATACTAAGTCCAAGTATATAGATAATGTACTAAAAATGTTTATTATTTAAGATATTTGATATTTATGAAGTATTAAAGATATCCATTATTCTATGCATGAGTTGATATTTGAGTTTAAGGTTATATGTAAAGTTTATTTTAATTAGAACAGTATCATTTTAAGATTGGAAATGTTACAATGTAGCAAAGGTTGCTAATTAAGCCATAATACATTTTTAATTTAGTGGAAATGATTGATTATATCCATTAGTTCTTTAATGAACTTGATATAGTTTACATTGTTAAAAAATGTAATGTACTATAGAACATTAAAGCCATTGGCCATATAAAAGAAGCGAAGGTCTCATCAAAGATCCAAGGATGCATTTAGGAAATTTTCTTAATTATAATTATAATTAAGATGAAAGTTGTAAGATTTAAGCAAGTGTTAATTATAAAAAATCTTGTAGAATTATCTCATTAAGTCACTGTCCCCACAGTGGCATGATTGTCATATGGTGATATGGTATAAGATACTTAAACAATTGGCTTAGTGCAAGTGGTAGATTATTGGTTTATGCTATATAGCCAATCAATTAATTATAGTTTAGTGGCAATTATTTAAAATTGTTCTTTATCTTATACATACTTAGACATATATGATAAAGTCTATGAGATAAATATATACTGAAAGTGAAATTATGATAAGATTATAATTATGAGATTCTTATTGCATTTATGTATTGTTTATAAATTGTTCTTAGACATTGTTTTATTAATATTGGATATCTATAGAATATAAAAGACTAACATATGTTATATTTTTCTTATGAAAGAAGTAGTCAATCTTATAGACTAAAGTATAGAGATACTTAAACAAAAATGAAGGTGCTTTTTAGAGAATAATTTCACTAGATAATCCTATATGAGAAATCCATTTAGAACATTACTTATATGTTTATAGAAATTCTCATTGTGATAATTATATAAGTAATCCTTTGACTTGAGATCTCCAAAGTCATATTGTATTAAGATACCATATTTTGATATTACTTATGACATGTTTTAGTCAAGGATAGCTCAGTTGGTAGTTATTGGACGTAGCATCAACTATATAAAGGTAGTTGAGTGATCAATATAGGATTCGTCACCCTAAAGTAATTAGAGATAATGTTTCATTGTTCTCAATTAATATTGATTTTAGAAATCATTGGCTAAGGTGGAATGGAACTTTCTAAAATAGTTTACAAATGTCATTAATTGATATCACTAGCTAATGATGGAGAACTAACAAGATTAGACTCAAAATAGAGTAGACATTAATTATATACTCGAAGTCTATTTGAAACATTATATAATGAAAGGATTAAATTATGCATAAAAAAAATCATGTACAGAAAAGTTAATCAAAACTGCTTTAACATTCCTAAATATTTGGATGATTATGATTTATTGCTAGACGCCGATCTTGATTTATGGATATAAATTATTTAATTAGATAATTAAAGATAAATTAAAGGAGTTAGATAATTAAAGATAAATCAAAGGAGTTTAATTTATCTAATTCTAAATACAATTTAGGGATATAATTTATATTCATTGCCAATATATTTAGAAATCTAATGGATCACATAGAAAGAATGAGTTGAAGAGAGAAAAGATATTTTGATCAAGTTGGACTTGGAAGTAAAGTTTGAGAAACTTTATGATTAAATATGAGATATATAATAAATAAGGATTAATATGAGATATTGGATCTTATTTATGCATAATTGGTATTTAATTAGAATTATTTGTAATTCTAAGTAAAGTTTAATTGAAATTAGAATTTAATTTCATTTAAATTATTAAAATGTTCAAAACATATTGTAAATAAGCTTAAGCTTTAAAGAAGCTAGCACTCATTCCTTAACCCTTTATGCAACAGTTGCTGAGTTCTCTTAACTTGTTTTGTAGATATCATTAGAGGCTGAACACTTATGGTTGAGATGGACCAATTTTAGATACGATTTAAGGGATAAGACAATAATATGATAAAACTTTGAAATAAGCTACGAATTTGAAAAATCAAATACTAAAAGGTCTTGTAATTATTTCACTATGCACAAGATCAAATCCTGACTTGATTTTCCAATAAATATTTCATAATGGGACTAATATAAATTGAACACCTTAGTTCTTATATATGTCCTTGCTCCCTCTCCTCTCCTTCTTTCTTTTATATCTTGCTATTCACCTTTTAATTCATGCAACATTCTAAAGTTTAGAAATTTAGTTGGTAGTTTTTTAATAAAACCTAAAATTAAATTCAAAATTACTTTGTTATAGACTTATTATATTAATTATAGATAATTTTATGATTGTTTAAGTTAAAAATCAATTTACCCATAAAAATATGAGCTTATTAGTTATCTTTATCTTTTATTTTAGGTGGGCTAAGGTAGAGTTCTCTAAAGTTACACTAGCAATATAATCTAAATCAAATAAGTATAGGCTACAATCTCATAAGGATATCACCCTTTCTTTTAATTATTATTTCAAGATAGGACATATTACTAAGTTAAGTTTGAGCCTTTTAAATTTTAGTTATGAACCTCATTTCTTTTAAGAAATAAGTTCTTAGGTCTATTTTCATTTTCTTTAAACAATTTAAAGCCCAAAAGCTTTTGGCCTAATAAAGAATAAAAACATATTTTTACTTTTAATCAAACTCTTTCTAATAGTCTAGTTCATCAAATTATGACAAAAAATTTAGGATTTTAAGGGTTTTTCTAGTAAAATCGTTTTATATTGTTTTTTCCAATCCTTTAACAATTGAATTTCTTTTCTTTCATCATCATGTTGTTCAATTTATATTTTTATTAAAAATTAAAAATATTCTTTTAAATCAAATTACAAATTCTAAATTTCTTTAAGGCCTTGTGATGTAGTCTAGGTATCTTTTAGTGATATATTATTATGTTTCTTATCTATCTTATATACTAAAAACTTATGCATACGTGGTGCCAAATGTTGCCTTATGATTGTTCACTTATGTTTTTATTTTTCTTCATGATATGATATTATTCTACATAACCACTTAGGAGGCCTATAATAATGCTCACATAAGAGACTTAAGGTTAACACCTTTATATCTACATCATGCGCGATTGCCCTAGGACTCATACACTAAGATGATGGTTGACACTATAGTCACCACCAACACCTCTAGCTATACTATAGGAGCCATAGGAGTAGTCGGATCACCCATTGCTTTATTTTACCAAAGAGGAGTAGAGGAAGCAAATTCAATCCTTTTAGACCATGCAGTTTAAGGTGCCTAGGTACCTTAAATAGGTTGTACTATAAAGGGAGATTATCTCCTTTGATGGATGATACAAGTTCTTCAACATTTAGGTGTTTGTGTATAGGGAATTAACCTTGGAGGTTATGCATACCCTAGAGATTGATAACACCAAGGCGTCATAGGAGGACAAGTTTGTCCTCAAATTCAAACTAGGAGGCATGGATTATAGCCTTAACTATAATTAGTTTAGGGTTTATACTGTCTTATTCATAAAGGAGCATACTTAGACATTACAGCTCAACATGATATCATTGGATTGGGACTGGCCAGATACTAACTCTAATAACTACTAGTATGTGATGGCCATATTGAGGCTATATCATTTTACAAAGTCTAAGGCCTTAAGGTTCAGGTTCCCGATAATGATGTGCATGCTTAAGCTCTCTAGCACTTATTCTATAGTAAAAGTGAGAGCAAAAGTGTCATGAGTTGTATAAACCTCTTCCTCATTTACTACATATGCTAGAGCAAGATGACACATTTTAAGATTGCTTTCATCCAGTTAGTCTGAGGGCACTTACAAAGGGCCAATTTTGGCATCATAAGATCACTAGATTGAAAAGAGGGTTAGGAATGCTCATAAATAAGCTTGGTCTGATAGTAGTAGGCACTTCTATACCTCTCACAATGGAAATCCTATAAGTTTTGCACATGCTGGAGTATGTTGAGCTAGTAGAGTAGGAGGAGATGAAGCACCAAAATGATAAGCATGAGGTGATGTAGATGAGCATACACTTGATGTAGATGTAGAGCTTGAGAAGCTAGCTTGAGAGGAGGAGATTGAGGGTATGTATTATATAAAGCTAGAGGAGCCCACCTTACCATAGAGTCAGTACCATCAAAAGGCCACCGTCTTTATTGTAGACCTTAAGATGGATGCCCAGGATAATATGCAAATAGTGGCTATAGAGTCAACCATCAAACATTTGGTGGATACGATCTCCTTTGATGATCTATAGGACCTATAGGCGTTAATACCTTATATGTTATCCCTAAGACGTCAACCCACTCCACTTGATTTATTTTTCTTTATATTTTCATTTTCACTTTATTATTTATTAATCGTTAGTATATATATTTTAGCACTCTATAATTCCAATGCAAAACTTAATGGAAAATGAATACAATATAATTTTATCAAGACTTAGGCCATTTATCACAAATTAGGAAGGTACCTTTTATCATATTTCCTTTCCCCATTTTCATTATTTTGTTGTCTTTCATGTTTCATACATTGAGGACAACGTATATCTTAATCGTGAGGGAGGTGATTTAAAATGTTTATATAACTAGTTATGAATATTAGTGAATAAGTGGATTTAATTTTCTTAATGGGTTTTAAGAATAAATACTTGATGAATATTAGGATATTCTTTGTGTAAAATGTACATGCATCAAGTAATTGTAACTTCTTTTGAACATTTTCATCATAAAAAAAAGAAATGAATGATAAAATTATGAATAAATGAGTTTAAATAATTTTATTACACTGGTTTTATACTAATAAAAAGTTGTAGTTAAAAAGTAATACTAGTAACATTTGAAAAAATGACCTAGTTGAGTAATAAGGAGTATTAATGATAAGGTAATTATTTTTGCATAAAAGACTAGGTGACCTTTCAATCAAGCTTTTATTGTTCCTACTTTGTTTAATTTTATGTATTGTTAATAAGGGGCTTGAATATGTTGGAAAGTTGATGCATTTTATCTTGTGTATGTTTTTCTTATAAAAGGAGTTGAATTTTGTGATTTGGGTTAAAGATTAAAAGAACATGGAGTGAATTGAGTTAACTTATAGATTGATATAAGTTGTTGAATGCTTAGCATTTTGATAACACTTGTAATTGGATAGGAGTAATAGAGAATCTTGATTGGTATGTTTAATTCGTTTGACCTTTTTTGGGAAATATTTTCTATTTGAGATGGAATGATGAAATTAGTTTGCTTGAGGACAGGTAATTTCATAATTTTAGCATGATTTTCACAATATTATGCTTGTGTTTTGGACAATTTTAGATGATTTGATACTCAAAATGAAATATATTTTATTCTAGGTCTTATTTCTGCCTCTAGGAAAAGTAGAGAATTTAGAGAAGAAGTAGACCAATTTGGAGTAAGTCAGTGTAAAACCTATCGTAAGAATTCATAAAAACCAATTAATGCATTCTTAGATTGTCTTTATTACAAAGAGATATCTATTGATTCAATCTAAGATAGGAGTTATATGTATCGAGAGAGAATATGATTGTAATTTCAAAATTCTTACTAGTATAAGAAAATTAAGATGAAGTTGAACATAGTAAAGTCATAAAGGATATCTTACATAAATCTAGTTTATTTATAGATTGCTTTATTCTTGATTATTGCTTTTCTTTGGCATTCTGAGTGCTTATTTCATTTTTTTCATCCAATCATAATCGGTAGCCTAAAAGCTTACATTTGTGAACAATCGGTAGTTAACCCTTATTTCTTGTAGTATCAAGTCGTTCTCATTAGTATTAGCTACAGTTATACCATGCACTTATGGTATAACATACACATCAATATCTTTAAAAATTTTACTTTAAGCCCTTGGTAAAACTAGAAACTTCATTCAACATATGCTTTATATTTTATCTTAATTCTTATAAATCACTCTAGTTACTTTATTTTAAGCTTTAGGCAAAACTACAAACTTCTAGACATTCAACCATATCTATTATTTTAGTTTTCAATCTACTTTTAAATTCACACAAAGTTTATTTCTTCTTGAAATTTCTCAAATTTGTAAAACCTTTTTAGAGTTAGGTAACCATTTAAGCTGGTAAATAGGGTGCCTAACGTCTTTCCTACTTTACAATTTGACCTTAAACTCAGTTTTTTTTGGTTAAGACTTCTTTCGTTCCTTTCTTTATATTCTTTTTATCTTTTCTTAATGAGGTAGGTGTCGAATTCATTGATTAACCATTCAATTTTATTCAATGTCTATCCTTATCTCTATTTAAAGCATCTCAAGAATGTCAACCATAGGCCTAAAATGCACCTTTTTTAATATAATGTCATTACTATGCATAAGCCAAAGTTTTCCAAGAAATAGCAAAAATACAACCACTAAGGAAAGCTCGTAAACCAATCAAGGTCAGTATAGCCTTAGGTAAGGTAACCAATCTTATCGTAGTTAAAAGCAGTTTGTTTGAGTTGCACGCATGTTCTTAGCTATTAAAAGAACAATAAGTTAGATCACGAAGCAATTTCTTTTGCTTCACAAAGTCCTTCTTATCCTCATTCTATGAGATAGTATAAGAGTTAATTCTCTTGTAAGAGTCAACTCTCTTATTTGAAGGATATTTCCTTGACTTACCACCTTAAGAGGGCAACTTTTGCCTAAATAAAATTTTTATGGAAGACTTAATTTATTATTATATTAAATTAGTGAAATAAAATTTTATGAAAAGCTTAATTTATTATTATATTAAATTAATCAATATTATTATTACTTGATATATTAACTATTCATAAAGTGATTTAACATTATATATTAATATTTTAAAATTTTAATATAAATTATAATACATAAATATGATAAATCAATAAATTAATATGTTGGACATATATCACCTTATGGTTTGCTAATGAACTCTTGATTCCACTACTATTTTGTAGTTTTTATTTTTGTTTTCCAAACAAAAACCTATTTGGTTGAATTTTTAGTTTTTAGTTTTTATTTTAGTTTCTTCCAATTTTTATAACATATAAAAATCATAAAACAAGTTTTTAGTTTTTAGTTTTTATTTTTTTCATAATTTTACTTACCATTAACTAATAGAATTTAATGATTAATCTAAAATTATTTTGAAAATAAAATATATCTAAAATATATAATGATTTAATAATATTTTTTAAATTCAAAATATCTTTGAAGTAAATAAACTTTTGGGCTTTAATAGTTATTGATGAAATAATTTATAAATGTCAAATATTAATTTCTAAACAATGACATTATTTTTAATAATTAAAAAAATTAATAATAAATATTAGTTTAGAGATAAAATTTAATATAATTATTTATTTTAAAATACAATATTTTTATTAATATTTACTAATAAATATTATATAAGAGGTTCAAATAAAATTATTTACTTAATTAAATCATGAAATTAGTTATCTATAATTTTATTCAATATTTAATTATTATCAGTAATTAAATTGTGACTTAATTAATATAGACATTTAAATAGGTTTTCATTTTAATAAATTTTAAAATAAAAATTACAAGGGAAAATAAAAGTAGTTTTAACTCTGAAACATCTACCTATAGTTTGTTAAGGCTAAATCAATCCCTTATGGCATGGACATTCATTTAGATAAATTTCGTTACATGTGTCATCCATTGAAATTTTGAATAATTTTGAGAACTTCTTATGGGATTCTTAAAATGTAAGAAGTTTTCATGGAATTGACGAAATTAATTGTATTTTATAATGAAATTACTTTTTTCGTATCCGAATCCTTTTTCTTTTTTATGTAAACATTGATTGATGCTTCTTTTAAGTATCGAAGATCTCCTCAAGGATCATGTCATAGTTCACATCGCACCATCACCTCCATGTTTATACAGTTATCTATCTATATAAAAAAAGACTAACGAACGAGTTTAACTCGTTTTCTTTAACAAATACACTTTCTTTGCCATCGTCAAACAAGACCAACAAAATTAACTAAAGATAGGATCGAAGAATCAAGGAAGGGACTCCCAATTACTTGTACTAGATCTCCATGCTGATCAAGGTATTATCACTCGTAGTGCCAATGATACTACAAGGAGAAGTTGATCACCAATTGGTGTGAAGAAAGTTTGTTTGTAGTGAACATCGGGGAACGACGATCCATCACCACCATTGCCATTGAAGAAGGAGGCACTTTGGGGCTGATCCATCCTCCATTGAATGCACTACTACCTTAATTGACCAATTCTCTAAACTATCTAGATTGGAAATCAGCAGAAGCAAAAGCTACATCATGATCATGGTCTCTAAGATTCACCTCACCTTGCTTCTCTTTTTGTTAAATTTGCTAACCTATGTGTTATATTATGAACCAAATTGTTACTTAAGCCCATTAGGCTATGTCCATATTTTCTTTTGTCTGTGTATAATAACGATATTGTTAACCCCACAAAATCATCATCTTTGCTTTATCTTTCCAGAACTTTCTCACGACTCTCTCCCTCTCTCAATCTCATCTTTATTGTCCTAACCTCTAACAAACTGGTATCAGAGCAATTTGTTCCAGGCGATCCAGTCACTTCAGTCTACCTCTTCACCGTCCCATTTTTATCGCACCTCAGTTCCTCCCACCGTTGTCAGTGTCATCGTCTTCAACTACCGCTGTTGTGGTTTGAATCGCCGTCCATTGTTTGTCGTCTGCCGTCTTCCGTTTGCCGTCAACTGTCTGGTCCTCTGTTACTTTTTCAGCCGTCAATGTCCTCCTTCATCTTCTCCTCTCAGCCGTGGTTCTCTCAGTCCCTGTTTCAGAAATTTTGTTTTGGTACTTGAAGTTTCAGAAAAGCCCCTTCACTTCTGGTATTTTTCTGTTTGACCCTAAATTTTCAAAGATTTGTTAATTGGGTATTGTGAGAAATTTGATGGATATGTCGGGTAAGTTTGATATTGAGAAGTATGATGGGAAGTCTAGTTTTGCGCTTTGGCAAGTGCGTATGGCGGCAATTTTATCGAGTCAAGGAGTTAAGGAAGCTATTTATGGGCGAGATAAATTGTTTGATGCGGTATCGGATAAAAAGTGGAGAGATATGGATGATAAGGCACTCTCCATTATCCATTTGTGTTTGAGAAATTCGACGTTACAAGAGGTTTTGTCGAAGAAAACCGTTAAGGGTTTGTGGGAAAAATTGGAGGACATCTACATGAAGAAGTCTCTCACGAATCGATTGCGGTTGAAGTTGCGCCTCTACACCCTTTGCATGGTTGAAGGAATATCAATTTCTGAGCATATTTCGAAGTTTGCATCTATTTTGAATGATTTAGATAAAATTGGTGCTAAGGTAGAGGATGAGGATCAAGCCCTTTTGTTATTGTGCTCATCATCGATATCTTATAAGGCGTTTAGAGACATGTTGATTTACAGTAGGGATAAAATTTCATTTGAGGATGTTAAGAGCAATTTGCAAGCTAAGTTGCATATTGATAATGAGATGACCAATGTTGAGAAAGGGAATCAAGGTGTTGGTTTGGTTATGGATCGGGGTAGGCCAAAGGACCAAAATCTGATTGGTGCAAGAACCCGTTCGAAGTCTAAACACAAGAATTTGACGTGCAACTATTGTAAGAAGAAGGGACACATTAAGGCCG
>JAOTAY010000191.1:36758849-36785621 GCA_025629805.1 Erythroxylum baracoense
GATGCATGAGCATGAATTATGCTTCCTAATTTCTCATTAATCTCTAATAAACACCATTTTAATCTTAATTCAAGTAACGGGATGTTACATTTTATCATTTTCTAATGCAATTTCTTCTTTTGATGCACCATTTTGGAAAGAAGCCATTAAAAATGAGATTGACTCTATTTTACAAAATAAAACTTGGAATTTGTTATATTTATCAATAGGTTCTAAACCTATTGGTTCTAAATGGATTTTCAAAAGGAAATTTAAACTTGATGGTTCTATTAATAAATATAAAGCTCATCTGGTTGCTAAAGGCTCTTACTCAAAAACATAATATCAATTATTTTGATACTTATGCACCTGTAATTATAATTTTATTAATTTGTATTTTGATTGCTTTATCTTCTATCTATAATTTATGTATTCACCAAATGGATGTCAAAATTGTATTTTCTATGATGATTTAAATGAAGAAATTTACATAGTATAACTTAAAGGTTGTTTTTTTCCTGGGCTTGAAAAATTTTTGTAAATTAAGAAAATCTATATATGGCTTTAAACAAGCTCTTAAGCAATGGTATGAAAATTTTGATCAAGTTTTATTGAGTAAAGGTTTCTCTTCTATTGAAGTGGATAAATGTGTGTATACTAAATTTATTGATGGAGAATGTGTGATCATTAGGTTATATGTGGATGACTTGCTAATTTTTGGTACTAGTATTGATAAGTGCTTGATTTACTATATATTTACTCCCTAATGCTTAGTGATTAATGTTATGTTGTACTTAAGATACTTACTTTGACCCATATTTTATTTTAAATACAAGTTGGAGGAACAAGAACCAAAATGAGCTAGAAACACATCATTGGTGTCATTCTATCGATGTTTGATCTTATTTACCTAGTTGAAGCAAAAAGGAGATGAGTTAGGGTGAAAACGGGATAAGGAATGCAAGAAATGGAGTCACTGCAACTTACACGCCTATGTATATGACATACACAACCGTATATGGGACTGTGTGAGTCATTAGAAGCTTATAGGAGTGCAAAAATGAAGTTTCAAGCATCCTTGTAACCTTCACAGTCATGTGGGGACTTACACGACCTTGTAAGTGAGTTCATGTCCATGTATTTTTGTCGTGCAATTTATATTCACAATTTCTAGAAAAATTGACATACACATATCCATGTAGCTAACAATGTATTGTTACATAACCCTAATTTTAAGTGCAAAAGGGCAACTAGGAGGTTAAATGAGAGATGAAGACATTAGCGACTCAAAAGGAGGAAGATTCCTTTCCTTTTGGAGAGTAATAAGGAGCTAAACTTCATCTTTCCAGTTTAAAGGGGATATCGACGCTGATGAACATGTTTGGGCATTCATTACGCTAGTGATGTTATACTTATCTCTCTTTTATGATTGAATATGTTATTCTATATTTGATGTTTTGAAGTTATATATTAATTATTTAGATAGGCCTACTAGATCATTCATATATAGATTCATTGTCAAAATTTAGATTGTAATACGTAATTGTTGTACATTTGATTCATTTGTGGTAAACTAATGGTCAAGCATCATTAGGGATAACATAGCATAGGTTAAATGACCTGAGCTTATATTGTTATTGTTTAGATTAACCTGTTTTCTTATTATGTAATGCGATTGCCATGCCAAATCTAGAGAGCTTATTATAGGTTGTCTGATAGCTAGATCTAATCAAAGAACTTTTGTTAATTAGATAGAACCTAAGGGAGAACTGAGATTAACAAAGTTGGTTATTAATCTACAATTAATAGTTTCAAAGAAAGGTATAAGAACAACATGAAAATTAATTGTGCACATTTGTTTGAAGGTTAAGATTGAACCTCTAACTAGATTTAAAACCCATTGATTAATTATAGGAATTTTGTATCCTTTTCTTTAATTTGTCTTTAATAGTTTAGTTTTACTTTATTTCTTTAATTGAATTCAACCAAACTCCCACCCTCTTCATCCCACACATTGATTGATTCATTACAAAACCTAAACACACATACTTTGCAGCTATGATCCTTTCTCACTACTACTACTACTACAAATTTAATTGTGCAGAGTTAATTTTTATTTTTTGGGGTATACGATGTCTATCAAGTATTGATGTTTTGTATAGCCCTTAAAACTTCTTAGAATTACATATATGAAAGAAATGGGGAAAACTTATGTTGTGTGTAAACTAAGTAGGTATACTAACAATCCTAACCATGATCATCAGGTTGCTTTAGTTAGACTAATGGAATATTTAAGAGGTACTATTAACTATAGTATTTTGTATAATGGATTTCTTGTTGTATTAGAAGGACACGCTAATTGGATCTTTTATTTAGATAGATAAAATCTACTAGTGGGTATGTATTTAATCTTTGTGGAGGTGCAAAAACTTAGAAGTTAGTAAAATAAAGTATTATTGCTAAATCGACAATGGAACAAGAATTTGTGAAAAATGAGGTTGAATGGTTAAGAACTTCTTAGCAAATCTTCTTTTAGGAATAAAACCAACACCTTCTATGTTTATAAATTGTGATTGCAAGGTTGCAATAGTCATTGTAAAGAATAAAACTTTTAATGGCAAAAATAGACACATTCGTTTAAGACATGAAGTCTTATCATAGTTGTTTAAAGATTAGAATTATATCTATTGATTATGTAAAGTCATAAATGAACTTGGTTGATCCTCTGAGTAAACCTTAAGGAAAGAAATAAATATTTGAAACATTGAGGGGAACAGGACTAAGGCCAATACAAGGTATCAACAATGCTAGTAATCTAACCTATGTGAGTGGAGATCCCATGGATTAGGTTCATATAGGTATAATAAAATCATTGATAGATTTTGAAAGGCACCATCAAATGTTTATGTCCCTCCTCTAATGTGTGATTAGTGCTAAATTATAGCTTAAGTGAGAATAAGCTAAGCTTTTATTAAATTCCATATCCCTTATAGGTGGTGTCTTTGATTGTAGTATACACTTAATCAAATCACCTATATGAGTGGGAACGGGGCTTTTCCTATGAGAATTTGGCTAATGTCTAGCGCACTCATGAATAATCAGGCACGTGCATGGCCTACTAGCATAAACATATGGTGAACAGTAGATATGGTGGACCTATAATATGGCTAATAAGAACTACAATTTACAATATACGATGTTGGTTCATAGGAACCAAAAGAATCACTAATAGTGCTGTGAGTTGTGACTTATTCTCTAGTTCATAGTCTATAGCATAATAAATTTGAATTGTTACACTCTAAATTTTAATCCAGCAGTATTTAATTATTCTTTTGTATATATTGTCTTTTTAAATAAATAGGGGATTGTTGTGGAATTGGTTTCTTATTTCAAAGGTCTTTAGATAAATCTACATTTTACTTATTCTAAATTTAGTTATACTTATCCAAAAACGTGTGCTAAAGTTGACTCAAACTATATCTTAACGTTAAAAATCTATAGTTTATCTTTTTAAAGTTAGTGTCTAAATTTAGAAAAATCGTGAATATTTTATCTTTACTTTAGCTTTTTAGTCCACTTATTCTTATGTATATAAATATATATGTTGTGTTATTCAAATAGACAAGGCTTTATCTTCTGTCAGATAATTCTTCTCTTTGAAAATAAAACTGTATATACTGTTCTTACTTCCTTCGATATAAGAAAAGCATGTTGAATCCTGAAGAATCACCATCAATATAAACTGCTGAGGTTGAATAAATTCTTAAAGACAGTTTTTTTTTTCAATTCCTCAACCTAATGTTGTTCTATTGTTTTAATTTTTTATGTTATAATTTACTTTCATATTATCGGTCTTTTTATAATCTGACCATTAACTAACCAATCGTGTAAAATTAGGAACTATATACACGTTTCGTTGATAACTACTGCATCTTATACGTTTCCTTTTTAACTGCGGGGCAGTAAGATCAAGTTGGTGTGTGGGTGCGGCTACTCTTCAAATTTGCTTGTAGTACTATAACACTCATTCAAATTATCAAACGTTCCTTAGGTGACATCATTAAAGAAAGAGAGGAACCTGGGGCATAGCCAGGGTCGGTCTTGAGATTTTATAGGCCCGGGATGAAAGAGAAAAAGTGGGCCCCTGATATTAATTAAAAATAAATTAAAATTTTTTTTTTCAAAAAATTATATTTTTATATGTATTTTTATATGCATAGCTTAACTGGCAAAAATTTGGATGGTGTGGTACTTGCCATGTTGGTGACTTATAAAATGAGGGTTCAAATTATAGGGGCAACTTTTAAAATTTGGGCCCTTTGTATGATGAGATTAGTAGGTAAGCCCAAGTTCTTGGTCAGTTGATGCACATCCCGCCATCTACATCTTTCACCAATCTCGAGGACATGAGAATAGGGGCTCCTAATGTTAGAGTTCAACATTTTTTTTTAATTAAAGAAAGAGAGGAAGAAAAATAGAATGGCGTTGGTCGCTGTATGAACCATATATTTTATGACGGTTCACTCTTGGAGATTTTGAAGCCATGTGACGATGTGTGTGCGTGCGTGTAGCACGGGCTGGAAGCTTCTTTACCTCCTTAACAAGCCAGCTTTCTCTCAGAAAGATTCTTATTGTCATGGCAGCTGTATTTATACCCCAACCATGTTCAGCTTTTTGGTCATACTGACAAACCAAATTGAACCAAAATCTCTAACGTTTCCCTCATCAGTTCTTTCTGCTTAAGACTTTTATGCAATTTGTCAGGCTCAAGTTCTTTCGACATGGATAGTTTGGGACATCAACTTCATGTTTATTTCTTCCCATTCATGGCTCATGGCCACACTATACCTACTGTGGACATGGCCAAGTTATTTGCTTTACGAGGCCTCAAGGCCACAATTATCACCACTCCTCTGAATGCACCTCTTTTTTCCAAAACAATTCAAAGGACCAAGAACTCTGGTCTCGACATCGACATTAAAATCCTGAAATTTCCTTCAGATGAGGCAGGTTTGCCCCAAGGATGCGAGAACGTCGACTCAATCACCTCTCGTGAAAATGGTTGGCAATTGATCAACAAATTTTTCTTAGCCACAGCTATGCTCCAACAGCCTCTTGAAGAGCTCCTACAAGAGAACCGCCCTGATTGTCTTGTTGCTGACATGTTCTTTCCTTGGGCCACAGAAGCTGCTTCCAAATTTGGGATTCCAAGGCTAGTGTTTCACGGAACAAGTTTCTTCTCATTGTGCACCGGAGAGTGTATCAGATTATACCAGCCACACAAGAAAGCTCCGTCAGACGACGAGTTCTTTCTTGTGCCTAATCTTCCAGGGGACATCAAGTTAACTAGAAAGCAATTGTCAGACGTTGAGAGACAAGGCATCGAAACAGACTTTACCAAGTTGGTGAAAACATCGAGAGAGTCCGAGTTGAAGAGCTTTGGTGCAATTGTCAACAGCTTCTACGAGCTCGAGCCTGCATATGCTGACTTTTACAAGGATGCTTTAGGTAGAAGAGCATGGCAGATCGGACCCGTTTCGTTGTGCAACAGAGGGATTGAAGATAAAGCGCAGAGAGGAAGAGAAGCGTCCATTGATGAACATGAGTGCTTGAAATGGCTTGACTACAAGAAACATAATTCAGTTATTTACATATGTTTTGGAAGTGTAGCCAATTTCACTAACTCTCAGCTCAGGGAAATAGCAATAGCACTCGAAAACTCAAAGCAGCAGTTCATATGGGTGGTCAAGAAAGACAAGAAAAATAGCCAAAACAACGAAGAAGATTGGTTGCCAGAACGATTTGAGAAGAGAGTGGAAGGCAAAGGACTGGTCATACGAGGATGGGCGCCGCAAATATTGATACTTGATCATGAAGCGGTAGGAGGGTTCATGACACACTGTGGATGGAACTCGACGATTGAAGGCATAACAGCTGGAAAGGCAATGGCAACATGGCCAGTGTCAGCCGAGCAGTTCTACAACGAGAAGTTGGTGACAGATGTTTTGAGAATTGGAGTTGGTGTCGGAGTGAAAGAATGGGTGAGAGTTCATGGAGATTATGTAGAAAGCGCCAAGATAGAGAAAGCAATTAGTAGAATTATGATGGGTGATGAGGCAGAGGAGATGAGAAGCAGAGCAAAAAAGCTGGCCGAGAGGGCCAGGAAGGCCGTTGAAGGTGGAGGGTCCTCTTTCTCGGACTTCAATGATTTGGTTCATGAGTTGAGGTGCCGTCGTTCCTGAACCCAAGCACTGGAATCCTGCCATGTCTCTATGCATTGACTACCTGATCGTAAGTGAAAACAATAATAAAGGGGAATGTTTGTGCAGAAAAGCTGAAGGAGTTAGGTGATTTTAGGAATTATAAGTGTTTCCAGCGCAGGTCAGTCATCTCTTATTTCTTCAATTTAACTTACCGAAAAGCATGTTTAAAGCTGGTTAGGAATAAGAAGTTTGATCCAGACGTCAATAGGTTTAATTTGAATGGTTTTACAACTTTAATTAATTGAGGTAGAGCTATTATACAAGGGAAAGCTCTTTCTAAGTTATTTACACGAGTACCTATGTATTCACAGTTAAAACTCAATCTCTATTTATCTTGAAGTTATTATGTCTTTTTAATAAAATTTTATTATGTTGAAAATTACTTTTAAACATTCACTATTAATCATGTAAACATCTATATTTTCTCCTTTCAGTGATCATTAATAAGGTTATATATTATTTTCTCTATCAAATTTAAGAATATAGTCTAGTGATCTCGCATTGCACCATCAACAAACAATCCTTAAGTTGGCAGAATAATAATTTGACAGTCACTTTAAGAAATGGTTACGGGTGGCCTCTACCGCCAAAAAATTCAACAATGATACTGCAATATTGTAGAACTATAGCCAAAATTAACAAGTTGGTAAACAAAATAGCCAGCCTCCTTACGATCTGTTGATCCTACAAAGCAGAAACAAAAAGAAAGATGACCATATTCCAAACTCCTATTCATTTAATGGGAAGACTACGTAAATTAGCAAAAGCTACTTACAAATTAACAAACAAGATGTTATATTCACAACTATGCTTTCCCGACACTTGGGTAAGAAGAAAACTTGTAATGCTTGGAAAACAAATGTTCTCATCATTTTTGGTAAAGATAGAAAGAATATATGGGTCTCAAACTTGATAGACACGAAAACTTGTGGAAAGGATAAGGATTCCATTGTTTTACTGTCACACTAAGCCATCCTAAAGCTGCAGTTCTAGACCACCGAGCACCAAAGTCTATGGGTAAGGTTTTGGTTTCACTTAAGCAAGGTTGGGGGGTTCGACTCTCGCCTGTGTATGCAACAGTGTTAAATACTCGGTGATAGTGCTAAGCCACTCCTCGGGGTCTCATAAGGCACGAATGGAGATTAATCTGAACGTGGTAATGATTTAAAGGTGTCTTTGCTTGGGAAACTGATGTTGCTTCTAAATATGGGATCCCAAGACTCCTTCCAAAATCGAGTTATAATCTGAGCATTAATTATCATGTCAAACTGTTCTTTGAAAGTGATAACTGAAAAATATAGCCGTTTCCAGGAGCTGCTTAGGCAAACCTCAAACTTGACATTGCCCGAACATAGTTGTCTAGCTACCACTGAATAATCCATCACCAGAGTATTCATGAAAATACAGTACGAAAGTTGTATTCCAAAGGCCACATCATCTTTCCTCCTTTGATCTGTTTCTTCCCCTGTATCAAGAATATCAAGTTTTGTTTATAAGTATTTTATCTGAGAAGGCATTGTGGGTGATGAAATCTGCCAGCTTCATATGTTCTTCCCCTCTACAGCTTCATATGTTAGACATGGCCAAACTGTTTCCAGCAGAGGCTCAAAGACATCTTTGATTAGGAATGCAGATGACCAGATACATTTAATAAGGTGAGAATAAAATCTAATTATGAATTACATCATAGTGGAACATTTTAATTTTAGGACATAATACCGATATAACAAGTCCAATCTTAATATTGCAAAATACAACACCAATTTAGGCACCAACGCAGACAATGAAATCAAACTTGTCAACATTCCAAAGATGGATTGCAGCTTCATAATCTATGAGACCGAGCATGGCGGAGATAATGATTGAAGAAAGCACCACAAGTGGAGTGTATTGAAACATTGGAGTCAAGAACAAGAAGGTAATTAGAAGCAAATGCATACATTAGAAATCACAACACAAAAATCATCTCTAACTGAACTTTCATCAAACACTTAATAGGTAGTACTCAAACACTTTCTGTTGGTTTATGCTCTATAGTTAGTTATAATTTAGTAACATAAATAATTTAAAGTCGTTTTTATCTTCTATATATTCATATGGATATGATAAAGTTTATGAGATAAATACAATAATCTAGTGAAAGTCCTATTGATAAGCGGGTCTAGGATAAATATATATTGCAAATGAATTTATGATAGGATCATAATTATGTAATTTATATTACATTTAGATGTTACTTCTAAATTTTTCTTGTTTATTATTCTATCAAGATAGGATATCAATACAGGATAAAAGGATTAGCACACATTATGTTTCTTCCTTATAAAGAAAGGAGTCAATCTTATGGACTAAAGTGATGATTGTATAAGTGATCATTTGATTTAAGATCTCCAAAGTTATTTTAGATAGGGATTATTATATTTTGATACTACTTATGACCTATTTTAGTCAATGGTAGCACAGTCAGTAGTCATTAGATGTAAAATAAACTATATAGAGATAGTTAAGTAATCAATATAGGATTCATCACTATAAAGTAATTAGAGAGAATATTTCATTCTTCTCAATTAGTATTGATTCAGAAAATTCTTGGCTAAGGTAGAATAACACTTTAAAAATAATTTTCAAAACCCATTAATTGAATATTAGTAATTGATTACTAATCATTGTGAGCTATTATGATTGAATTCAAACATAGTAGACATTAATTTCATACTTTATGTCTACTTAAAATATTACATTATAAAATGATTGAATTATACAAAAAAATATACATAAAATGAATAGTCAATATCACCTTGATATTCTTGAATATTTGGTTAGTAATAATGTATTGATAGACATCAATCTTAATTTATCGAAGTAAATTGTTCAAATAGAGAATTAAAGATAAATTAAAGGAATTTAATTTATCCAATCTAAAAAATGATTTGACGCTATAATTTATATCCATCGCTAATATATTTGAGAACCTAACAAAATGAAAACAAAGTTGACCTTTGGCTACAAAAAGATCGTAGCTAAAGGTACAAAATTGTCACTAATATGACGACAATTTAATTTCGTCGTTCAAAACATCGCCAAATTCTCGTAGCTGAAAACTATAGGCAATGTTTTGTGCTAATTGTCATTAAAAAATTTTGCCTACGCTTTATTTTCATAGCGAAAGGCTATTAGAGAGGTTTTGAGGAATTGTTGCCAATATGTGTGGCTACGCTCTACATTTCCATAAAGTTAACCAATCTAAAAATGTAGCCAAATGTTTTTAGCTACATTTTGTAAAATGAAGTCAAATTTTTTATTTATGTTTTAAAGAAATGTTATACCATGTTATAATAAATTATTTGTTACATTTTAATCCATATTATTGTATACAATGTTTCTATATATTTTTATTGTTAATTTATTATAAAAATATATCAAACAAAAATAATTTCTAATTTGAAGCATTGTATATAAAAATAAAATATCATTAAATTTCTTCTTATATAAGATTGTAATTACAACTTAAACAATTCTTATACACAAAATAATAAATAAAAAATAGTTTACAAATTATAATACAAATCACTCAGCCATGCATCTTCTTCAAATCTGTAATTTGAACAAAAGTATTAAATTTAAATTATAATACAAAAATGAATTAAAAGAAAAAAATAGAAGAGATATAATTAATGTCATTCACTTTCATCTTCACTACTATTATAATCTGGGCTTATTATTGTTCTAAGGTACTTATCATGCTTGGCTAACTTTTTTTGAGTATATTGTAATTCAGCCTTAATTAAGTGTCTTGTTTTCTTCTTCAAGATGTTGAACATATGCAGATCTTGATGAGATTGAAACATTTAAGGTTAAAGCCAAAACCTTTGATATAACTTGAAAGTGTACCAAGCACTGTATTGCAAATATCTTCTATATTAACCTCATTCCCCTTAGACATTGATTTTTATAACAACCCTTTCATCTTATTTTAAAATTAAAAAAACAAAATCGATATTCAATGCAAATATTATTAGTTAGTACTACATAAATAAATAAACTTAAATTTTAAACAATTTTTTATACTTAAATAGTTATTTTCTGCTTCTTCTGACATTCACCCTTGACCTTTCTTATAGTGAGTGACTTTGTATAGTATCATCCTATCACATTCTTGTCCTTGTAGCTCCTTCTTACTCTATTTTATGAGAGAAAAATACAAGGAACAATAAATAATATAGTGTTTTTTGATGTAATTATAACTTGTAAACAAAGATCACATATATTCATTTCAAAAGACTGTAAATGATTTGGACCCTTGATTATGAGGTGTTTTCATTTTTTCCTCTATTGACCTTTACCTTTTCACTTTTTCCTAAATTAAAAAAAAAAGATTAGATAGTCATTAAATTGTTTAACAAGAATAATGGAAGCAAACGTAAAGGGAAAGAAAACAAACTTGAACTTTGGGAGAGGCATAATAATCACACAAATTATTCCAATTTTTTTAAGACATTCGTCTCGGAATATGCCTCCTTGCCTTCGCATCAGAAAGAAAAGATTTATAAAACTGATGCAACCTATAATAGCAATCCCTGGTCCTTTGTTTCAACAATGAAGTCACACAGTTTGAAACATCAAGGTCCTCAACATCGACAATATTTAATTTCATATGTGAACAATAAGCAAAAATGTAATGTAATTAATATTAAAATAAGTAAAACAATATTACATATAGTTAAATAAATTGAAAATTTATTGCAACTTTATCCAAAGCATTTTTAAGCAAGTTGTCTTCCTTCAAATCCTTAACATGCTTTAGGCAAGGTAATTCTATTCTCGCAATAATCCCTAAATCAATTGACGATTTTGCAGATTGGATCTTGTCTACAAGATGACCTTGCAAAGTATTAATGTGTATTGACAACTTGTTATTCATTGCAACATTCATTTGTTTCAATTCACAACCTCTAGTTATACCTCTACATCTTTTTTTAATATTGACATTGGAACATGACAATAAATCAATAATGATAAGAAAATACGCATTAAATATGTAAATATACATTTGAGTATATGTGTATTTGTATATGTTAAAGATTAACAAACTTGCAAATCCCTCTGTATTAGTTGATTCATTATTCTTTTGAGGAAGAATGAGGTTGTTCCTGACTAATTACATCGGTGAATGAGGTCAAATATTGTTATTAGTTAGGAACTGATTAATCTAGTTGAAGTTGCACATCCCTCTGTTCTACAATTTTGATACCTCCCACCTTTTTCTCTTTGTTTCTACCAGTTGTCATTATGTTGGATATCTATAAAAACAAACATAATTTTATTAACATTGCAATAAATCCAATCATCACTACAAACATACATTCAATCATTAACATTAATCGCATTAACATAATTCAATCATTAACATTAATCGCATTAATATAATTCAATCATCAACAATCCGCATTAACATAACTGAATCATCAATAAGCTACATTAACATAAGTCAAACATCAACAATTCGCATTAACATAACTCAATCATCAACAATCCGCATTAACATAACTCAATCATCAACAATATAAATTAACATAACTTAATCATCAACAATATTCTTTAACATAACTCAATCATCAACAATACACATTAATATAACTTAATCATCAACAATATTCTTTAACATAACTCAATCATCAACAATCCACATTAATATAATACAATCATCAACATGATGCATTAACATAACTTAATCATCAACAATCTGCATTAACATAAGTCAACCATCAACAACACGCATTAACATAACTCAATCATTAACAATCAACATTAACATAACTTAACCATCAATAATACGCATTAACATAAATTTTACCAACATTACAATTCAAACAACATAAAGAACACTTTTATTAAGTTCAATCATTATGATAAAGATCTTAAAAATCATCATCATTAATTGCATTATGATTCGACTCTTCATCGATATTATATTCGGCCAAAGTATCATCATTGTCATATAATTCATCCTCAATATACTTCGCAACTTTTTGTACGACAAGATTAGCTTGTACTTTATGTACTTCTAGTATTATATTGGGATCAACATCTCCCCTACAGAATGATGATAAATCTACATATTCTATTTGTAGGGCTATATTATTTAGCTTGGATTCAATATCTTGATATACTTCATCATCATCTTCACTCATTGGACCATTATCTCTTTCACAAAAATAAAAAAGATTTCGGTGTTGAAAATTTTGAACAACTTTCCAATTGTTTCCCAATACAATGTCATTGAGGTAGAATACTTGCTTCACTTGTGTTGTAAACATAAAATTATCATACCATGTGTTACTAAGATTGACGTTAATAATATTGCCATTCACTTTTAAGTTCATCTTTTTGTCACCAATATTAAACCATTTGCACTTAAATAGAACAACCCTTTTATCCTTTATGTAATGCAACTCTTCCTTCCCATTAAAGTCAATCATTGGATGGATTGTAAGAGAATTTAATTGTCCTCTTAAGAAATAAATTATGTGTGATTAGCAACAGCTATACAAAAGCCAAAGATTTGAGCATTTTACCAATGGAGATCTAATTGGATCACTACTCATCTATGAGACACAAATGAATGAATTGTATAAAGATAAAGTGGCTCCAACAAAAGGAGGTGTGATGTCTAAATTTGCTAAGGATAAGAAAATTGATGATGAGGAGACTTAAAAAAATGAAAGTGATAAAGATGGTATAAAATTTATTTATACCACAAAAAATTCAGAAGTTCTTAAAGAAGACAAAAATCAAACACTTGAAGAAGAATAAGAAAGTACTTAAGACCATATAAGATGACAATACTAGTTGGAAGGGTGAGGAATCCAAAAAAAATGGTAACAAGTATGTGATTTATAGACGATAATAATTAGGTATCCTCTTTCTCAAACTCTTATGATGATCATGATGATTGTGATTTTGATCTTTTATATCATAAGTTATCTGAATGCTTATAGGTCATGAGGTTGAAAATGAAGGAATTATCTTTCAAGCATAAAGAGATTTTAAAGGAAGAAATTATATGTATGACATAATAAAATCTAATATTATGGTTATTTTCAATGATAATGAGCATAATTTGTTGTATATGAATGAGACATTGAATAAAAGAGATCATTGTCCTTAAAGAATCATTGCCTAGATTCACTATAGGTAGTGAAAATTTGAACATGTTCGAGAGAGAGAGAGAGAAACTATACTTTAAAGGTTGAGTAATGGCTAAAAACAATGCCAAAAGGTTCATGTTGGTTTTGATGGAAAGGTTCATGGATTGTGAGAAAGTTAAAGTTGGACAACTTATTTATAGGTTTAACTTTGTTAAAGTATGATGAGCATTAAAAGTTAGAGCTTATGTCATAAGGATATAGCACATAGCCAATAGGTAAGCCGGCTCAAAATCTTAATCACAAAGAAATGAAAAAAAACATAAAAATTTTGAAAAGGAATTCTATAATTAGAAAATCCTATAGCCACCATTGAAGAAATTAGAACTCCAAAGATGTGATAAACACTTTCAATTGCATCAACGTGGTTAAAAAAATCCAAAGTTTCAAACAATGGGAGCATATCAATGTGACCTTCACAGAACTAAGAAATCAAGAAACAAAACAAGTTTGGAATGGTCTTAATTGGTAACATCTTCTTTCTACACCTAAATCCTTAACATCTGAAAAATAAACAAAAATCTTTAACAACTTTGACCTAAATTTACTTGAATTTTTAAGAATCAGAATATATGATATCTACTTCCTCCAAGCGTCCATCTAATTACGCACCATAAGCATCGAACCAAATCATCTTCTTCTTGTTTATATGATTCATATGCATAGAATTCCCACATTAGCATTTTCCCAGGAATGAACAAAAGAAGAAAGACTACACCTGCTTTTACACCATCAACTCCCAATTGGCTTAAACAAACTTATATAAACAAAAATGACCAATAAACATCTAAATAAATAAAACATAATTAATCAACTAATACAATTCTATCATAAGAGAAATTCCATGTAAGAAACTAGCTTGTAGGGAAGGAAGGTGGACGCTAGAGACAGACAATGATGACGACGAAGTGGCTAAAAATGCTACAGACAACGACGACAACGATGACGGGAGAATTTAATGAAGAAAGGTAGAGAGATGAAGAAGGAGTAGCCTGATTAAACATTTGGTGACACTTCATGAAAATTGTCACCAAAATGTTACACGTTTGCGACAGTTTATCAAAGCGTCTCAAAATGTTAATTCTTTGGTGACAATTCCCAAAATCGTCACCAAAGGTTAAATGTATGAAATATATTTTACATATTTTTAGAAATTCTACTATATAAATAGAATTCATATATAACAAATACAATAATATGATAATTTTTAATTATAATTATTATCTATACATTCATTAATATTAAATATTAACAATAAATTAAAAGAGTATTAATTTTACATTAATTACCATATATCATTATATGGTATTTAACATTATTATCTATACATTCATATATCATTATATTAATTAAAATATATTAATTAAAATATATTTAAAAATAATTTCAATATAGTTAAATAATGGAAATTATTATTAAATATTAGCAAGAATCTAAAAGAGTCTCATTTAACCCGTTGGCAACAAATTCTTAAGTCATCGCCAAAAGCTTACTTTGGATGACGATTTTACTAATGCATCGCAAAAGGTTAAGCTTTGGGTGAAGATTTTAGTAAAGCGTTGCCAAAGGCTTCATGTTTGGCAATGTTTTCAAGAGTTCAGGGTCGCCAAAAGGTTATCCTTTAACCACGATTTCGAAATTCATCGCCAAAAGATTCTTTTATATAGATATATATTATAGAAATTTTATATAAAATGGAAATTCTACATAATAGTACAAAGTTTATATATAATAAATACATTAATATGATAACTAAGATTTTAGAAAAATTATCTATTATCTATACATTCATATATCATTATATTAATTACTATATATCATTATATTAATTACAATTATTATCTACGCATTCATATATATATATATATTAATAAGAATATATTTAAAAAAAATTGCAATGCAGTTAAAAATGAAAATTATTATTAAATATTAAAGAATATTAAATATAATATATAAATAGAATTGTTAGAGAATACATTAGAATACAATTTTGAATTACAAACTTCATGTTAAAACTATTTGAAAATTTTGTGATACCATATAAATTGTTCAATAATATTTTTAAACTTAGAACCATTATCAGTAATATTAAATTTGTTTTTTATGAATATGATGTTCAGTCATAAAATGATCAAGTGAAAGTTAGTGAATTCATAATTATAAAAAAGAGAGTTATTTAAGCTTTTGTGACATTTCTTAAAAAGCTTCACAAAAGGGTAGCCCTTGTCGATGAATTTGGAGAAGCGTTGCAAGGTGAAGCCTTTTGCGATGCTTTCTTAAAATTGTCACCATTTCCTATTTTAGTGTGACCTTTTAGCGACGATTTTTGTATTCATCGCCAAATATCCCCAGAATAACATCGTCTTATCAAATTGAAAACCTAAATACCCAAAGACAGGACAAAATCCTGACTGCGTCTTCCTTGTTGCAATTAACTCTCTTCCAGTTCGATGCCTAAGTTCCCAGCTTAGTCTTCATCTCTGATGCTCGTCTTTGTCTTTGGTGTGCATCTTCGTCTTCATCATCATCATTAGTATGCGTCTTTGTCTTTGTCTTTGTCTCCACATGAGGGTTTTGGTTTTCTAGGTTATCCATTTCCATAATACCTATACACAGTGTGTTGGACTTCACCTGGGTGAGTGTAAACCGTAGTTCTCTCTTCATTTGTGTCAAATTTTCAATTAATTTTCATCAAGTTGTCTAAATTACTAGACAAAATTAGCATCGCTAGAATGTTGGAACAAAATTTCATAATTAAATAAATGAAAACAAAAGCGTATAATGATGATGATATGGGGATGAAGGCAATTTCATGTCAAAAATTAGTGGGGAATTGGGATATTTTTGTGCATGAATGATTGTCCTAAATCTTCAAAGTCATTTCCTCACTATTTCTTCGTATTTCCAATGTTTCTATTGTTTGTTATAAGTTTAGGGTTAAGATATTCTCTCTTGCTAATGCTTCTGGTTAGAAATAATACTTTATATTTATACCCATATTCAAAATTAATGCATGGATTGATTATAACTACAAAGATAATTAGTTAACTTTACCTTGATTGATAAGCATCTTTGTACTAGATTTGATGATAGAAGACTTAAAAAAATTATATGATATATGTTGTATAATTTGGTTGTGTATTTATATAGGTTGTGACTTATGTTTAGAATAGACAGTGTATAAAAGTATTGATTATGTATGAAATAGAAACTTTGTTTTCTTATGTGGATAGGTTATAAACTCAACTTCAACCATTTATAATGACTTACTGATGTCCATTAATAATCTTAGAAGAGTGTCTATTGAGAAAAGAACATTCAAACAAGAAGTCTTTTGTTCTTAAAGATGTCAGATCACTTATTAATTCGTGGCATGTGCTATGGGTTTTATTAATCTTTAAAAGTGAGTGGAAAACTTAGACTGTACTTGTGGAGGGGATTTTTGGCTGCCCAAAAAATTAAGTTCCCATGATCTTTACTTCTTCTATGAATATTTTGTTAATTGCATATAACTTCATATAATTTTTTGATTCCTTATTTAATGGTACACTCTGCTTCTATGTTAATTATATCTATGACTTGTTTTTTTTTCGATTGTCTTTTCGAAATAAAATCGTAACATAAATTCATTGCAAAATTTTAACGTGGCAGATAATTTTTGTGGCAAAAATGAGCTTCGATGGGAGGTATATGGTAGAATTCTACCCGCTGAAGAACCAATCGATGCACGATAAATCTACTCACCAAAGCTTAATCATCATTTGCCTTCAGTTGACGGTCTTCTTCTTCAAGGTTTTTAGTATTATTCGAATTCACTCTCTTTCTTTATTATCTATATGTTGTTTTCTATCAAGAAGCTATTAGATGAACGTGTGATTGTATATACTATGTGTTGTGTAAAGCTTCCTCGAATCTTGAAGAGAATGTTGATGAAAATGGAGGTGGTTGTGATACCACGATTGTCTGTACAAGATTAGGCAAATTGGTAGCTTTCAAACAGTTGTCGATTGTGAAAACTATGTTGGTTCGTTATAACGAGGATGAAGTCATTCAATCGGGTATGTATGTGTTAGAATTTGGATTCCTTATACTGTTTTGATTTGGTTGTTTTAGTCTTTAGGATTTAATTTTTCAAAGGATTGTGAAGAAATTAAAGTGATTGTTTTATACTGTTTATTCCTTAGGTGAAACACATGATACATGCTTTTCATCTAATTTATCATTCCATAATACAACTGGAAAATCTTTCAAGATATATTCTGCTTGTTTAGTTAAAGTGAAGAACTTGTTGAAAAAGGCTGTCAATAAATCAACTTCTGGGAAGATCTTTGTCTGTTTTAATCGATGTCTTCGAACGTGCAAGGAGCCTTTTTAAAAATCCAGACATAGGAAACTTCTTTACCTTATCTACCAAGGCTCATGTCACCTGAAATTCAAAAAAATAATTATATCTTTTTCTCTTCGATGGAATAAGCGTGACCTTCATTTAGAAAATTTCTTTATCTATTATTTTGTCTGTAAGAATTGTTAAAGTTCTAATTAACATATGGTATTACTTACCATATATCATTATTTATTATTTCTTATAAGAATCATATATCATTATATTATAAACCTCATGTTAAAACTATTTGAAAATTTTGTGACACAATATAAAATTGTCAAATCATATAATTTAAAAGAGAAAAATAAAAAGCACAAATCCATGTAATATTAATTAATTTTGAGTTTATAGTTTCATAAATTTTTGAAATGATTTACATTTTCATTAGCTAAATTTATTTTTAGAATTTGAATCATTGTCAATAATATTAAAATTTTCTTTTATGAATATGGCGTTTCAGTCACAAAATGATAAAATGAAAGTTAGTAAATTCATAATTATAAATAATAGAGTTATTTTGTCATTTAAGCATTTGGTGATTATAAGTTTAATTAGAATTAATTATAATTCTAATTGAAGTTTAATTTTAATTTTAATTTTAATTTTAGTTAAATAACAAAAATGTTCAAATATAAGTTTAAGCTCCAAGAGAGCTAACATTCCTTATCTAATCCTCTCTGCAATAGTTGTAGAGTTTTCTCAATTCGTTATGTGGATAATATTAGAGGTCAAATACTTATGCAATTAAAATGGTTTAAATGAGTCAATTTTAAAAATGTTTTAAGCAAAAGATTAAGCTTCAAAAGAAAATATGAATCATAATTTTGTCTTTATTATAATTTATGTGTTAATGATTTTATAGAATATAAATAATTCTGATTTTTGAGAAGTTATATAAAAAATTTCGTAATTATCCTTCTACGTATAAGATTAGATCTCTTTCTAATTTTTCAGCACTTTCTTCTCAATGTGATGCAATCATTAGGATTGAAAGAGAGTCATAACTTGAAGATCATAACTATCAATAAATTGATTGTGCCAAGTTACTAAAGGTTAAACCGGCATTTATCAGTTGGAACAAATGTAAAGAATCATTTAAATGCATTTGTTATCTCAAGTTAAAAGGTGAAGTGCTCAAGATAACAGAGACGAGGGACATAAGTGAGACTTTCGTTAGATAGTAGTAGAATCTACTGTTATCAGTTGGGTTTTAGGTTGGCAATAGGTAAACATTAAAAAAAAAGATATATCATTATCGAAAACTTAATTAAAAAAATTTTTGTTTGTTAAAATTGAATTCGATAGATTTTAAACATTTTCAAATATTAGAATTTAATTTATACTATAATGAAAATTTTAAAATTTGAAAGAAAATTTTTTCTTAAAAAAACTAGATATAAAATATATTTGAGGATGAAAATATAAATTTAAACAAATATAACAACTACACTGTAGAAAATACTAAAAATGGAAAAGGTCAATAAAAGGTGACAAGAGCTTCTCAGCAACTAATGATTGTTTATGGCAGATCCAATAGGCCATGAAATTGAAATAGGGGAAGCTCTCATAGAAACAATAGTCGGCCCAATAACTGTAAATTGGAAATTGTTGACACGAACGTGTGCACTAGAAATCTACAAATACGTGCCAAGGAATTGCAGAATGATTACTTTTGACATATTATTTCTTAGTCATTCTTTTCTTTAGCTTATTTAACAATCAACAGTGCAAAAGAAACAAAAAAAGGTACATTATGTTGATGGAAATCGAATATGCCTCCACGTTACCAACCAGCACTATGTAACTTGCTAAAACCACGCTCAACTCATAAATTAGCATTTCTTAGACAATGAAATAATTATTGGTGAGGTGAGTTCAAGCTTTAGAGAGCATAATAATGAGTACTACAACTAAGACAAAGAACATTGTAATATGGGAAAAAGCGTGTCTTAATCACCCGACAAGGTTAATTTAATTAGCTCTCGCTAAAAGTGCTTGTGATTGGCATGTGTTCGAGCCCTTCAAATAGTCTTGTCTATCGCCTAATTAGGCATGTAGTTTTCAAATAGTAGTGTCTAGCAAGAAATTTAAATGGTTAAAGTTTGGTTAGAATCTCAAGCCGACGGGGTTAAGTGAAAACTGATCAACTTTTTTCTTTATCTGATATTCTGTATTCAATTATAGTTTTGTAGGCTTACGATGATAAACAAAATGAGAACACCAACTAGCGTGCTTTGTGGGTAGATGCAACAAAGATAAGGTTCTTGGTTTTCCCAGAGCAAATTATGATCCCGACTAACGAAAGCATGAAAATGAAGTGATAGAAAGTGGAGGCAAATGCCAGACATAAAAGTTGGGACGAGGAGCTAATTCTCTTTAAAAGTTGAGCTTTACCATTAAATATCAAATCAAATCCCCAGATTTTTAAGTTGAATCTTAGAAAAATGCTCTAAATTGAACAGAAAATCAGGAAAAAGAAAAGGGATTTCTTCACTTGCTTTTGATATGGTTTTTTATTAAAAGTGAAGAAAAATCACTTTGCCTTCGGTTCAATTCCAATGTCACCTCACTCCATTTGAACTAATCATTCCTCGGGATAATCTTGTTGGATTATTTGGCCAATGTCACTTATAGTTTTGAGTCCAATAAACATAGCCTAAGATGGTGGTTATTGGGTGTCTAGGCAGTTAGGCTTACAAGGATTCATAGGCCCTTTTCCCTCTCCCTTTTTTTAGAACTTAATGATACAACAGTTTTTTGATTAACAGAAACATCAAAGCAATTACTAAACTATCAAAGAAAAATAAACGTGAAAGGCAGAGAGGGAATAAGACATTCTAAAAGACAAAACAATGGATCAAGGTATGTCAAGTGTTAATCGATCATGCATTATGTTTAACATATAACTATTATTCTACCAATATTGCATTTTCTTTTTCTTCTCACAAGGCTTACAACTTCAGTTCGTTATTTTGATATAAAGAGAAGACATACAACTACGCAGATATAGCACACAACTTGTGCATGCTAATGCAATTATTCCAACATTAAAGTGATGTCTTGCTTTTATACCACTTTCATCAACTTTATCGTTCTAGCTAAGTTGCCAACCCTATAAACAAATCTTACGCTCTTCTGTCAACAACTATTTAAGACTCATATTATCATTGTTATAGAATGATTTAAAACTGTTAAAAATGTAGTCTTTATTTAAAGATAAAATTTGGGAGCAGTGAGATAGAGTAATAAAGATAGGATCTATTATTTGTTAAAAGATAAAATTTTATCTCTTAAGATAAAGTTGCTATATGTTAGGATTTAAACTTTTAAATCTTTGATTTGATTGCTTAATCTTTATTGAGATATTAGCTAAGTTTGTTATTTCATTGCTTATATATTTAGGCCTTCAGCATCAATGTCAAGTGCAACTCATCAATAAATTGCCTCTTACATTATCTCTTTTCTATTCTATTTTTTGGGTTAAATTTTGGTTCTAAAATCCAACATAGTATCAGAGCTCTCAAAGATCTTGAGGGACCTATGAGTGATTAATGCTTTACAAGCTCAAAAGCAAAGAAGGGCAATGAGAAACCAAGAAAGTGGAAAGATGGTGGAGGGAGTCTATCTAGCAAAGATTCCGTCATCAAAAAAGAAAGGAAACATTCCTCAATATGGCCATTGTGAGAAGTTTGGTCATGAAAAGAAGGATTGTTGGCATAAAGGGAAGTCTAGATGTTTTAGGTGTAAACGATTTGGACATTTGAAAAAGAATTGCAAGTTCAACAATGGAGAACAAGCAAATACAATGCAAGTGATTGAAGAAGACAATCTCTTTTAGTTGGTGAGAAGTGCACCAAGATGCATTATAGAGATAAGTGTTCTATGGAGATAAGTGATGAGAGAAGTGCTCATGTTGAAGAATAGAGAGAAGTGCTCCAAAGAAAATAATTATGGAGAGATGTGCACTAACTATTGGAGGGTGATGGGAAGTGCATCATCAAATTCAAAAAGTCTTACAACTTTGAATCAAGAGGGAAAGTTGAAGAATGATTCAAAGTTGTTAAAAATGTAGTCGTTGTTTAAATATAAAATTTGGGAGTAGTAACATAGAGTAGTAAAGATAAGATACGTTATTTGTTAGAAGATAAATTTTATCTATTAAGATAAAGTTGTTATATGTTAGGATTTAAACTTTTAAATCTTTGATTTGTTTTAGGCCTTCAGTGTCAATGTAAATTACAACTCATCAATAAATTGCCTCTTACATTATCTCTTTTCTATTCTATTTTTTGGGTTCAATTCTAGTTCTAAAATCTAACAATCATATGATCAACCATCCAGATTTATGGCAACCACAATTCTACGAATGTTGTTCCAACATTTTTCTCATTTTTTCCCATTTTTCTACTTATCCACATGACAATCACTATCTAAAAATTTGAAAATGTATGCAAACGTTCAAATTATATTTCTTTTAAATTTAGATTAAAAGCAAGCAAATGAACCATGTCAGAATTAACTGAAAAATGGTTAGAGTTCTTTTAAGATTTCTTCTTCTTCTATCTTGTCAGAATTAACCAAAAAATAGTTAAAGTTCTATTTAAAATTACCTCTTTGCACATATTGATATTAAGCTAGATAGGACTAACTATACACTTTAGTCTCCATTATGGTTAATAAAGATTCACACTTCGAAGAATCACCTGAAATTTTTGCTTCTTCTATCTTGTTAGAATTAACTAATAAAATAGTTGAAGATCTATTTAGAACTACAACTATGACTCTGACAAACAATATAATTGTTGCACAAATTGAGATTAAGTTAGATGGGACTAACTATGTACTTTGGTCTTAGTTGGTGGAGATATACGTATTCAGTAAAGACAAGTTAGGATATAGAAATGGTCATTTATCCCTATCAACACCAATGGTTCCCATTGTTCAAAGATGGTGCAAAGATGGTGCTATAGTGAAAGGTTGGTTATTTAATTCCGTGGACCCATACTAATTAAAAATTTTATCATATTCTCTAAGAAAAATTTTTATCATAGCAGCAACCTATTTTGATTGGAGTAATGCCTGTTAAGTATATGATCTTTAACATAGAGCATTATGTCTAAAGCAAGTAGGTAGATTATTAAAAAATTATTACAATTGCTTATTAAGATAATAGAGGGAAATTGATATCCGAAGACCAAACTTGATGCAATGCCCAATATATATTCAACACATAATATCATTTAAGAAGATCACTTAATTTTTTAGATGGTTTACAAGATCATCTAAACGGCATTCGAAGAGACATTATACAAATAAACCTATTCCCCACTATGGTGTAGGAATATGCCCATATTTGATTAGAGGTAGTGTGTTAAGCAGTGATGATAGGAACTATGATTAGAGAATCATTAAGTTATGTTGGCATCTAAATGCTTGAGGATCAAAATTCGTGTAACTAGTTCCTTTCAAAGTGAGAAGTCAAATTTCACTACTAAGTTGAAAATTATATTTGATGGATAGAAATGCTCTCAATGTGGAGGATCTAAACACACTCGAGAGACATGCTCAAAATTCATAACTATTGAGAATGGTGGCTTAACTTACAACCAAAAAAAAACACAAACAAGGAGAGGTTAGTAGCGTAGGCAAGGGTGTGCAAATAAATATATGTTAAGCAACTGCCTTAGTAAGTCAAGCTTTAATTACAAGTGACCTAACTCTTTCTTTGAATCTAGCCAAAGCCTATAATACCATGACAAGTATAATCATATTTAGTTCCACTATGGACAAAGCCTATAATTAGTGGATCTTTAGACTCGAGAACCATATAACTAATGATAAAAGAGATTTTTCCCAATGATCTACATCATGAAGAACTAACATGGCAAATGATAATAAGAAAATTTATCCAATAATAATGCTTGGTACTATGATGATGTCACCTTAATATGGGAGCATTGGGCGTAATTGCAAAACCATAGTTAATTATTGCGAGTAATAGGCTGGACATACCTTATTTTGGCCATTAAAAAGCTAATTTATTTATGATTTTATTAGTTATTTTCTGAATTCTAACAATAAGCTTGGTTTTCTTAATTAGAGTAGGATTAAGCTTTCTTAATTTCAATATGAGTGTGGTTGTTTTCCAAATTATAGTAAGATTAAGCTTTCTTAATTCCAATAGGAGTGTGGTTGTTTTCTTAATCAGAGTGAGATTAAGCTTTGTTATTTCTAAGCCTATATAGGCATTAGAGCATATAATTTCCATTAGATTTTTTACTAGAATTTATGTGATGTAGCTTAAAGAAATTGAGTTTTTCCTCCTCAAATCTTAATTCTTTCTAGTGTATCATTAGAGAATTAAGTAAGCTGATCTTTGAACTTGGTGGTGTTGACGACTTCATAAAGAAAATGGAAGAGTTAATAGCAAAGCAACTTGAAAATGTTACACTCTGCTTAGATAATCTTAAAAGGGGGTTTGAGGCATAAAAAGATAATATGAAAAGTATAGTGTGAACTGCTTTGCAAGGATAAGGAAATCCTCATTTGGGTAGGATAAGGTGTGAGCTAAAGTTTGATGAAAGAAGTTCTCATCATGATTGAGAAGCGTTTCAAGAAGAAATAAAATCTCTAAGAAGTGTCCATTGGGATGGGATAAGGCACCAAGGACGTGATCCTTTTGCTAAGGGTCCAAGAGCGGATCAAAAAAGTGATGAAAATCGCAGAAGACATTCAAGAATCCATTTGAAATCATGCAATCTCCTTTATCACTAACCTCAATTAGAATATATGTGGCTAATAAAAGGTCAAAGTTGAGTAAGATTACTATTAAGGCTAAATTTATACATGAAGTGGCTGACTTTAAAGAAGGGTATGTTGTGGTTTTGAAAGAAGTTTTAAAGAGTTTAAAGGAAGCTTTTGTTGATTTAATGATGGAGCCTCTTATGTGTGAATTTGTTGATGTATTTTTGGATGATTTACTGATAGGTTTATGTGCTATTTAGGGAATTGAGCATAAAATTAACTTAGTTCTGAGAGCACAATTACTAAACAAGTTAGCTTATAGATGTAATCTCGAGGAATCAAAAGAGTTACAGAGGTGAATTGGTAAGTTAATGGAGAGGGGTTATGTGTGTGAATCTATGTCTCCTTGTGCAGTTCTGACTTTGTTAGTTCTAAAAAGGGATGGGACATGGAAAATGTAAATTGATAGTAAGGATTTGAATAAGATAACAATTAAATATCATTTTCATATTATGAGAATTGATGATATGTTTGATGAGTTATATGGTTTAAGGGCTCTTTAAAATTAATCTTCGTAACGATTATCACTAAATTAGAATGTATGAAGGGGAAGAATGGAAGATGACATTCAAAACTAAACATAGGCTCTATGAGTGGATGATTATGCTATGTGGTCTCACTAATACACCGAGTACTTTTATGTGACTCATGAATGAAGTGTTAAAGTTATTTCTTGTCAAGTTTGTAGTGGTCTATCTTGATGACATCTTGATGTACAGTAAGAGAAAGGAAGAGTATGTTAATCATTTGCTGTAAGTATTTGAGACTCTTCACAAACATAAAATTTACAAAAAGCCTAAGAAGTGGTTTATGGTTAATATTGTCTTCTTGGGATATGTTGTCTTTAATAAGGGAATTTCAGTTGATGAGTTAAAAATTGAAGTCATTAAAAGCTAGTCAGTTCCTACTTATGTCATGAAAGTGTAGTCTTTTCATGATCTTATTAGGTTATATCGTAAATTTGTAAAAGATTTTAGTATGATCATGGCACCACTTACAGATTGCATAAAGAAAGGGAAATTTAAATGGACTACCAAGGCTCAAAAGGTATTTGAAGCTGTTAAAGAGAAGATGCATACAACACCTATTCTTGCACCTCCAAACCTCAATGAATTATTTGAAATAGAGTTGGATGTGAGTGGAAAAGGGATAAAAGTGGTTCTTATGCAAAAGGAAATGCTTGTGGCATATTTTAGTGAGAAGTTTAGTGGTTTGAGGAATAATTATTCAACTTATGACAAGAAGTTATATACTATAATGTCTGCCTTTGATCATTGGAGTCACTGCCTTTGATCATTGGAGTCACTATCTTAGATCGAAGCCTTTTGTGTTACATTCAGATTATAAGGTGTTGAAGAATATACATGGGTAACAGAAACTAAGTCTAAGATATGCTAAGTGGGTCAAGTTTTTTAATCATTCACTTTCTTTTCCAAGTACAAGGATGAAAAGTTAAATGTAGTAATTGATGCATTATCATGGAGATTCTTTATGCTCGCTATTCTTTACTCAAGCTGATTACATTAGAGATTATTAACGAATACTAGGAAAAGGACCCGGACTTTTCTAATTTACATACGATATGTGCTAGAGGAGTGAATGGAGCTTTTATGTTGTAAGAAGATTTCTTATTTAATGGAAATCAATTATGCATCACTAAATGCTTATTTCAAGAGTTGCTAGTTTGTGAGGCTCATTTGAGAGGTCTTACATGACACTTTGGAATTAATAAAACTCTTGCAATTCATTAAGAACAATTATATTGGTTAAAGATCATAGGTGACATACAAGCTATTATTGGTTATTGTGGTGTGTGTCAGATTACTAAGAGTTTATTTTAAAAGGGACTCTGCATTCCTTTATCGGTTCTTGCTTAGCCATTGGAGGATGCTTTGATGGATTTTATCATTTGATTACTTCATACTCAATAAGGCAAGGATGTGATCATAGTTGTGGTGGATCGATTCTCGAAGATGGCTTATTTGCTGGAACCCCTCCCCGGGCGGGTCCACAGCCCGACGTCCTATGTGACATCTGGACCTGTGGCCCACGGGGGAGGGATTCCCCACCAGTGATACTTAAAACGAACAAATTTATTTAATTTACCTCCGTACATAAATTGAGATAAATCATAAAA